>CM055741.1:751719-901719 GCA_029465975.1 Dallia pectoralis
GTGGACAGATGGATCTAACACCAAGTGGAATAAGCGGACAGATGGATCTAACAACAAGTGGAATAAGTGGACAGATGGACCTAACAAGTGGAATAAGCGGACAGATGGATCTAACACCAAGTGGAATAAGTGGACAGATGGATCTAACAACAAGTGGAATAAGTGGACAGATGGATCTAACAAGAAAGTGGAATAAGCAGACAGATGGATCTAACAAGAAAGTGGAATAAGCAGACAGATGGATCTAACAAGAAAGCGGAATAACTGGAGAGATGGATTTAACACCAAGTGGAATAAGCAGACAGATGGATTTAACACCAAGTGGAATAAGCAGACAGATGGATCTAACACCAAGTGGAATAAGTGGACAGATGGATCTAACAACAAGTGGAATAAGCAGACAGATGGATCTAACAAGAAAGTGGAATAAGCAGACAGATGGATCTAACAAGAAAGTGGAATAACTGGAGAGATGGATTTAACACCAAGTGGAATAAGCAGACAGATGGATTTAACACCAAGTGGAATAAGCAGACAGATGGATCTAACACCAAGTGGAATAAGCAGACAGATTGATCTAACACCAAGTGGAATAAGCAGACAGATGGATCTAACACAAAGTGGAATAGCTGGACAGATGGATCTAACACCAAGTGGAATAAGCGGACAGATGGGTCTAACTGACCGGAAGACGAAGGTACCCGCTGTTCCGTGTCCCAGAACCTCTGATGTAGAGAAGGAGATCTTCCCCACGTGCACCTCCTCCATCCCTCCTTCTGTGAGAAATATATTGCAATGTAGAAATACATGTATTTCCTGAACCGGTCATTTATTGTAATTTATTTAATATATATTGTAATTTATTTAATATATATTGTCATTTTTTGTAATATAATGTCATTTATTGTAATATATTGTCATTTTTGTAATATATTGTCATTTATTGTAATATATTGTCATTTATTGTAATATATTGTCATTTATTGTAATGAATTGTCATTTATTGTAATATATTGGAATTTTTTGTAATATATTGTCATTTATTGTAATATATTGCAATTTTTTTTTATATATTGTCATTTATTGTAATATATTGTCATTTATTGTAATATATTGCAATTTTTTGTAATATATTGTCATTTATTGTAATATATTGTCATTTATTGTAATATATTGCAATTTTTTGTAATATATTGTCATTTTTTGTAATATATTGTCATTTATTGTAATATATTGTCATTTATCGTAATATATTGTCATTTATCGTAATATATTGTCATTTATTGTAATATATTGTCATTTATCGTAATATATTGTCATTTATCGTAATATATTGTCATTTATTGTAATATATTGTCATTTATTTTATATTTGACAGATGATGAACATGTCAATGTGAACCACACCCTGTGTTGATGATGTCACTGGAGCTCCGTTCCTGTCTGCTGAGTCACTGCTGTTACCAGGGCAACCAGTGAGAAGAGGTGCCAAAGAGGATGGCTGGGATTCTGCTGGCTGAGGAGCGGCGTCTGTAGAAAGGGGTGTGTCTGGCATATCAGGGGGCGTCTCTGAAGAGGGTGTGTCTATGAGTCGTTGGAGACGGGAATCCAGAGCTTCCTCCAATTGTTGCCTCTGGTGTTTCTGCTGCTGGGCCAATCGCTGACACACAACACACAATTAAAAGTAGGTACACACAAAAGACCACCTCCTCCAGTGCACCAGAACCCCTCCAGAACACCAGAACCCCTCCAGAACACCAGAACCCCTCCAGTACACCAGAACCCCTCCAGAACACCAGAACCCCCCCAGAGCACCAGAACCCCTCCAGAGCACCAGAACCCCTCCAGAGCACCAGAACCCCTCCAGAGCACCAGAACCCCTCCAGAGCACCAGAACCCCTCCAGTGCACCAGAACCCCTCCAGTACACCAGAACCAGTTCAGCACACCAGAACCAGTTCAGCACACCAGAACCAGTTCAGCACACCAGAACCAGTTCAGTACACCAGAACCAGTTCAGTGCACCAGAACCCCTCCATTACACCAGAACCCCTCCATTACACCAGAACAGTACACCAGAACCCCTCCAGTACACCAGAACCAGTTCAGTACACCAGAACCAGTTCAGTGCACCAGAACCCCTCCAGAACACCAGAACCAGTTCAGTGCAGCAGAATCCCATCAGAACACCAGAACCAGTTCAGTGCACCAGAACTCCAGAACCCACCAGAACCAGTTCAGCACGTACCTGTGGGTATGTCAGAGCGAAGACAATCCACCCTCCCAACAGCAGTGACAGTATCACCACGGTAACAGGGTCCAGGTATATATAAGCAGGCAGCACAGAGGACAGCCCTGGGTTGGACCCAGCAGGAGTCCGTTTATGTTCAGCTCTAACTGAACTAAATCCTCCCCAAGGGGTCAGATGGTTAGAGAGCTGGAGAACAAGACAGTGGTCAGAGGTCAGAGCCAACATGTTGGACCAGAGGTCAGGGGTCAGAGACAACATTTTGGATCAGGGGTCAGGGGTCAGAGACAACATGTTGGATCAGGGGTCAGGGGTCAGAGACAACATGTTGGATAGGATGATGAAGACATCACACCACAGAATGATGAAGACATCACATCACAGAATGATGAACACATCATTGGTTGATACTCACATGATGGTCTGTATTGGTGTTCTGGGACGAAATAACAGCCTCTCTAGAACGCTGCAGGTTAGGTGGGAATTCTCTCAGCATGGTGGTGTGGGCTACTGGAGGCAACTCATGATGACCTGAGATACAAAGACATACGAGATGACATAAACACCACGTTAATACTAGATGACCTGACATACACAGACATACGAGATGACAAACACCACGTTAATACTAGATGACATGACGTACAGAGACATACGAGATGACATAAACACCACGTTAATACTAGATGACCTGACATACACAGACATACGAGATGACAAACACCACGTTAATACTAGATGACCTGACATACAGAGACATACGAGATGACAAACACCACGTTAATACTAGATGACATGACGTACAGAGACATACGAGATGACATAAACACCACGTTATGAGACGGGTTGAGTGTTGGTATGAGACGGGTTGAGTGTTGGTATGAGACGGGTCGAGTGTTGGTATGAGACGGGTTTAGTGTTGGTATGAGACGGGTTTAGTGTTGGTATGAGACGGGTTGAGTGTTGGTATGAGACGGGTTTAGTGTTGGTATGAGACGGGTTTAGTGTTGGTATGAGACGGGTTGAGTGTTGGTATGAGACGGGTTTAGTGTTGGTATGAGACGGGTCGAGTGTTGGTATGAGACGGGTTGAGTGTTGGTATGAGACGGGTTTAGTGTTGGTATGAGACGGGTCGAGTGTTGGTATGAGACGGGTTTAGTGTTGGTATGAGACTATATATGAGTCATGTTACCTATGAGCAGCCACTGGTTGTTCAGAGTATTTGTTGACCCAGCGGGGTAGCGAACATCAGTAGATGGGGTGATCTCACACTCTCCTCTGTCTCCGACTGTCACCTCCTCTGTTTCCGGACCATCGATACGAGCCAGCGTTAGGCCTCGCGGCTGCCATGGCAACACAAAACATCATTACTCAATCACTTAATCATCGATGCTAATAGGCTGCTGTGGATGTTAGCTGACAGCTGTACTGACCACAAGAGAGACTCCGTCGTGAACAAGGGAAGTGGAAGCGTAGAGGTGAGAGTTCATCTTCCCTACATAAAGAGTCGGCCTAAAGCACACACACAAAAATAAATTAAAATGTTATTATAGTGATGTTGGATGTGTGTGTGTGTGTCCTACACTAGCTGTGTGTGTGTGTGCGTGTGTGTGTGTGTCCTACACTAGCTGTGTGTGTGTGTGCGTGTGTGTGTGTGTCCTACACTAGCTGTGTGTGTGTGTGTCCTACACTAGCTGTGTGTGTGTGTGCGTGTGTGTGTGTGTCCTACACTAGCTGTGTGTGTGTGTGCGTGTGTGTGTGTGTCCTACACTAGCTGTGTGTGTGTGTGCGTGTGTGTGTGTGTCCTACACTAGCTGTGTGTGTGGGTGCGTGTGTGTGTGTGTCCTACACTAGCTGTGTGTGTGTGTGCGTGTGTGTGTGTGTCCTACACTAGCTGTGTGTGTGTGTGTGTGTGTCCTACACTAGCTGTGTGTGTGTGTGCGTGTGTGTGTGTGTGTCCTACACTAGCTGTGTGTGTGTGTGCGTGTGTGTGTCCTACACTAGCTGTGTGTGTGTGTGTGCGTGTGTGTGTGTGTCCTACACTAGCTGTGTGTGTGTGCGTGTGTGTCCTACACTAGCTGTGTGTGTGTGTGCGTGTGTGTGTGTGTCCTACACTAGCTGTGTGTGTGTGTGCGTGTGTGTGTGTGTCCTACACTAGCTGTGTGTGTGCGTGTGTGTGTGTGTCCTACACTAGCTGTGTGTGTCCTACACTAGCTGTGTGTGTGTGTGTGTGCGTGTGTGTGTCCTACACTAGCTGTGTGTGTGTGTGCGTGTGTGTCCTACACTAGCTGTGTGTGTGTGTGTGTGTCGTGTGTGTGTCCTACACTAGCTGTGTGTGTGTGTGTGTGTGTGTCCTACACTAGCTGTGTGTGTGTGTGCGTGTGTGTGTGTCCTACACTAGCTGTGTGTGTGCGTGTGTGTGTGTGTCCTACACTAGCTGTGTGTGTGTGTGCATGTGTGTGTGTGTCCTACACTAGCTGTGTGTGTGTGTGCGTGTGTGTGTCCTACACTAGCTGTGTGTGTGCGTGTGTGTGTGTCCTACACTAGCTGTGTGTGTGTGTGCGTGTGTGTGTGTGTCCTACACTAGCTGTGTGTGTGTGTGCGTGTGTGTGTCCTACACTAGCTGTGAGTGTGCGTGTGTGTGTGTCCTACACTAGCTGTGTGTGTGTGTGTGTGTGTGTGTGTGTGTGTGTGTGTGTGTGTGTGTGTGTGTGTGTGTGTGTGTGTGTGTGTGTGTGTGTGTGTGTGTGTCCTACACTAGCTGTGTGTGTGTGTGTGTGTGCGTGTCTTACACCAGCTGTGTGTGTGTGTGTCCTACACTAGCTGTGTGTGTGTGTGTGTCCTACACTAGCTGTGTGTGTGCGTGTGTGTGTGTCCTGCACTAGCTGTGTGTGTGTGTGTGTGTGTGTGTGTGTGTGTGTGTGTGTGCGTGTCTTACACCAGCTGTGTGTGTGCGTGTGTGTGTCCTGCACTAGCTGTGTGTGTGTGTGTGTGTGCGTGTCTTACACCAGCTGTGTGTGTGTGCTGGCCTGCTCCGTAACAAACTGGTAGCTCCACTTCATGGTGTGAGCATCGTGGGAGGAAAAGGTGAGGTAGCGTAGAGTCTCCATGGCAACGGACAGGTGAGGGGCGTGTCTTAGAGAGTCCTGACTGTATAGGTAGACGCCCACCACAGGTGAGCCATAATTCTGCATCCACAAAACATCCCCTGAAATATATGTCAGGGTTAAGGTTAGGGTCAGAACAAAATGTGTGTATAGTTTACAGTAGGTGATCAAACACAGGTGATCTGGTGATTGGAGGAAAGTGATCACATGGTCTACAATAGCTAAACACTAGATGGTTACAACAGGTGATCATCAAACACAGGTGATCTGGTGATTGGAGGAAAGTGATCACATGGTCTACAATAGCTAAACACTAGATGGTTACAGTCATAGACATAATATACATAGACGCCGCATCGACCGCTACTGCCTACTGGCGCTGACGAGAAATGCGGCCGCCATCTTGTATCGGTCCCCCGCTCCACTCAGTTTAATCTGTTTGGCTGGTGCAATGAGCTGTCAGCGCATTCAATTAATCATACCTCACTGAATACACAACTGATTTAATCATACCTCACTGAATACACAACTGATTTAATCATACCTCACTGAATACACAACTGATTTAATCATACCTCACTGAATACACAACTGATTTAATCATACCTCACTGAATACACAACTGATTTAATCATACCTCACTGAATACACAACTGATTTAATCATATCTCACTGAATACACAACTGATTTAATCATACCTCACTGAATACACAACTGATTTAATCATACCTCACTGAATACACAACTGATTTAATCATACCTCACTGAATACACAACTGATTTAATCATACCTCACTGAATACACAACTGATTTAATCATACCTCACTGAATACACAACTGATTTAATCATATCTCACTGAATACACAACTGATTTAATCATACCTCACTGAATACACAACTGATTTAATCATACCTCACTGAATACACAACTGATTTAATCATACCTCACTGAATACACAACTGATTTAATCATACCTCACTGAATACACAACTGATTTAATCATACCTCACTGAATACACAACTGATTTAATCATACCTCACTGAATACACAACTGATTTAATCATACCTCACTGAATACACAACTGATTTAATCATACCTCACTGAATACACAACTGATTTAATCATACCTCACTGAATACACAACTGATTTAATCATACCTACACTGAATACACAATACACTGATTTAATCATACCTCACTGAATACACAACTGATTTAATCATACCTCACTGAATACACAACTGATTTAATCATACCTCACTGAATACACAACTGATTTAATCATACCTCACTGAATACACAACTGATTTAATCATACCTCACTGAATACACAACTGATTTAATCATACCTCACTGAATACACAACTGATTTAATCATACCTCACTGACTACACAACTGATTTAATCATACCTCACTGAATACACAACTGATTTAATCATACCTCACTGAATACACAACTGATTTAATCATACCTCACTGAATACACAACTGATTTAATCATACCTCACTGAATACACAACTGATTTAATCATACCTCACTGAATACACAACTGATTTAATCATACCTCACTGAATACACAACTGATTTAATCATACCTCACTGAATACACAACTGATTTAATCATACCTCACTGAATACACAACTGATTTAATCATACCTCACTGAATACACAACTGATTTAATCATACCTCACTGAATACACAACTGATTTAATCATATCTCACTGAATACACAACTGATGTAATCATACCTCACTGAATACACAACTGATTTAATCATACCTCACTGAATACACAACTGATTTAATCATACCTCACTGAATACACAACTGATTTAATCATATCTCACTGAATACACAACTGATTTTCACGTGGGTTTTTTTGCAGCTAAGGTCATACATGTAGCTATGACACAGGACACATGGTTCAGTGTATTTTAATATTCATAGTGGGCTTAACAGTAATATAATATTCTGATATATGATGAGATGTAGGCTATGATAGGTATTTTGCAAATCACACACTATAATTATGATAGAGAAGCAGAAACAGATAGTGGCAGTAAAGTCAGATATTTAATTAGTTGAAAAAACAATACATGATTATATTTATACAATACATGATTAGCTTTTTATATATGACACACACACCACACTAAAACCCCTGGTAGAGGACTGTTTTGCAGAGCTTCTTTCTCTGCTCCCTTTATGCAGTTCAAAAGAGGTGAGTTTGGCAACGTGGTTCAGCCTTAGGCTTGAGAAACACAAACACAACCAATGACAACAAGTCTGAATGATGGTTGTCGATGCCAATCTGGGTCTCCTCAATGTGTTCCCCAGCAGAAAAACATCCTTCGTTCCAATCTCCTCTCGGACGATGTGTGTGACTGTCGACACCTTAGGAGCTTGGATTGTTGAAGCTCAGCGGATCACCCTCTCTGCACCTCTCAGAACCTAATATTAAAAAAATAATACATATTTATGTTGTGATTTACACAGTGCTCACAGCAACTGCACACAGCGCCTGCCCAACACTGATAATATAGTCAAATGATACGGTCTGATGATACGGTCTGATAATACAGTCTGATGATACAGTCTGATCATACAGTCTGATCATACAGTCTGATGATACGGTCTGATAATACAGTCTGATAATACAGTCTAATGATACAGTCTGATATACAGTCTGATAATACAGTCTGATATACAGTCTGATATACAGTCTGATATACAGTCTGATAATACAGTCTGATAATACAGTCTGATATACAGTCTGATATACAGTCTGATAATACAGTCTGATAATACCGTCTGATAATACAGTCTGATAATACAGTCTGATAATACCGTCTGATAATACAGTCTGATGATACAGTCTGATAATACAGTCTGATAATACGGTCTGATAATACGGTCTGCTAATACAGTCTGATAATACAGTCTGATAATACAGTCTGATGATACGGTCTGATGATACGGTCTGATGATACGGTCTGATGATACGGTCTGATGATACGGTCTGGTAATACGGTCTGATCATACAGTCTGATCATACAGTCTGATGATACAGTCTGATGATACAGTCTGATGATACAGTCTGATAATACAGTCTAATGATACAGTCTGATAATACAGTCTGGTAATACAGTCTGATAATACCGTCTGATAATACGGTCTGGTAATACGGTCTGATAATACAGTCTGATAATACAGTCTAATGATACAGTCTGATATACAGTCTGATAATACAGTCTGATAATACAGTCTGGTAATACAGTCTGATAATACAGTCTGATAATACAGTCTGATAATACAGTCTAATAATACAGTCTGATATACAGTCTGATAATACAGTCTGATAATACAGTCTGATAATACGGTCTGGTAATACAGTCTGATAATACAACACTGATAATACAGTCTGATAATACAGTCTGATCATACAGTCTGATAATACAACACTGATAATACAGTCTGATAATACAGTCTGATAATACAGTCTGATAATACGGTCTAATGATACGGTCTGATAATACAGTCTGATAATACAGTCTGATAATACAGTCTGATACAGACTGATAATACAGTCTGATAATACAGTCTGATAATACAGTCTGATAATACAGTCTGATAATACAGTCTGATAATACAGTCTGATAATACAGTCTAATGATACAGTCTGATATCAGTCTGGTAATACCGTCTGATAATACGGTCTGGTAATACGGTCTGATAATACGGTCTGATAATACGGTCTGATAATACGGTCTGGTAATACGGTCTGATAATACGGTCTGATAATACGGTCTGATAATACGGTCTGATAATACGGTCTGATATACAGTCTGATAATACGGTCTGATAATACGGTCTGATAATACGGTCTGATGATACGGTCTGATGATACGGTCTGATGATACGGTCTGATGATACGGTCTGGTAATACGGTCTGATAATACGGTCTGATATACAGTCTGATAATACGGTCTGATAATACGGTCTGATGATACGGTCTGATAATACGGTCTGATAATACAGTCTGATCATACAGTCTAATGATACAGTCTGATGATACAGTCTGATGATACAGTCTGATGATACAGTCTGATAATACAGTCTAATGATACGGTCTGATAATACAGTCTGATAATACAGTCTGATAATACAGTCTAATGATACAGTCTGATAATACGGTCTGATGATACGGTCTGATAATACAGTCTAATGATACAGTCTGATAATACAGTCTGATAATACAGTCTGATAATACAGTCTAATGATACAGTCTAATGATACAGTCTGATAATACAGTCTGATAATACAGTCTAATGATACAGTCTGATGATACAGTCTGATAATACAGTCTGATGATACGGTCTGATAATACAGTCTAATAATACGGTCTGATAATACGGTCTGATAATACGGTCTGATAATACGGTCTGATAATACGGTCTGATAATACGGTCTGATGATACGGTCTGATGATACGGTCTGATATACGGTCTGATAATACGGTCTGATAATACGGTCTGATAATACGGTCTGATAATACGGTCTAATGATACAGTCTGGTAATACGGTCTGGTAATACGGTCTGATGATACGGTCTGATGATACGGTCTGATGATACAGTCTGATAATACGGTCTGATGATACGGTCTGATGATACGGTCTGGTAATACGGTCTGGTAATACGGTCTGGTAATACGGTCTGATGATACGGTCTGATAATACAGTCTGATAATACAGTCTGATAATACAGTCTGATAATACGGTCTGATAATACAGTCTGATAATACAGTCTGATATACAGTCTGATAATACGGTCTGATGATACGGTCTGATAATACGGTCTGATAATACGGTCTGATGATACGGTCTGATGATACGGTCTGATAATACAGTCTGATAATACGGTCTGATGATACGGTCTGATAATACAGTCTGATAATACAGTCTGATATACAGTCTGATAATACGGTCTGATGATACGGTCTGATAATACAGTCTGATAATACAGTCTGATATACAGTCTGATAATACAGTCTGATATACAGTCTGATAATACGGTCTGATGATACGGTCTGATGATACGGTCTGATAATACGGTCTGATAATACGGTCTGATGATACGGTCTGATGATACGGTCTGATGATACGGTCTGATAATACAGTCTGATAATACAGTCTGATAATACGGTCTGATAATACAGTCTGATAATACAGTCTGATATACAGTCTGATAATACGGTCTGATAATACGGTCTGGTAATACGGTCTGATAATACGGTCTGGTAATACGGTCTGATAATACGGTCTGATAATACGGTCTGATAATACGGTCTGATAATACGGTCTGATAATACGGTCTGATATACAGTCTGATAATACGGTCTGATAATACGGTCTGATAATACGGTCTGATGATACGGTCTGATGATACGGTCTGATGATACGGTCTGATGATACGGTCTGGTAATACGGTCTGATAATACGGTCTGATATACAGTCTGATAATACGGTCTGATAATACGGTCTGATAATACGGTCTGATGATACGGTCTGATGATACGGTCTGATGATACGGTCTGATGATACGGTCTGGTAATACGGTCTGATAATACAGTCTGATCATACAGTCTAATGATACAGTCTGATGATACAGTCTGATGATACAGTCTGATAATACAGTCTAATGATACGGTCTGATAATACAGTCTGATAATACAGTCTGATAATACAGTCTAATGATACAGTCTGATAATACGGTCTGATGATACGGTCTGATAATACAGTCTAATGATACAGTCTGATAATACAGTCTGATAATACAGTCTGATAATACAGTCTAATGATACAGTCTGATAATACAGTCTGATAATACAGTCTGATAATACAGTCTAATGATACAGTCTGATGATACAGTCTGATAATACAGTCTGATGATACGGTCTGATAATACAGTCTAATAATACAGTCTGATAATACGGTCTGATAATACGGTCTGATAATACGGTCTGATAATACGGTCTGATAATACGGTCTGATAATACGGTCTGATGATACGGTCTGATATACGGTCTGATAATACGGTCTGATAATACGGTCTGATAATACAGTCTGATAATACGGTCTAATGATACAGTCTGGTAATACGGTCTGGTAATACGGTCTGATGATACGGTCTGATGATACGGTCTGATGATACAGTCTGATAATACGGTCTGATGATACGGTCTGATGATACGGTCTGGTAATACGGTCTGGTAATACGGTCTGGTAATACGGTCTGATGATACGGTCTGATAATACAGTCTGATAATACAGTCTGATAATACAGTCTGATAATACGGTCTGATAATACAGTCTGATAATACAGTCTGATAATACAGTCTGATAATACGGTCTGATAATACGGTCTGATAATACGGTCTGATAATGGGTCTGATGATACGGTCTGATGATACGGTCTGATAATACAGTCTGATAATACGGTCTGATGATACGGTCTGATAATACAGTCTGATAATACAGTCTGATATACAGTCTGATAATACGGTCTGATGATACGGTCTGATAATACAGTCTGATAATACAGTCTGATATACAGTCTGATAATACAGTCTGATATACAGTCTGATAATACGGTCTGATGATACGGTCTGATGATACGGTCTGATAATACGGTCTGATAATACGGTCTGATGATACGGTCTGATGATACTGATGATACGGCCTGATAATACAGTCTGATAATACAGTCTGATAATACGGTCTGATAATACAGTCTGATAATACAGTCTGATATACAGTCTGATAATACGGTCTGATAATACGGTCTGATAATACGGTCTGATAATACGGTCTGGTAATACGGTCTGATAATACGGTCTGATAATACGGTCTGATAATACGGTCTGATAATACGGTCTGATAATACGGTTCTGATATACAGTCTGATAATACGGTCTGATAATACGGTCTGATAATACGGTCTGATGATACGGTCTGATGATACGGTCTGATATACGGTCTGATGATACGGTCTGGTGATGCGGTCTGATAATACGGTCTGATATACAGTCTGATAATACGGTCTGATAATACGGTCTGATAATACGGTCTGATGATACGGTCTGATGATACGGTCTGATGATACGGTCTGGATGATACGGTCTGTAATACGGTCTGATAATACAGTCTGATCATACAGTCTAATGATACAGTCTGATGATACAGTCTGATGATACAGTCTGATAATACAGTCTAATGATACGGTCTGATAATACAGTCTGATAATACAGTCTGATAATACAGTCTAATGATACAGTCTGATAATACGGTCTGATGATACGGTCTGATAATACAGTCTAATGATACAGTCTGATAATACAGTCTGATAATACAGTCTGATAATACAGTCTAATGATACAGTCTGATAATACAGTCTGATAATACAGTCTGATAATACAGTCTAATGATACAGTCTGATGATACAGTCTGATAATACAGTCTGATGATACGGTCTGATAATACAGTCTAATAATACAGTCTGATAATACGGTCTGATAATACGGTCTGATAATACGGTCTGATAATACGGTCTGATAATACGGTCTGATAATACGGTCTGATGATACGGTCTGATATACGGTCTGATAATACGGTCTGATAATACGGTCTGATAATACAGTCTGATAATACGGTCTAATGATACAGTCTGGTAATACGGTCTGGTAATACGGTCTGATGATACGGTCTGATGATACGGTCTGATGATACAGTCTGATAATACGGTCTGATGATACGGTCTGATGATACGGTCTGGTAATACGGTCTGGTAATACGGTCTGGTAATACGGTCTGATGATACGGTCTGATAATACAGTCTGATAATACAGTCTGATAATACAGTCTGATAATACGGTCTGATAATACAGTCTGATAATACAGTCTGATAATACAGTCTGATATACAGTCTGATAATACGGTCTGATGATACGGTCTGATGATACGGTCTGATAATACGGTCTGATGATACGGTCTGATGATACGGTCTGATAATACAGTCTGATAATACGGTCTGATGATACGGTCTGATAATACAGTCTGATAATACAGTCTGATATACAGTCTGATAATACAGTCTGATATACAGTCTGATAATACGGTCTGATGATACGGTCTGATAATACGGTCTGATAATACGGTCTGATAATACGGTCTGATGATACGGTCTGATGATACGGTCTGATAATACAGTCTGATAATACAGTCTGATAATACGGTCTGATAATACAGTCTGATAATACAGTCTGATGATACAGTCTGATAATACAGTCTGATGATACGGTCTGATAATACAGTCTGATAATACAGTCTGATATACAGTCTGATAATACAGTCTGATAATACAGTCTGATGATACAGTCTGATGATACGGTCTGATAATACAGTCTGATAATACAGTCTGATATACAGTCTGATAATACAGTCTGATATACAGTCTGATAATACGGTCTGATGATACGGTCTGATGATACGGTCTGATAATACGGTCTGATAATACGGTCTGATAATACGGTCTGATGATACGGTCTGATGATACGGTCTGATAATACAGTCTGATAATACGGTCTGATAATACGGTCTGATAATACAGTCTGATAATACGGTCTGATAATACAGTCTGATAATACAGTCTGATATACAGTCTGATAATACGGTCTGATGATACGGTCTGATGATACGGTCTGATAATACAGTCTGATAATACAGTCTGATAATACAGTCTGATAATACAGTCTGATAATACAGTCTGATAATACAGTCTGATAATACGGTCTGGTAATACGGTCTGGTAATACGGTCTGATGATACGGTCTGATGATACAGTCTGATAATACAGTCTGGTAATACGGTCTGGTAATACGGTCTGGTAATACGGTCTGATGATACGGTCTGGTAATACGGTCTGGTAATACGGTCTGATGATACGGTCTGATAATACAGTCTGATAATACGGTCTGATAATACTGTGTAAATGGCCAATGTTATACCAGTAATAATAGGTTATATTTCTACAATAGCATTATTGTGTCATTTGTAATCTAAGTGTTATATTACTTATCAAGTCTCAGTTCATAATCGGGTGATCACCGGCCGGTGAAGTAAACATAGCCAAGCTAGCTTACTTGGATTTCAGTACAGTAATATCTAAGATACTTGCTCCTTCTCTACTCTCTGGTAATATTCTTTTCACAAAACACAACCAATAATACCGAAATATTAAATCTTACTTGTGAAGGTAATCCCCCGAGCCCAGCTGGCGATGGTCCGCCGATTAAAGCTGGAATATGCTGCACAGTGCTGTGGCATCGTATATATTCTGCTGCTACCAACTAGGAGTTCGACCGCATTAAGATGGCGGCCGCATTTCTTGAGCCCAGCAGCGGATGTGGCGTCTATGTATATTATGTCTATGGTTACAGTAGGTGATCATCAAACACAGGTGATCTGGTGATTGGAGGAAAGTGATCACATGGTCTACAATTATGGATGCAGGATATTCGTTTTTGGCCGATATTCGATATGCCGATAATTTTAAACTCGTTTTGGCCGGTACCGATATATACACTTTAATTTTAATGAAGAGAAATCCAAGTCTCACTCCTGTACTACCTTTACCTTACACTCATGTAGACAGACATTCAACTAATTATTTCACTTGTAGAAAAATAAATGATATGCCAGTGCCACAATTTATTTTTAAGTTCAGACTTCAAACGGCAGTACTTACGAGTAAAATAAAATAATAAATATAAAATAATAAAAATACATTTTCAAATAATTTACGCAATTTACGTAACACGACATGCACTCGTTCTCTTTCTATTTTTAATTTCCTAAACATATTATTAAATGCGGATTCAATTGCAACTGCTGTGTGAGAACCGGAGCACTCCTGTTGTCACACAGCAACTGACTGCTTTATTAAGTCTTCATCTATATCCACTGGGCAGTGGGGCTAAACACGCCAACAGGACTGGTCAAGCTGCTGTGTGACCGACTAATGTGTGACCGGCTAATGTGTGACCGGCTAATGTGTGACCGGCTAATGTGTGACCGGCTAATGTGTGACCGGCTAATGTGTGACCGGCTAATGTGTGACCGGCTAATGTGTGACCGGCTAATGTGTGACCGGCTAATGTGTGACCGGCTAATGTGTGACCGGCTAATGTGTAACCGGCTAATGTGACTAGCGCCGGCAATGAGCTTTTCAATGCGACTGACGACAACCCCTGGAGTTCAAGGTAATGTAGCAGAAATAGTGACGGTTACTAGCATAACGCGTAACGCGTCTAATAGCATAACGCGTCTAATAGCATAACGCGTCTAATAGCATAACGCGTCTAATAGCATAACGCGGCTACTAGGTGATCACATGGTCTACAATAGTGGCTGTATGCCACAGCCTTCAAGTTTGGTTTCAGTTCAGGCATGTAGGGTTTGGGAACACAGAGGTCTGGAGTTATAGGGCACAATGAATGTGGAATATGTGTGAATGTGTGTATTTGTGTGTGAGTTACCTGACTCTCTGTCCACAGTAACCACCAAGCCATCTCCACTGGAGACCAGATGGGCCATCTCTGGAGAGGGGAAAACGATTACATAATTAGATCTCACTTTAATAATCAATAACTAATTACATCTGTGTGTGTGTGCGTACTGTGTTTAAGTATCTGTGTGTTTGTATGTGTATGTGTGTAATGTGTGTACAATGCGGGTGTGAGTGTGTGTGCATATAGTGAGTCTGTGTATGTGCGTAATGTTTGTGTGTATGTGCGTACTGTGTGTGTGCATCTGTGTATGTACTATGTGTGTTTGTGTGTGTGTATGTGCGTAATGTGTGTGTGCATGTGTGTATGTACCATGTGTGTGTACTATGTGTGTGAGTTTGTGTATGTGCGTAATGTGTGTGTATGTATGTGCGTACTGTGTGTGTGCATGTGTGTATGTGCGTAATGTGTGTGTGTATGTGCGCAGTGTGTGTGTGTGCGTAATGTTTGTGTATGTACGTACTGTGTGTGTGCATGTGTGTATGTACTATGTGTGTGAGTGTGTGTGTACTATGTGTGTGAGTTTGTGTATGTGTGTGTGTGTGTATGTACTATGTGTGTGAGTTTGTGTATGTGCGCACTGTGTGTGTGTATGTACTATGTGTGTGAGTTTGTGTATGTGCGTACTGTATGTGTGTGTATGTACTATGTGTGTGTGTATGTGCGTACTGAGTGTGTGCATGTACTATGTGTGTGAGTTTGTGTATGTGCGTACTGTGTGTGTGTGTGTGTGTGTATGTACTATGTGTGTGTGTATGTGCGTACGTACTATGTGTGTGAGTTTGTGTATGTGCGTACTGTGTGTGTGCATGTACTATGTGTGTGTGTGTGCATACTGTATGTGTGTGTGTGTGCATACTGTATGTGTGTGTGTGTGCATACTGTATTCATGTTTCTCATCATAGGCTGGAGCAGAGTAGCCATTGTATGTAGCGTTCCATCTCAGTTCCTGTGTCTTTGTATCGAACATAGTAATCACGTATTCTAGAAGATTAAAAGAAACTGCAGTTAGACTATATAAATGAATACATAACACTATATAGAACTGTATATAGAGGTGAATACACAATACTATATAGAACTGTATATAGAGGTGAATACATAATACTATATAGAACTGTATATAGAGGTGAATACATAATACTATATAGAACTGTATATAGAGGTGAATACATAATACTATATAGAACTGTATATAGAGGTGAATACATAATACTATATAGAACTGTATATAGAGGTGAATACATAATACTATATAGAACTGTATATAGAGGTGAATACATAATACTATATAGAACTGTATATAGAGGTGAATACATAATACTATATAGAACTGTATATAGAGGTGAATACATAATACTATATAGAACTGTATATAGAGGTGAATACATAATACTATATAGAACTGTATATAGAGGTGAATACATAATACTATATAGAACTGTATATAGAGGTGAATACATAATACTATATAGAACTGTATATAGAGGTGAACATATAATACAATATATAACTGTATATAGAGGTGAATACATAATACTATATATATAACTGAATATAGAGGTGAATATATAATACTATATATAACTGTATATATAACTGAATATAGAGGTGAATATATAATACTATATAGAACTGTATATATAACTGAATATAGAGGTGAATATAGAGGTAAATATATAATACTATATATAACTGAATATAGAGGTGAATATATAATAATATATAGAACTGTATATATAACTGAATATAGAGGTGAATATAGAGGTAAATATATAATACTATATATATAACTGAATATAGAGGTGAATATATAATACTATATATAACTGAATATAGAGGTAAATATATAACTGAATATAGAGGTAAATATATAACTGAATATAGAGGTAAATATATAACTGAATATAGAGGTAAATATATAACTGAATATAGAGGTAAATATATAACTGAATATAGAGGTAAATATATAACTGAATATAGAGGTAAATATATAACTGAATATAGAGGTAAATATATAACTGAATATAAAGGTAAATATATAACTGAATATAGAGGTAAATATATAACTGAATATAGAGGTAAATATATAACTGAATATAGAGGTAAATATATAACTGAATATAGAGGTAAATATATAACTGAATATAGAGGTAAATATATAACTGAATATAGAGGTAAATATATAACTGAATATAGAGGTAAATATATAACTGAATATAGAGGTAAATATATAACTGAATATAGAGGTAAATATATAACTGAATATAGAGGTAAATATATAACTGAATATAGAGGTAAATATATAACTGAATATAGAGGTAAATATATAACTGAATATAAAGGTAAATATATAACTGAATATAGAGGTAAATATATAACTGAATATAGAGGTAAATATATAAACTGAATATAGAGGTAAATATATAACTGAATATAGAGGTAAATATATAACTGAATATAGAGGTAAATATATAACTGAATATAGAGGTAAATATATAACTGAATATAGAGGTAAATATATAACTGAATATAGAGGTAAATATATAACTGAATATAGAGGTAAATATATAACTGAATATAGAGGTAAATATATAACTGAATATAGAGGTAAATATATAACTCAATATAGAGGTAAATATACTACAATGGGAGAATAATGTTACCTGTGCGTCCGATATAAAGCAGAGGAGTGTTTGGACAGATGGAGTCAGACGACGAAGTGGATAAGCTTGTTTGTTTCTCTCCTGTCTGGGGGTCAACCACAAACCAGACATCCTGCTTCTTACCTACACACACACACACACACACACACACACACACACACACACACACACACACACACACACACACACACACACACACGCACGTCAAATGTTTGTGCCACTGCCAGTGATTCTAAATGCTTGTCTGTAGGCACTCTAATCACCAGTTAGCCAACCAGCCAGCCAATCAGTCAATAAGCCAACATCCTGTCAGTAAGCCAGTCAGTTAGCCAGCCAGTCAATAAGCCAATCAGACAGCCAGTCGGTCAGACAGACAGCCAGCCAGTCTCACCAGTGTAGAGTATTCCATCAGAACTCCGACAGGGAGAAGACTGAACTAGTTCTGGGATGGTGAAAGGAAGTTTCTGTAGAGAAAATAATTTCATATTTAATACCCTTTCTTTATATTGCTATAATTATTTATTGGGTAAATTCCTTCAGTTTTTTCTGTTTTACATGAATTCCTTTTTAGGGGGGATTTTGTAAGCATTTCACAGTCAGTCTACATCTGTCAATCAACACATGTGAGTCTACATCTGTAAGTCTACAGCGTTCGATCTACATCGGTCAGTAAACACCTGGCAGTCTGCACCTGGCAATCTACACCGTTCGATCTGCACATGGCAGTCTACACATGGCAGTCTACACCGTTCGATCTACACCTGGCAGTCTACACATCTAAATACAGACTCCAACAAACCACCCCCTCCCCAATTTGGCTCTCCTTCCTCCAAACACCTAAATCTCCACCCTCTCAGTAACAGTTCATCCTTACACCCCCCCCACTTACCATCAGTCCTTCCTTGTGTTTTCCTCCCAGGATATATAGACTTCCATCCATGGGGTCCGGAAGAAATCCTGGTCTAGAAACACAAATTCCCAACTAAGTAAAATAGCAGCCAAATTACACAACACACACACACACCAGGACACAACACACACCTGATATCAAACACACACTTAAAAAACCCACACCTGATATCAAACACACACCTGATATTAAACACACACCTGATATCAAACACACACCTGATATTAAACACACACCTGATATCAAACACACACCTGATATCAAACACACACCTGATATCAAACACACACCTGATATCAAACACACACCTGATATTAAACACACACCTGATATCAAACACACACCTGATATCAAACACACACCTGATATCAAACACACACCTGATATCAAACACACACTTAAACAACACACACCTGATATCAAACACACACTTAAACAACACACACCTGATATTAAACACACACCTGATATCAAACACACACCTGATATCAAACACACACCTGATATCAAACACACACCTGATATTAAACACACACTTAAACAACACACACGGATATCAAACACACACTTAAACAACACACACCTGATATAAAACACACACTTAAACAACACACACCTGATATTAAACACACACCTGATATCAAACACACACCAGGACACAGCACACACCTGATATCAAACACACACCTGATATCAAACACACACTTGATATCAAACACACACCTGATATCAAACACACACCTGATATCAAACACACACCAGGACACAACACACAAACACACACGGACACACACACCCACCAAAACCCAAGACACACACACCAAGACCCAAGACACACACACATGGACACAACACACAAACACACACGGACACACACACCCACCAAGACCCAAGACACACACACATGGACACAACACACAAACACACACGGACACACACACCCACCAAGACCCAAGACACACACACATGGACACAACACACACACCAAGACACACACACAGACGCAATGAAGAGCTACTCACTCAGTAAGGTAGACAGGAACCTGAATGATAGGATCTGAAACAAAGAGTTGTGTGTTGTTTTAGTGTGTGTTTAATATCAGGTGTGTGTTTGATATCAGGTGTGTGCTGTACAGGTGTGTGTCTAATATCAGGTATGCGTTTGATATCAGGTGTGTGCTGTACAGGTGTGTGTCTAATATCAGGTGTGTGTTTAATATCAGGTGTGTGTCTAATATCAGGTGTGTGTTTAATATCAGGTGTGTGTCTAATATCAGGTGTACAGGTACAGGCGATACAGGTACAGGCGATACAGGTACAGGTGTACAGGTACAGGTGTACAGGTATAGGTGATACAGGTATAGGTGATACAGGTGTACAGGTGGGTTCTGACCTTCTTTCAGGGTCCACTTGATGTCTCCTGACTGTTTGGAAACAGCATGCAGACTCCCATCCAGGGTTGAGATGAAAAGCAAAGAGTCTGGAAGAGTCACCCCAACTGACCTCACCTAAAGGTCACAGGTCAACAGTCAGCAATCACATCAGAACAGAGGGTCAAAGGTCAACCATCCTTTATCAGGCCAGGGGGTCACCGGTCAACCATTCTATATCAGACCAAGGGGTCATAAGTCAACCATCCTATATCAATCCAGGGGGTCACAGGTCAACCATCCTATATAAGGTCAAATGGTCACAGGTCAACCATTCTATATCAGGTCATAGCTAGCACAGGATTATAGAATCATAAGACAATAACAGACATTCACAGAGTAGACAATGTATATGTAGGTCTCTGAAATAAAACCTGTTAGTCTACAAGAACAAAGACTCCCAACCTTCTCTCTTTTGAAATTCCGGGTTAGTCTACAAGAACAAAGACTCCCAACCTTGTCTCTTTTGAAGTTCAGAGTTAGTCTACAAGAACAAAAACTCCCAACCTTCTCTCTTTTGAAGTTCAGGGTTAGTCTACAAGAACAAAGACTCCCAACCTTGTCTCTGTTGAAGTTCAGAGTTAGTCTTCAAGAACAAAGACTCCCAACCTTGTCTCTGTTGAAGTTCAGAGTTAGTCTTCAAGAACAAAGACTCCCAACCTTGTCTCTGTTGAAGTTCAGAGTTAGTCTACAAGAACAAAGACTCCCAACCTTGTCTCTGTTGAAGTTCAGAGTTAGTCTACAAGCACAAAGACTCCCAACCTTCTCTTTTGAAGTTCAGAGTTAGTCTACAAGAACAAAGACACCCAACCTTGTCTCTTTTGAAGTTCAGAGTTAGTCTACAAGAACAAAGACTCCCAACCTTGTCTCTGTTGAAGTTCAGAGTTAGTCTACAAGAACAAAGACTCCCAACCTTGTCTCTGTTGAAGTTCAGAGTTAGTCTACAAGCACAAAGACTCCCAACCTTCTCTTTTGAAGTTCAGAGTTAGTCTACAAGAACAAAGACACCCAACCTTGTCTCTTTTGAAGTTCAGAGTTAGTCTACAAGAACAAAGACTCCCAACCTTGTCTCTGTTGAAGTTCAGAGTTAGTCTACAAGCACAAAGACTCCCAACCTTCTCTTTTGAAGTTCAGAGTTAGTCTACAAGCACAAAGACTCCCAACCTTCTCTTTTGAAGTTCAGAGTTAGTCTACAAGAACAAAGACACCCAACCTTGTCTCTTTTGAAGTTCAGAGTTAGTCTACAAGAACAAAGACTCCCAACCTTGTCTCTGTTGAAGTTCAGAGTTAGTCTACAAGAACAAAGACTCCCAACCTTGTCTCTGTTGAAGTTCAGAGTTAGTCTACAAGCACAAAGACTCCCAACCTTCTCTTTTGAAGTTCAGAGTTAGTCTACAAGAACAAAGACACCCAACCTTGTCTCTTTTGAAGTTCAGAGTTAGTCTACAAGAACAAAGACTCCCAACCTTGTCTCTGTTGAAGTTCAGAGTTAGTCTACAAGCACAAAGACTCCCAACCTTCTCTTTTGAAGTTCAGAGTTAGTCTACAAGAACAAAGACTCCCAACCTTGTCTCTGTTGAAGTTCAGAGTTAGTCTACAAGCACAAAGACTCCCAACCTTCTCTTTTGAAGTTCAGAGTTAGTCTACAAGAACAAAGACTCCCAACCTTGTCTCTGTTGAAGTTCAGAGTTAGTCTACAAGAACAAAGACTCCCAACCTTCTCTTTTGAAGTTCAGAGTTAGTCTACAAGAACAAAGACTCCCAACCTTGTCTCTGTTGAAGTTCAGAGTTAGTCTACAAGAACAAAGACTCCCAACCTTCTCTTTTGAAGTTCAGAGTTAGTCTACAAGAACAAAGACACCCAACCTTGTCTCTTTTGAAGTTCAGAGTTAGTCTACAAGCACAAAGACTCCCAACCTTGTCTCTTTTGAAGTTGAGGCCAAATGTCCTCCAGGGTTAGGGTTCTACATTCTAGTTACAGTTTGCTTCCCTCCAAACAACTACCTCACTACGTAAAACACTGAAGTCAGATATTCTAACTAATACATTTGTGGGGGTGGTTTTGGGTCAATACTAAACACTCTCTGCCATTCTGTCAACAGTGATTATGTAATCTGGCCAGAGCAAATTGAAACCTGTGTACAGTTGTGTCTCTATTTAACTTTATGGGTTAACTACATGCGTGTCCTTCTTCAACCAGGATACCAGAACATCCTGAAGAGTTGACAAACCCTCTCCTTCACAGAAACCGCTAACGACATGGCATGTGTTTGTGTGTGTTCGTATGTGTGTGTGTGTGTGTGTGTGTGTTCGTATGTGTGTGTGTCTGTTTGTGTGTGTGTGTGTGTGTGTGTGTAGTGCCACTCCTGTATTTATTCACCAAGGGGTGGCATCATAGAACCGGACGTACACAGGACCTTAAGCAAACACAGACACACACACGTAACAGGGATATTTGATTTTCAGTATTCTACTATAAAAGTGTATAGTTCTCCATCAATCTCACAGACTAAAAGTTTTAGCATGGGAAACCTTAGTTCACATACAATACTAGTATATTATCAGTTGTTTAAAAATATGCTCATAATGGTTTAAAAAAGAATTAACTTCAAAATATTATATTTTTGGCAGTATAATAACAGTGTGCAAATAGTTTAAAGTTCAATTGTCGGGAGGTGTTCACTCAGCTAAAGGATTATTAGGAACACCATACTAATACTGTGTTTGACCCCCTTTCGCCTTCAGAACTGCCTTAATTCTACGTGGCATTGATTCAACAAGGTGCTGAAAGCATTCTTTAGAAATGTTGCCCCATATTGATAGGCTAGCATCTTGCAGTTGATGTAGATTTGTGGGATGCACATCCAGGGCACGAAGCTCCCGTTCCACCACATCCCAAAGATGCTCTATTGGGTTGAGATCTGCTGACTGTGGGGGCCATTTCAGTACATTGAACTCATTGTCATGTTCAAGAAACCAATTTGAAATGATTCGAGCTTTGTGACATGGTGCATTATCCGGCTGGAAGTAGCCATCAGAGGATGGGAACATGGTGGTCATAAAGGGATGGACATGGTCAGAAACAATGCTCAGGTAGGCTGTGGCATTTAAACGATGCTCAATTGGCACTAAGGGGCCTAAAGTGTGCCAAGAAAACATCCCCCACACCATTACACCACCACCACCAGCCTGCACAGTGGTAACAAGGCATGATGGATCCATGTTCTCATTCTGTTTACGCCCAATTCTGACTCGACCATCTGAATGTCTCAACAGAAATTGAGACTCATCAGACCAGGCAACATTTTTCCAGTCTTCAACTGTCCAATTTTGGTGATCTCGTGCAAATTGTAGCCTCTTTTTCGGATTTGTAGTGTAGATGAGTGGTACCCGGTGGGGTCTTCTGCTGTTGTAGCCCATCCGCCTCTAGGTTGTGCGTGTTGTGGCTTCACAAATGCTTTGCTGCATACCTCGGTTGTAACGAGTGGTTATTCCAGTCAAAGTTGCTCTTCTATCAGCTTGAATCAGTCGGCCCATTCTCCACTGACCTCTGGCATCAACAAGGCATTTTCGCCCACAGGACTGCCGCATACTGGATGTTTTTCCCTTTTCACACCATTCTTTGTAAACCCTAGAAATGGTTGGGCGTGAAAATCCCAGTAACTGAGCAGATTGTGAAATACTCAGACCGGCCCGTCTGGCACCAACAACCATGCCACGCTCAGAATTGCTTAAATCACCTTTCTTTCCCATTCTGACATTCAGTTTGGAGTTCAGGAGATTGTCTTGACCAGGACCACACTCCTAAATGCATTGAAGCAACTGCCATGTGATTGGTTGCTTAGATAATTGCATTAATGAGAAATTGAACAGGTGTTCCTAATAATCCTTTAGGTAAGTGTATATATTGGCTATGTTTTCTTTTCACCACGGGTCACAAATCATTTAACAGTGATTGCAAACGGGTTTTCGCCTTACAGGTATGAGAATTTATTTATGATTTTTGTGTGGGTCTCTACATGTGTCCGTGTGCGTGTTCCTGAAATAAAAATAGATGACATAAAGCCAAACATGCGCACTAGGTTCCGCCTGTCACACCGCTCGCCCCCCGGTCCATAAAGCCACACATGCGCACTAGGTTCCGCCTGTCACACCGCTCGCCCCCGGTCCATAAAGCCACACATGCGCACTAGGTTCCGCCTGTCACACCGCTCGCCCCCCGGTCCATAAAGCCACACATGCGCACTAGGTTCCGCCTGTCACACCGCTCGCCCCCGGTCCATAAAGCCACACATGCGCACTAGGTTCCGCCTGTCACACCGCTCGCCCCCGGTCCATAAAGCCACACATGCGCACTAGGTTCCGCCTGTCACACCGCTCGCCCCCCGGTCCATAAAGCCACACATGCGCACTAGGTTCCGCCTGTCACACCGCTCGCCCCCCGGTCCATAAAGCCACACATGCGCACTAGGTTCCGCCTGTCACACCGCTCGCCCCCCGGTCCATAAACAATAAACCCATTACCTGTAGAACCGTGTTTTCCCAGGACAGCAGCCACAGCAGAGACAGCAGAACACAGCGTGATGACGTCCCCATAGTCCTGGAACTACTGACTGACATGTTCCACACAAATAACTGAAGTATCTAGAACACAACGAATATCAAGTACACTATAAGTACACTACTACAAGTACATAAGTCAAACTATTAGTATGCAGTAGTGGTCCATTACTCATAACGCCACCGGTATTGGTTCATTAAACATGTCCAGAGTTACAGACAGTGGACTATACCTATCTATATCTATCTATATCTGCAGCCATAATACAACCAGGGCACTAATGACGACCTGTCCCATATTACGTTTCCGTGTTGGAACGGATCCTGTGACGTCAGCTGTGGTGATAGGGTTCTCCTTGGTTCTGGTGGACCAGCACTGGGCGGGTAACCGGATACCGTTACATGTAGACTATACTGAATATTGGGACAATAATACACACGTCATATATCCGCCTGGAAAAACCGCATTCAGCGCGTCTCCAACTTCCGCCAAGTTTTGTGCCCACGCCCACTCTGGTTTCGTCGACTTTTCCGACCAATGGGAGCAGGGCGTTTACCTGACGGGGCGTGGTTTAGAATGAGCTGGACGCTGAACACATGGAACCAGCAGTTTGTCTCTGCTCTTTATAATAACGCGACTGTTCTGGTGAAACCCAGAGTTAGAGAACATAAGTCTGTCTATTGTCAGTCATCTGTCACTGACTCGTTCTATACGTATCTATATCTATACGTATCTATATATCCATACGTATTTATATATCTATATCTATACGTATCTATATATCCATACGTATCTATACATATCTATACCATAGACTGTATAAAGATAGATCTGTATCTATATATCTATACGTATCTATATCTATACGTATCTATATGTATACGTATCTATACATATATGTATCTATATTTCTATGTATCTATACGTATCTATATCTATACGTATCTGATCTATACCTCTATGTATCTATATCTCTACATATCTACATCTTTATGTTTCTGCCCGTATCTATTTTCACAGCCAGAGTGGGTGGGGCTATTTTCACAGCCAGAGTGGGTGGGGATATTTTCAGTCAGAGTGGGTGGGGATATTTTCACAGCCAGAGTGGAGCCAGAGTGGGTGGGGCTATTTTCAGTCAGAGTGGGTGGGGCTATTTCACTCCGCTCCTTATATTTTCCCATGTTACTCCAAAGGCAGTTTTATTACAGTTTTAAGGATACAAGGTAACACACAAGCTAATGTTCAGTATGATAATGACAATATTATTATTATTAAACTATATTATTAACATTCTGTACAACAATTACATTATTAAATGTACATTTGAGTTAACATCCTGAAGTTTAAAAACCCACAGCAACAAAAATACATATGTCTATTTTTATGTCCAGATGAAATAATGAGACACCAAATGGATGTGATCTGGATGAGACCTCCAGGCGATTTGATTCCGATGAGATGAGTGATGTGTATAATCAAAGGTTTGAATCAGAGTAACCATTCCCCATATTAATCAGAGCTAGAGGTTTCTCTCCCGTGTGTTTTTTTCTTGTGAGTAGTCAGGTTACGCAACTCAGTGAATCTCCTCTCACATTTATCACAGTTGTAAGGTTTCTCTCCTGTGTGTGTTCTTTGATGTGTAGTCAGATTGCTTAACACAGTGAATCTCCTGCCACACTGACCACAGCTATAAGGTTTCTCTCCAGTGTGTATTCTCTGGTGTATATTCAGGTTGCTCAATTCAGTGAATCGTCTCCCACACTGATCACAGCAATATGGTTTCTCTCCTGTGTGTGTTCTCTGGTGTGATAACAGTCCACAGGAGCTTGTAAAGTTATTCCCACATTCAGAGCAGTGGAATGGTTTCTCTCCAGTGTGTGTTCTTTGATGTACCACCAGACGATCTGAAGTTGTAAACCTATTCCCACAAATGTTACAGCTATAAGGTTTCTCTCCTGTGTGTATTCGCTGGTGTCTAGTCAGCTGTCCCAACTGAGTGAATCGTTTTCCACATTGATCACAGCTATAAGGTTTCTCTCCTGTGTGTATTCTTTGATGTCTGGATAGTGAACTCAAATGAGAGAATATCCTACCACAATGTTCACAGCTATAGGGTTTCTCTCCTGTGTGTGTTCTCTGGTGTGTATTCAGTGGTCCCAACTGAGTGAATCTCCTCCCACACTGATCACAGCTGTAAGGTTTCTCTCCTGTGTGTATTCTCTGGTGTCTAGTCAGGCTCCAAATCTGAGTGAATCTCCTCCCACACTGATCACAGCTATGAGGTTTCCCTCTTGTGTGAGTTCTCTGGTGTCTAGTCAGATTCCATATCTGACTGAATCTCCTCCCACACTGATCACAGCTATGAGGTTTCTCTCCTGTGTGAGTTCGCTGGTGTGATTTTAGTTCAGATAAAGTAGCCAAGCTCTTGCCACAGTCAGAACAGCAGTGAGGTTTCCTCCCTGTGAGTCTCTGCTGGAGTTCCTTGAGATGTTCTGATGTCTTCTCTGTGTTGTCATGATGTTGTACCCCAGAAGATAGGTCACTTCTCTCTCCTGTGTAAATGACAAGTTCAGACAGTCAATGTAGAAAATATTTAAAGGCCTTTATAACTTTTAATGAACACTGTATTACTACATGAATAGGAAAAGACAAACTGAAGATTTTTAGTTATTTGATCACATCACTGATTTTCTCCTTGTAAAATCTATCTTGGCCATTCAGTAAACCTTATCTACCTGGTCCTCCTTATCCACCTGGTCCTCCCTCTCCTTATCCACCTGGTCCTCCCTCTCTTTATCCACCTGGTCCTCCCTCTCCTTATCTACCTGGTCCTCCCTCTCCTTATCTACCTGGTCCTCCTTATCCACCTGGTCCTCCCTCTCCTTATCCACCTGGTCCTCCCTCTCCTTATCTACCTGGTCCTCCCTCTCTTTATCCACCTGGTCCTCCCTCTCCTTATCCACCTGGTCCTCCCTATCCTTATCCACCTGGTCCTCCCTCTCCTTATCTACCTGGTCCTCCCTCTCCTTATCTACCTGGTCCTCCCTCTCCTTATCTACCTGGTCCTCCCTCTCCTTATCCACCTGGTCCTCCCTCTCCTTATCCACCTGGTCCTCCCTCTCCTTATCCACCTGGTCCTCCCTCTCCTTATCCACCTGGTCCTCCCTCTCCTTATCTACCTGGTCCTCCCTCTCTTTATCCACCTGGTCCTCCCTCTCCTTATCCACCTGGTCCTCCCTCTCCTTATCCACCTGGTCCTCCCTCTCCTTATCCACCTGGTCCTCCCTCTCCACCTGGTCCTCCTCTCCTATCCACCTGGTCCTCCCTCTCCTTATCCACCTGGTCCTCCCTCTCCTTATCCACCTGGTCCTCCCTCTCCTTATCCACCTGGTCCTCCCTCTCCTTATCCACCTGGTCCTCCCTCTCCTTATCCACCTGGTCCTCCCTCTCCTTATCCACCTGGTCCTCCCTCTCCTTATCCACCTGGTCCTCCCTCTCCTTATCCACCTGGTCCTCCCTCTCCTTATCCACCTGGTCCTCCCTCTCCTTATCCACCTGGTCCTCCCTCTCCTTATCCACCTGGTCCTCCCTCTCCTTATCCACCTGGTCCTCCCTCTCCTTATCCACCTGGTCCTCCCTCTCCTTATCCATCCTGGTCCTCCCTCTCCTTATCCACCTGGTCCTCCCTCTCCTTATCCACCTGGTCCTCCCTCTCCTTATCTACCTGGTCCTCCCTCTCTTTATCCACCTGGTCCTCCCTCTCTTTATCCACCTGGTCCTCCCTATCCTTATCCACCTGGTCCTCCCTCTCCTTATCTACCTGGTCCTCCCTCTCCTTATCTACCTGGTCCTCCCTCTCCTTATCTACCTGGTCCTCCCTCTCCTTATCCACCTGGTCCTCCCTCTCCTTATCCACCTGGTCCTCCCTCTCCTTATCTACCTGGTCCTCCCTCTCCTTATCCACCTGGTCCTCCCTCTCCTTATCCACCTGGTCCTCCCTCTCCTTATCCACCTGGTCCTCCCTCTCCTTATCTACCTGGTCCTCCCTCTCCTTATCTACCTGGTCCTCCCTCTCCACCTGGTCCTCCATCCACCTGGTCCTCCCTCTCCTTATCCACCTGGTCCTCCCTCTCCTTATCCACCTGGTCCTCCCTCTCCTTATCCACCTGGTCCTCCCTCTCCTTATCCACCTGGTCCTCCCTCTCCTTATCCACCTGGTCCTCCCTCTCCTTATCCACCTGGTCCTCCCTCTCCACCTGGTATCCACCTGGTCCTCCCTCTCCTTATCCACCTGGTCCTCCCTCTCCTTATCCACCTGGTCCTCCCTCTCCTTATCTACCTGGTCCTCCCTCTCCTTATCCACCTGGTCCTCCCTCTCCTTATCTACCTGGTCCTCCCTCTCCTTATCTACCTGGTCCTCCCTCTCCTTATCCACCTGGTCCTCCCTCTCCTTATCCACCTGGTCCTCCCTCTCCTTATCCACCTGGTCCTCCCTCTCCTTATCCACCTGGTCCTCCCTCTCCTTATCCACCTGGTCCTCCCTCTCCTTATCCACCTGGTCCTCCCTCTCCTTATCCACCTGGTCCTCCCTCTCCTTATCCACCTGGTCCTCCCTCTCCTTATCCACCTGGTCCTCCCTCTCCTTATCCACCTGGTCCTCCCTCTCCTTATCTACCTGGTCCTCCCTCTCCTTATCCACCTGGTCCTCCCTCTCCTTATCCACCTGGTCCTCCCTCTCCTTATCTACCTGGTCCTCCCTCTCCTTATCTACCTGGTCCTCCCTCTCCTTATCTACCTGGTCCTCCCTCTCCTTATCTACCTGGTCCTCCCTCTCCTTATCCACCTGGTCCTCCCTCTCCTTATCCACCTGGTCCTCCCTCTCCTTATCCACCTGGTCCTCCCTCTCCTTATCTACCTGGTCCTCCCTCTCCTTATTCCATTCAGTAAACCTTACTGTTCCTGACAATACTTTCTCTCCCCTGGGTTGTGTGGATGTCCCAGACATCATGAAAAAAGAAAGCATTGTCCACCCATTAGTGATTCTATATAAACTGATAAATGTAAACACTACAACTTACTTTGAGGTGTCACAGTTCCATTCAGCCCCAGAGAGTTCCTGCAGTCCACCAGCCCCACAGTTCCATTCAGCCCCAGAGAGTTCCTGCAGTCCACCAGCCCCACAGTTCCATTCAGCCCCCTGAGAGTTCCTGCAGTCCACCAGCCCCACAGTTCCATTCAGCCCCAGAGAGTTCCTGCAGTCCACCAGCCCCACAGTTCCATTCAGACCCAGAGAGTTCCTGCAGTCCACCAGCCCCACAGTTCCATTCAGCCCCAGAGAGTTCCTGCAGTCCACCAGCCCCACAGTTCCATTCAGCCCCTGAGAGTTCCTGCAGTCCACCAGCCCCACAGTTCCATTCAGCCCCAGAGAGTTCCTGCAGTCCACCAGCCCCACAGTTCCATTCAGACCCAGAGAGTTCCTGCAGTCCACCAGCCCCACAGTTCCATTCAGACCCAGAGAGTTCCTGCAGTCCACCAGCCCCACAGTTCCATTCAGCCCCAGAGAGTTCCTGCAGTCCACCAGCCCCACAGTTCCATTCAGACCCAGAGAGTTCCTGCAGTCCACCAGCCCCACAGTTCCATTCAGACCCAGAGAGTTCCTGCAGTCCACCAGCCCCACAGTTCCATTCAGACCCAGAGAGTTCCTGCAGTCCACCAGCCCCACAGTTCCATTCAGCCCCAGAGAGTTCCTGCAGTCCACCAGCCTCACAGACACTCTCTTCAGCCCCAGTAGTAAAGTCCTACTGACACCCAGGGATCCAGGACAGGACAGCAGAGGAAGGATACGGTTGTTCTGGTACAAATAAAAGAGTCACATATCATATGAATAGACTGTTACCAAAGTGCTTTACAGAAACCTGAATGCTAAATCCTAACCCAGATGAAGCTAGCTGAATGCTAAATCCTAACCCAGATAAAGCTAGCTGTATGCTAAATCCTAACCCAGATGAAGCTAGCTGTATGCTAAATCCTAACCCAGATAAAGCTAGCTGTATGCTAAATCCTAACCCAGATAAAGCTAGCTGTATGCTAGACCCTAACCCAGATGAAGCTAGCTGAATGCTAGATCCTAACCCTGATGAAGTTAGCTGAATGCTAAATCCTAACCCTGATGAAGCTAGCTGTATGCTAAATCCTAACCCAGATGAAGCTGGCTGTATGCTAAATCCTAACCCAGATGAAGCTAGCTGTATGCTTAATCCTAACCCAGATAAAGCTAGCTGTATGCTAAATCCTAACCCTGATGAAGCTAGCTGTATGCTAAATCCTAACCCAGATGAAGCTAGCTGTATGCTAAACCCTAACCCTGATGAAGATAGCTGTATGCTAAATCCTAACCCCTATGAAGCTAGCTGTATGCTAAATCCTAACCCAGATAAAGCTAGCTGTATGCTAGATCCTAACCCTGATGAAGCTAGCTGTATGCTAAATCCTAACCCAGATAAAGCTAGCTGTATGCTAAATCCTAACCCAGATGAAGCTAGCTGTATGCTAAACCCTAACCCTGATGAAGATAGCTGTATGCTAAATCCTAACCCCTATGAAGCTAGATGTATGCTTAATCCTAACCCAGATAAAGCTAGCTGTATCCTAAATCCTAACCCCTATGAAGCTAGCTGTATGCTAAATCCTAACCCCTATGAAGCTAGCTGTATGCTAGACCCTAACCCCTATGAAGCAAGCTGTATGCTAGACCCTAACCCCTATGAAGCTAGATGTATGCTAAATCCTAACCCCTATGAAGCTAGATGTATGCTTAATCCTAACCCAGATAAAGCTAGCTGTATCCTAAATCCTAACCCCTATGAAGATAGCTGTATGCTAAATCCTAACCCCTATGAAGCTAGATGTATGCTTAATCCTAACCCAGATAAAGCTAGCTGTATCCTAAATCCTAACCCCTATGAAGCTAGCTGTATGCTAAATCCTAACCCCTATGAAGCTAGCTGTATGCTAAATCCTAACCCCTATGAAGCTAGCTGTATGCTAGACCCTAACCCCTATGAAGCAAGCTGTATGCTAAATCCTAACCCCTATGAAGCTAGATGTATGCTAAATCCTAACCCCTATGAAGCTAGATGTATGCTAAATCCTAACCCCTATGAAGCTAGCTGTATGCTAGACCCTAACCCCTATGAAGCAAGCTGTATGCTAGACCCTAACCCTAGCATACAGCTAGCTTTATCTGGGTTAGGATTTAGCATACAGCTAGATCTATTGTGCAAGATGGCACCGCGGATGGCAGCCTTGGTACTGCGCTCTCTAGTATTTTGTTTGTTTTTGTGCGTCTATTATGGTTTTCCGTTTTTCACAAACCCAACCAGTTATATCGAAATCCTAGTTGGAGGCGCCGCTGCTCTACGTGGTATTTGCCGAAGACGCAGACGTGGGAAACGAGCAGGAGCGCTGGTGAAACTAAGGAAGAGGGGACTACGCACCTCGCTTCCAGCCATTCACCTGGCAAATGTCCCGTCCCTGGCAAACAAGATGGACGAGCTGCTGCTTCTCAACCAAACTAACTCGGACTTTAACAGATCCGCCGCTCTGTGTTTCACGGAATCCTGGCTCTGTGAACGCATCCCGAGCAGCGCACTTCAGCTGCCTGGTTTTCAACTCATCCGGGCGGACCGCAACACGGAGCTCTCGGGGAAAACCAAGGGCGGAGGAATCTGCTTATACTTAAACGAAGGTTGGTGTACAGATGCTACAGTTTTGGAAAAGACCTGCAGCCCTCACCTAGAGGCTCTCTTTATAAACTGGAAGCCGTTCTATTCTCCGCGGGAGTTCTCCTCGTTTGTTATGGTCGTTGTTTACATTCCACCACAAGCATGTATAGCTGACGCGTTACAACAGCTAGCCAACCGGATAACAGACATAGAGAAAAAACACCCGGACTCTCTTGCCATTATTGTTGGGGATTTTAACAGCGCCAAACTCAACCAGGAACTCCATAAATACAGACAGCATATCAAGATTCCCACCAGGGATAAAAACACACTGGACCACTGTTATACAGTTTTAAAAGATGGCTATCGTGCTGTTTCCCGTGCAGCTCTTGGTCTCTCTGACCAATGCCTGGTTCATCTCATCCCAACCTACAAGCAAAAATTAAAATCTTCTAAACCTGTGACAAAGGCTGTAAAGAAATGGACAATGGAATCAAAGCTGGAGCTGCAGGCTTGCTTTGACTGCACCAACTGGAGCGTTTTTGAAGCTGCAGCTACAGACCTAAATGACTCTGTAACATCCTACATCAATTTTTGCGAGAATCTCTGTTTCTCACGGCTGATGAAGCTAGCTGTATGCTAAATCCTAACCCTGATGAAGCTAGCTGTATGCTAAATCCTAACCCCGATGAAGCTAGCTGTATGCTAAATCCTAACCAGACAGTTGCTCTGTTAGGATAGCTGTATGACAGAAACAGACCAACTACCATCTGGTGATCTAGCTTGGAGAAAATTCTCTACCTTATCAGGATCTTTGTGTTGTTGAGGCTCCCCAGAGGATTTAGGATAATAATCTCTCCCTCCTGTAGGAATAAGAAAGTCAGACAGTCAATGTAGTAGATGTTTAAATTAGTGGTTGATGCACATATACTGCATGAGTTTAAAAATAAACCTTTGCAACCATGGTCAAATTTTCCTTACACGATTAAATCAAATGGCTTAACAACTAAACAATATGTACGCAAGCTGGCTAACATAAAAAAACAAAGATTACAGCTAGGAGTCCTCAGATAACCAGCTGGGAGTCTGGGTCGACCAGAACCTTCAGAACATCAGATAACCAGCTGGGAGTCTGGGTCGACCAGAACCGCCAGAACATCAGATAACCAGCTGGGAGTCTGGGTCGACCAGAACCTTCAGAACATCAGATAACCAGCTGGGAGTCTGGGTCGACCAGAACCTCCAGAACATCAGATAACCAGCTGGGAGTCTGGGTCGACCAGAACCTCCAGAACATCAGATAACCAGCTGGGAGTCTGGGTCGACCAGAACCTCCAGAACATCAGATAACCAGCTGGGAGTCTGGGTCGACCAGAACCTCCAGAACATCAGATAACCAGCTGGGAGTCTTGGTCGACCAGAACCTCCAGAACATCAGATAACCAGCTGGGAGTCTGGGTCGACCAGAACCTCCAGAACATGAGATAACCAGCTGGGAGTCTGGGTCGACCAGAACCTCCAGAACATGAGATAACCAGCTGGGAGTCTGGGTCTACCAGAACCTCTAGAACATCAGATAATAATGTGGGAGTCTGGGTCGACCAGAACCTCCAGAACATCAGCAAACCAGCAGGGAGCCTATATAGACAGTCAGCGATGACAGCGTGGTTACTGAAGCTTAGTCTTTATCATTATGATGTTAGTTACTGAAAATAATATGAATCCTACAAACTAAAATCTGAAATGTGCGTACAAAAACAGAGCTTAATTTATCAAAATAATAAATGTGGAAACAACAGCTGCTGAGCTTCTGGACCTGATTTTAAGACATTACTTCCTGGTGTTAATCAGACCTCCGGTATTCCGTTCTTCATCCTCTTTTTTTAATGTGACAGTCATTTCATCTCCACAAACGCCTCCTTCTTCTTTAACTGTAACATTATACTCCTCTTTCACGCAGAAAGCTCCCTTTTCTCTTATCACAGCCTCGCCATCTCCTTCAGTATTTACTGTGACTTCGTCCTCTTCTTCTTTCACCACTATGTTCAGCCACATCCCGGTTTTCTCCGTCCAGCAGACCTCCTCTTTAGTAGGAAAGTTCAAAGCTCATCTTCCGGGCTGTTTGCTTGCTATTATTAGAGACCAGACTACTACCAGAACAACACGCTAGTATTATTATTATATTGAGTGCCGTAACAAGTCAATATAACACGTAAAAACATAACGCACAATATGTTCAGGTTTTATGTATGCCTACAAGATACAGATGGTTTGTTGTTGTTGAAGTAACTTCCGTCCCCAGCATTATACGTCACACTGTCAGCATCGTCTGAAAGACCGACAGCACCATCTACTGGCCAGACTGAGCATCGAAGAATAGAAAAGCGATTGATTTTCTCTTAATAACGTGAATACCAAAATAACACAATATTATCCATAATAGAAAAACGATCGTTTAAGACATGCAAAACGGAAGTGATAATATATTAATATCTAACGTTAACTCCCATATTACGCACACACGCACACGCACACACACACACAACAATCAGTTTATAACAGGATCAATGTTAAAACAAAAAAATGGTTTCACTTGATTTTATTTAATCAGCATTTATTTTAAGCTGAGACAAATACCTCATATACAAGTGTGAAAAAGGTAAAAACAGCTCTTAGAATTGGACAGTTGCACCACATATTTCATATTTAAGTAATTCATGGTGGTTTATTGTTGAAGTGTATTTGTTCATTATTTTATTTCAATTACCTGGAAGATTTAACAGTAAATAGATAATTTCATGTAATTACATTGAAGATATAACAGTACATAGAGCATTTTATGTGATTACATGTAAAACTTAAGAATACATTTCATGTAATTACATTAAGCATTAAATGAACAATCTCATTCAGACAAACAAACAGCATGAATAACAACCTGAATAATATTGCACCTTCATCTGATAGTTCTGTAAAAATCAATTACATCAGTTCAGTAACAATCACATTTTACCTAAATGTTTACATCTTGTGAGGGAAACCGAACATTAGTTTGTCATTCTTACGGAACCAGAGGTAAACAAGGAAACGCTCAATCAATACATCAGATGGTACTAGTGACTTTTCCGGGCCTATAAGCAAATTCAAGGATATTCTCTTGATTGAGCAGCTGAGAACCCTACTGGCACATTATTTTAATTATTGTGGATTCTCTCCCTAGTTGAATATGCAGTACAATGTCATTGAGATGTCATTATGATTATCCTTGCCCAGTATATGATAGTGTTTTTGTTTTCTTACGTTCCTAAAGATTGACCTCTGTTCTCCTGGACTGCCAATGAACATTTGATTATTCTTTAAATAGACTGAATTATGATGTGCTGTAAAAAAAACTCTCCTAGACTGAGTTATTTTAGATTCTCGCCACAGATTAATATGCAGCATTGTGTTTGTCATACAGAAAACCAATCATTATCTGATAGTGATTTGGTTTGTTACAGTCAACAAACTGAAGATGTATTTGTCTTGTGGTTAATAAGTTACAAAAATAAACACTCCTCCTCAATACATATTGAGAGGTTTATTTCTACTTCTCATCTCTCATCCATATACTCCCAGATCTTACAATAAGATTAACTGAATAATAAACAATACACTTTGACACAGTGTTGTGTGGGACTGTGATGAAACTAATGCTGTTAAACACAGTGTTGTGTGGGACTGTGATGGAACTAATGCTGTTAAACACAGTGTTGTGTGGGACTGTGATGGAACTAATGCTGTTAAACACAGTGTTGTGTGGGACTGTGATGGAACTAATGCTGTTAAACACAGTGTTGTGTGGGACTGTGATGGAACTAATGCTGTTAAACACAGTGTTGTGTGGGACATTGATGGAACTAATGCTGTTTACAGCATAAAAGTTTTTAAATTTAGGTCAGGTGATCAGGCCTGTATTAACAGATGAGTCAGGTGATCGGGTCTGTATTAACAGATGAGTCAGGTGATCGGGCCTGTATTAACAGATGAGTCAGGTGATCGGGCCTGTATTAACAGATGAGTCAGGTGATCGGGCCTGTATTAACAGATGAGTCAGGTGATCGGGCCTGTATTAACAGATGAGTCAGGTGATCGGGCCTGTATTAACAGATGAGTCAGGTGATCGGGCCTGTATTAACAGATGAGTCAGGTGATCGGGCCTGTATTAACAGATGAGTCAGGTGATCGGGCCTGTATTAACAGATGAGTCAGGTGATCGGGCCTGTATTAACAGATGAGTCAGGTGATCGGGCCTGTATTAACAGATGAGTCAGGTGATCGGGCCTGTATTAACAGATGAGTCAGGTGATCGGGCCTGTATTACCAGATGAGTCAGGTGATCGGGCCTGTATTACCAGATGAGTCAGGTGATCGGGCCTGTATTAACAGATGAGTCAGGTGATCGGGCCTGTATTAACAGATGAGTCAGGTGATCGGGCCTGTATTAACAGATGAGTCAGGTGATCGGGCCTGTATTAACAGATGAGTCAGGTGATCGGGCCTGTATTACCAGATGAGTCAGGTGATCGGGCCTGTATTAACAGATGAGTCAGGTGATCAGGCCTGTATTAACAGATGAGTCAGGTGATCGGGCCTGTATTACCAGATGAGTCAGGTGATCGGGCCTGTATTAACAGATGAGTCAGGTGATCGGGCCTGTATTAACAGATGAGTCAGGTGATCGGGCCTGTATTAACAGATGAGTCAGGTGATCGGGCCTGTATTAACAGATGAGTCAGGTGATCGGGCCTGTATTAACAGATGAGTCAGGTGATCGGGCCTGTATTAACAGATGAGTCAGGTGATCGGGCCTGTATTACCAGATGAGTCAGGTGATCGGGCCTGTATTAACAGATGAGTCAGGTGATCGGGCCTGTATTAACAGATGAGTCAGGTGATCGGGCCTGTATTAACAGATGAGTCAGGTGATCGGGCCTGTATTAACAGATGAGTCAGGTGATCGGGCCTGTATTACCAGATGAGTCAGGTGATCGGGCCTGTATTAACAGATGAGTCAGGTGATCAGGTGTCTGTCCAGGACACAGGAGACTATTCTATATAACATAGAGACAATACGTTATTATGCCCAACAAAAAACCCTGGGTGTAGGGGATTAGTGAATGTAGAGTGGAATGTGTGAATGTGAGTCAGTGTGTCAGAGGAGACGCTGTAGAAGGACAGAGTGCCGGCTGGCCAGTCCAGATACACTCCTACTCTCTTAGACCAGGTGGAAGAGGATGGGTTTGGTATGGTAGTTCTGTTATTATTATGCCAGGCAATGAAATTGTTATTAGACCAGTACAGACTCCAGGACTGTTTATTGTTTCCAAACCAACTGTCATCTCCTCTTCTGTTAATTCCTTTATATGTTGCTGCTATACCAACCCCTTCCACACTCCACTCTGCCTCCCAATAACGTCGACCAATAAGACCTTCTCTACACAGAATTTGTGCCCACCAGTGAAATCTCTCTGGGTGATCAGGATATGGCTGTTCCTCTCTCGATGTCACACACCTATCCCCCTCAGACAGATAGAGGTTTCTGTGTGCTGTGTTTGGGTCCAGTGTGAGATCACACACATCTAAAAGATGAGACCAAGACAAAACATTACACATCATCCAACTTAACCTATACCTTTATATAGTTCTCTCCATCCTACACCTTTTATTTCCTCTCTAAACATTCTCTGTCTATCTGCTCCCTTATAATATTTACCCCCCTCTGTACCAATCTGTCTCTTATGAAAATCTCTGCTATAGTCCATCTGATCCACACACCATTTCTCCCTCCATCTGATCCACACACCATTTCTCCCTCCATCTGATCCACACACCATTTCTCCCTCCATCTGATCCACACACCATTTCTCCCTCCATCTGATCCACACACCATTTCTCCCTCCATCTGATCCACACACCATTTCTCCCTCCATCTGATCCACACACCATTTCTCCCTCCATCTGATCCACACACCATTTCTCCCTCCATCTGATCCACACACCATTTCTCCCTCCATCTGATCCACACACCATTTCTCCCTCCATCTGATCCACACACCATTTCTCCCTCCATCTGATCCACACACCATTTCTCCCTCCATCTGATCCACACACCATTTCTCCCTCCATCTGATCCACACACCATTTCTCCCTCCATCTGATCCACACACCATTTCTCCCTCCATCTGATCCACACACCATTTCTCCCTCCATCTGATCCACACACCATTTCTCCCTCCATCTGATCCACACACCATTTCTCCCTCCATCTGATCCACACACCATTTCTCCCTCCATCTGATCCACACACCATTTCTCCCTCCCATATGCATCCACATCCTTTCAACGCCCCAATCAAATAAAATGCAACAGTAAAAATGTATAAATTGATTTACATTTCCTTGGTCCTGATTTCATCCTACACTCATCACCATGGCTCAGACTGTAGAAAAAACAGAAAGAGACAATCATTATGTAATGAAAGACTATAGTGATATATAGAGTAGACAATGTGTCACGGCGTAGCAGGTGCACGGAAGGAGGGTGGCCGGACACGGGGAACAGATTCAGTTTGTAAATGTTTTAATCCTCGTAGTAACAAGTCCACTGAACAAGCAATGTGTATTAAACGCTATATCCACAAAATATGATCATCAACATACTCCGGTCTCCAGTTTTGATCCTTGAGTCCAGCAGAGAGCTGCTTTACTCCAGGGTCTCGTAGGTGATTGTAGCTTAGATCCAGCTTTCTCAGATGGGAGGGGTTTGAGCTCAGAGCTAAAGCCAGAGCAGCACAGCATGCATCTGTGACCAGACAGCCAGACAGCCTAGAGAGACCCACACAAACAACAGCTCTCTAGCTTCTTTACTTTAGATTATTTTATTGCACTGGCCTAAAATATTCTCAGGATATTAAAAGTACAAGTGCATGATTTCAGACTTCGGGTTGGATTTGCTAAAATATTACAATATAAACACCCGTACTTACCCCAGTGTTTGTAATTTACAGTTTGGATCCTTCAGCCCGGTAGAGAGCAGTCTTACTCCTGACTCCTTCAGGTCATTGTCTTTCAGCTCGAGTTGTTTCATTTGTGAGTTGAGTGTACGCAAGGCTGAAGCCAGATAACGGCAGCAAACCTCTGTCAGATGACAATTACCTAGACTAAATGGGGGTAGTGGTTGGTTAAACATTTTAAAAACCCCACATAATTACTCAAACTCCAGATAGTTGACTTACATGAGTGTCTGTATGTTGCAGAGTGAACTAGTTGGTCCACACAGCAGCTCCACTCCTCTGTCTTCCAGGTGATTATAACTGAGGTCCAGTTCTCTTAGGGGGCAGTTTGGTGTCTGTAGAGCTGAGGCCAGTATCTCACATGATTTATATGTGAGTCCACACCCTTCCAGTCTAGAGACGGAAAAAAAATGTTAAAAAAACTAAAGAATTACATTTTCTATACAAATAAACAGTCAATTGTTTTAAGCTTTAGGGGGTGGTTTGCATGCTGTAAGATGACTGGCTGACAGCCATGATATATGAGCCCATCCGCAACAGATATGATGACGAATATGACATTACATCATTTCTCTAACTACCTTGGTAACCGGTTTATGCAACACAGACATCTTTGGGGTTGGTGCTACATTGCCAACAAACCACACACACGTATCGCTGTGTCCAGGCATTCAATGAAGTGTCGTGCCTCATATATCACACCCCCTTGAGCCTTATTGGCCATATATCACACCCCCTTGAGCCTTATTGGCCATATATCACACCCCCTTGTGCCTTATTGGCCATATATCACACCCCCTTGTGCCTAATTGGCCATATATCACACCCCCTTGAGCCTTATTGGCCATATATCACACCCCCTTGAGCCTTATTGGCCATATATCACACCCCCTTGTGCCTTATTGGCCATATATCACACCCCCTTGTGCCTAATTGGCCATATATCACACCCCTTGAGCCTTATTGGCCATATATCACACCCCCTTGAGCCTTATTGGCCATATATCACACCCCCTTGAGCCTTATTGGCCATATATCACACCCCCTTGTGCCTTATTGGCCATATCACACCCCCTTGAGCCTTATTGGCCATATATCACACCCCCTTGTGCCTTATTGGCCATATATCACACCCCCTTGAGCCTTATTGGCCATATATCACACCCCCTTGAGCCTTATTGGCCATATATCACACCCCCTTGAGCCTTATTGGCCATATATCACACCCCCTTGTGCCTTATTGGCCATATCACACCCCCTTGAGCCTTATTGGCCATATATCACACCCCCTTGAGCCTTATTGGCCATATATCACACCCCCTTGAGCCTTATTGGCCATATATCACACCCCCTTGTGCCTTATTGGCCATATATCACACCCCCTTGTGCCTAATTGGCCATATATCACACCCCCTTGCCTAATTGGCCTTATCACACCCCTTGAGCCTTATTGGCCTTATTGGCCATATACACACCCCCTTGTGCCTTATTGGCCATATATCACACCCCCTTGTGCCTAATTGGCCATATATCACACCCCCTTGAGCCTTATTGGCCATATATCACACCCCCTTGAGCCTTATTGGCCATATATCACACCCCTTGAGCCTTATTGGCCATATATCACACCCCCTTGAGCCTTATTGGCCATATATCACACCCCCTTGAGCCTTATTGGCCATATATCACACCCCCTTGTGCCTTATTGGCCATATATCACACCCCCTTGTGCCTTATTGGCCATATATCACACCCCCTTGTGCCTTATTGGCCATATATCACACCCCCTTGTGCCTAATTGCTTACATATAGATGTCATAACCTGGTCTCTCAAGCAATTAATAATCTATTTTAAGACTCATGGGGGATATTGGGAATACTTTTTTTGTTCTCTAAGCTACTCCCAGAATATTATTATACTTTAATTTTTACATTAGTCTAAACCCAAAAAGAGCAAACAGCAAGATATTTATCCACAGTAACTAGGACAATCAGCATAGTGTCAGTGTTGATGTAGGTGGCGGAAGGATGGAGCCAGACAACCCACGGAAATGCTCTCGAGTCTTTAATACAGCACGGAAGAAACCCGTAGTATTACTCCAAGCCACACAGGCAAAGTAGAAGAGGCGACGTAGCGCACAAACGAACCACTCCTCACACGGAGGTATAATAAACAAAGAGCCCCGAGCTCACAACAAGACTCGGGCTGCACAATATCACACGTAACATGTAACAATTCCACACAAAGACAACCAATACAAAGGGAGCTTATATAGACCTCTAATGAGGTAATGGACACCAGGTGAGTGATGACGAGACTGAACAAGGTGTGCAGGGAGGCGGAGCTTCGGTGACGACTAATAGGCCGGGGAGGACGACCGCCGAATACCGCCCGCAGGTGGAGCTGCCGCTTCTCCCGTAGGAGTCATGACACATAGCTTGATCAAAACATGGTATTTACAATATATACAACAAAATAATGGGTTAGACTTTATGGGGCAAGGAACATGGATTTCGGGGTTTCCGGTTAATCTAAATAGGATTTAAAAAATCCATGTGCCTGTGTGTGTTTATTTGCATTTGTGTTTGTAGAACTGTAAGCTGTTCAAGATGAGATAGTTTGCTAGAAACAACATAAAGGAAAACATTTGTTTGTGTGAAGTTAATTAACTGATAAAGCAGCTCAAACTCCAGATAGTTGACTTACATGAGTGTCTGTATGTTGCAGAGTGAACTAGTTGGTCCACACAGCAGCTCCACTCCTCTGTCTTCCAGGTGATTATAACTGAGGTCCAGTTCTCTTAGGGGGCAGTTTGGTGTCTGTAGAGCTGAGGCCAGTATCTCACATGATTTATATGTGAGTCCACACCCTTCCAGTCTAGAGAGATTAGATAATGTTAGATATTCAAAGCCTTCAGAATAGTCTACACACATCACTCTTGTGATGTGAAAAAAATGAGAGAAAGATATATCAAGTCAGAAGTTTTTCCACATTTAATGTGACTTCTAGGCAGAACAATTCAATTGAAAAACAAACTGAAATCTTTGGGGGGGAAATAAAAACATATAACCTGGTTGCATAAGTATGCACACCCTTTTATAACTGGGGATGTGGGTGTGTTCAGAATGAACCAATCACATCCAAAAGCATGTTATATAGAAGTCATTACACAACGGCCATTATTTAAAGTCACTCTGATTAATCACAAATAAAGAACAGCTGTTCCAGTAGGATTTTCCTGACAAAAGCCATGGTCCGCATAGAGCTTCCAAAGCATCACAGAGATGTCATTGTTGATAGATATCAGTCAGGTGAAGGGTACAAAATAATATCCAAACCATTAGATATACCAGGGAACACAGTGAAGACGGCCATCATCAAATAGAGAAAATATGACAGAGACAGAGACATTACTAAGAACTGGACGTCCCTCCAATATTGATGAAAAGACTAGAAGAAGACTGGTCAGGGGCTTCCAAGAGACCTACAGCAACATGATAGGAGCTGCAGGAATTTATGTCAATTACTGTCTGTGTGCCAAAATCACCCGTATTATTCATATTATGGGCTATGGGGTTGGGTGGCCCTTTTCTTAGAAAGATAAACATCCAAGCACGGGCCGACGTTTGCAAAAACAAACAAGTCTCCTCAAAGCATGTGGGCAAATGTGTTATGGTTTGATGAAACCAAAGTTGAACATTTTGGCCATAACTCCAATTAAAGGTGGAAAAAGTTCTGACATGATTCATCCTTCTCTAAGGGGTGTGTAGAGTTTTTATATCCACTGTATATATCAACACATAACAGAACTTACAGTGCTCTCTTGCAGGTTTTCACTACTGGCAGCAACGTCTGATAACCTGTCATTGATGTGTTGTATGTCTTCAGATCGAACGTATCCAAAATCTCCTCTGACATAAGTGTAACGATGCTGGATGGGTGTAGTGCAGGTTGAGCCAAGTGCAGAGCCGTAGGATCCGTTTAACGGGTATTATTTAATGATAAACACAAAACAAACCGTAAACGGCGAAAAGACTATACTGTGAAAATGAAATCAAAGTGCGCATATAGCGTCTTATACAAAAGGTTCACTAACAACAGTAAATATCCCCACTCACCTCTAAAGCAACCGTGACATACAAATAATGCGAAGCAACGAGTGCACTGCTCGCGACCCTCTTATATCCCATTGATTATAAGTGCAAACAGCCGTGAGACAAACGTAAACACGGAAGTGAAACAAGGAAGTGCATCACCGAAATATGTCCGTGTAGCAACGCCACCACACCAATCGTGACAGTATCCCCCACTAAAAGGCTAGCTCCCCAGATAGCCGAACGGAAACACAAAACCAAGACAAGGGAGCAACAGGGAGAGAACCCGCAGTCAAACCCAAAAGGGTCAGTCCAGGACCGCAGGTCCAGCCCTGAAAAGGCCTCAGTGGCTGAGAGGCCGCCATCTAGTGCGGCAGAGAGACCGCCATCTAGTGCGGCAGAGAGTCCGCCATCTTGTGCGGCTCAGAGTCTGCCGTCGTGGGCGACGTCGTGGCGGAGGCCATCGTGGGCGCCGTCGTGGCGGCCATCGGGGGCGCAGTCGTGGCGGCGGCCATCGTGGGCGCAGTCGTGGCGGCGGCCATCGTGGGCGCAGTCGTGGCGGCGGCCATCGTGAGCGTAGTCGTGGCGGCGGCCATCGTGAGCGTAGTCGTGGCGGCGGCCATCGTGAGCGTAGTCGTGGCGGCGGCCATCGTGAGCGTAGTCGTGGCGGCGGCCATCGTGAGCGTAGTCGTGGCGGCGGCCATCGTGAGCGTAGTCGTGGCGGCGGCCATCGTGAGCGTAGTCGTGGCGGCGGCCATCGTGAGCGTAGTCGTGGCGGCGGCCATCGTGAGCGTAGTCGTGGCGGCGGCCATCGTGAGCGTAGTCGTGGCGGCGGCCATCGTGAGCGTAGTCGTGGCGGCGGCCATCGTGAGCGTAGTCGTGGCGGCGGCCATCGTGAGCGTAGTCGTGGCGGCGGCCATCGTGAGCGTAGTCGTGGCGGCGGCCATCGTGAGCGTAGTCGTGGCGGCGGCCATCGTGAGCGTAGTCGTGGCGGCGGCCATCGTGAGCGTAGTCGTGGCGGCGGCCATCGTGAGCGTCGTCGTGGCGGCGGCCATCGTGAGCGTCGTCGTGGCGGCGGCCATCGTGAGCGGCGATGCGGCGCGGCCTTCGTGGGCGGCGATGCGGCAGCCAATGTGGGCGGCGATGCGGCAGCCATTGTGGGCGGCGATGCGGCAGCCATTGTGGGCGGCGATGCGGCAGCCATTGTGGGCGGCGATGCGGCAGCCATTGTGGGCGGCGATGCGGCAGCCATTGTGGGCGGCGATGCGGCAGCCATTGTGGGCGGCGATGCGGCAGCCATTGTGGGCGGCGATGCGGCAGCCATTGTGGGCGGCGATGCGGCAGCCATTGTGGACGCTGGCGTGACGGTGGCAGCCATCTTGGGCGCTGGCGGGACGACGGCAGCCATCTTGGGCGCTGGCGTGACGGCGGGAGCCCTCGTGGGCGCTGGCGTGACGGCAACAGCCATCTTGAGCGCCGGCGGGACGACGGCAGCCATCTTGAGCGCTGGCGTGGCGGCAACAGCCATCTTGAGCGCTGGCGGGACGGCGGGAGCCATCGTGGACGCTGGCGTGACGGCGGCAGCCATCTTGGGCGCTGGCGGGACGACGACAGCCATCTTGGGCGCTGGCGTGACGGCGGGAGCCATCGTGGGCGCTGGCGTGACGGCAACAGCCATCTTGAGCGCCGGCGGGACGACGGCAGCCATCTTGAGCGCTGGCGTGACGGCAACAGCCATCTTGAGCGCTGGCGGGACGGCGGGAGCCATCGTGGACGCTGGCGTGACGGCGGCAGCCATCTTGGACGCTGGCGGGACGGCGGGAACCATCGTGGACGCTGGCGTGACGGCACCAGCCATCTTGAGCGCTGGCGGGACGGCGGGAGCCATCGTGGACGCTGGCGTGACGGCGGGAGCCATCGTGGACGCTGGCGTGACGGCGGCAGCCATCTTGGGCGCTGGCGGGACGGCGGGAGCCATCGTGGACGCTGGCGTGACGGCGGCAGCCATCTTGAGCGCCGGCGGGACGACGGCAGCCATCTTGAGCGCTGGCGTGACGGCAACAGCCATCTTGAGCGCTGGCGGAACGGCAGGAACCATCGTGGACGCTGGCGTGACGGCGGCAGCCATCTTGAGCGCCGGCGGGACGACGGCAGCCATCTTGAGCGCTGGCGTGACGGCAACAGCCATCTTGAGCGCTGGCGGGACGGCAGGAACCATCGTGGACGCTGGCGTGACGGCGACCATCTCAGGCGCAAGCGTGGTGGCGACCATCTCAGGCGCTGGCTCTTGGAAGTCCAGCCATGTCCTCCACCACGTCCTAATAACAGCCGAGGGCTGATCATCCAACCCCTCCGGGGGTTTTTCTGTCCCTGACGTCGGTGGCCGAAAAGGGTCTTCCCACTGCGGGGTTTGTGGCTGTAGCTCCAGCCATGTCCTCCACCACGTCCTAATAACAGCTGAGGGCTGTTCATCTAACCCCTCCGGGGGTTTTTCTGTCCCTGACGTCGGCGGCAGAAAAGGGTCTTCCCACGGCGGGGTAGTGGCTGTAGCTCCAGGGTTTTCCTCCCCTGTCTGCAGCCCCGGAGCAGTGGGTGGCCGTTCCTGCAGCACCAGGACCGTGGGTGCTCTCTCCGCGGTCCTCCCGGAACACCTCCTTAGCTCCCCCCCAAAAACCTTCTTGGGACGCCTTCGGGGTGCCCTCTTGCCTTCCTCCGGGAGGGACCGCGGACCCGATGTAATCGGCCCTGATAGCTGCATCGGTGGCTCATACCCGAAGTAAGCACGGAGGCGCCTATACTCCTCTTCGGGCGTCTCCGGCTTACCCCAGTCCCACTGCTCCGTGGTGCGACGGTGAGCTTCATCCTTCGGGGCGCTATAGCTTGCCCCCCCGAGGAATCCACTCACCGTCTGCTGGCTCCGCTGGCTTCTTTGTTGGCTTCGCATTCTGTAACGATGCTGGATGGGTGTAGTGCAGGTTGAGCCAAGTGCAGAGCCGTAGGATCCGTTTAACGGGTATTATTTAATGATAAACACAAAACAAACCGGCGGCCATCGTGGCGTAGTCGTGGCGGCGGCCATCGTGAGCGTAGTCGTGGCGGCGGCCATCGTGGCGTAGTCGTGGCGGCGGCCATCGTGGCGTAGTCGTGGCGGCGGCCATCGTGAGCGTAGTCGTGGCGGCGGCCATCGTGAGCGTAGTCGTGGCGGCGGCCATCGTGAGCGTAGTCGTGGCGGCGGCCATCGTGAGCGTAGTCGTGGCGGCGGCCATCGTGAGCGTAGTCGTGGCGGCGGCCATCGTGAGTCGTCGTGGCGGCGGCCATCGTGAGCGTCGTCGTGGCGGCGGCCATCGTGAGCGGCGATGCGGCGCGGCCTTCGTGGGCGGCGATGCGGCAGCCAATGTGGGCGGCGATGCGGCAGCCATTGTGGGCGGCGTGCGGCAGCCATTGTGGGCGGCGTGGCAGCCATTGTGGGCGGCGTGCGGCAGCCATTGTGGGCGGCGTGCGGCAGCCATTGTGGGCGGCGATGCGGCAGCCATTGTGGGCGGCGATGCGGCAGCCATTGTGGGCGGCGTGCGGCAGCCATTGTGGGCGGCGATGCGGCAGCCATTGTGGACGCTGGCGTGACGGTGGCAGCCATCTTGGGCGCTGGCGGGACGACGGCAGCCATCTTGGGCGCTGGCGTGACGGCGGGAGCCCTCGTGGGCGCTGGCGTGACGGCAACAGCCATCTTGAGCGCCGGCGGGGCGACGGCAGCCATCTTGAGCGCTGGCGTGGCGGCAACAGCCATCTTGAGCGCTGGCGGGACGGCGGGAGCCATCGTGGACGCTGGCGTGACGGCGGCAGCCATCTTGGGCGCTGGCGGGACGACGACAGCCATCTTGGGCGCTGGCGTGACGGCGGGAGCCATCGTGGGCGCTGGCGTGACGGCAACAGCCATCTTGAGCGCCGGCGGGACGACGGCAGCCATCTTGAGCGCTGGCGTGACGGCAACAGCCATCTTGAGCGCTGGCGGGACGGCGGGAGCCATCGTGACGCTGGCGTGACGGCGGCAGCCATCTTGGACGCTGGCGGGGCGGCGGGAACCATCGTGGACGCTGGCGTGACGGCACCAGCCATCTTGAGCGCTGGCGGGACGGCGGGAGCCATCGTGACGCTGGCGTGACGGCGGGAGCCATCGTGGACGCTGGCGTGACGGCGGCAGCCATCTTGGGCGCTGGCGGGACGGCGGGAGCCATCGTGGACGCTGGCGTGACGGCGGCAGCCATCTTGAGCGCCGGCGGGGCGACGGCAGCCATCTTGAGCGCTGGCGTGACGGCAACAGCCATCTTGAGCGCTGGCGGAACGGCAGGAACCATCGTGGACGCTGGCGTGACGGCGGCAGCCATCTTGAGCGCCGGCGGGGCGACGGCAGCCATCTTGAGCGCTGGCGTGACGGCAACAGCCATCTTGAGCGCTGGCGGGACGGCAGGAACCATCGTGGACGCTGGCGTGACGGCGACCATCTCAGGCGCAAGCGTGGTGGCGACCATCTCAGGCGCTGGCTCTTGGAAGTCCAGCCATGTCCTCCACCACGTCCTAATAACAGCCGAGGGCTGATCATCCAACCCCTCCGGGGTTTTTCTGTCCCTGACGTCGGTGGCCGAAAAGGGTCTTCCCACTGCGGGGTTTGTGGCTGTAGCTCCAGCCATGTCCTCCACCACGTCCTAATAACAGCTGAGGGCTGTTCATCTAACCCCTCCGGGGGTTTTCTGTCCCTGACGTCGGCGGCAGAAAAGGGTCTTCCCACGGCGGGGGTAGTGGCTGTAGCTCCAGGGGTTTTCCTCCCCTGTCTGCAGCCCCGGAGCAGTGGGTGGCCGTTCCTGCAGCACCAGGACCGTGGGTGCTCTCTCCGCGGTCCTCCCGAACACCTCCTTAGCTCCCCCAAAACCTTCTTGGGACGCCTTCGGGGTGCCCTCTTGCCTTCCTCCGGGAGGGACCGCGGACCCGATGTAATCGGCCCTGATAGCTGCATCGGTGGCTCATACCCGAAGTAAGCACGGAGGCGCCTATACTCCTCTTCGGGCGTCTCCGGCTTACCCCAGTCCCACTGCTCCGTGGTGCGACGGTGAGCTTCATCCTTCGGGGCGCTATAGCTTGCCCCCCCGAGGAATCCACTCACCGTCTGCTGGCTCCGCTGGCTTCTTTGTTGGCTTCGCATTCTGTAACGATGCTGGATGGGTGTAGTGCAGGTTGAGCCAAGTGCAGAGCCGTAGGATCCGTTTAACGGGTATTATTTAATGATAAACACAAAACAAACCGAATCAATTCTTCAAGGTTTGTCTCAATCTCTTTGTTGTACTTGTTGTTTTTCACACTGGTTTGGAGGCGAAGGAAGTGTAAATACATTTGAGTCAGGGTTTTTGGGATTTTATATTTCTCTGCTTCTTTCAGCATTGTCTCAAGGACAGTGGCTGATATCCAACAGAAGACTGGTATGTGACACATGATGTGGAGGCTTTTGGATGTTTTTATGTGAGAGATGATTTCATTCGCCAGATTTTGATCTGTGATTTTCTTCCTAAAGTACACCTCCTTCTGGCAGTCATTGAACCCTCTCACCTCTGTTATTGGCCATATATCACACCCCCTTGAGCCTTATTGGCCATATATCACACCCCCTTGTGCCTTATTGGCCATATATCACACCCCCTTGTGCCTTATTGGCCATATCACACCCCCTTGTGCCTTATTGGCCATATATCACACCCCCTTGAGCCTTATTGGCCATATATCACACCCCCTTGTGCCTTATTGGCCATATATCACACCCCCTTGAGCCTTATTGGCCATATATCACACCCCCTTGAGCCTTATTGGCCATATATCACACCCCCTTGTGCCTTATTGGCCATATATCACACCCCCTTGAGCCTTATTGGCCATATATCACACCCCCTTGTGCCTTATTGGCCATATATCACACCCCCTTGAGCCTTATTGGCCATATATCACACCCCCTTGAGCCTTATTGGCCATATATCACACCCCCTTGTGCCTTATTGGCCATATATCATCACACCCCCTTGTGCCTTATTGGCCATATATCACACCCCCTTGTGCCTTATTGGCCATATATCACACCCCCTTGTGCCTTATTGGCCATATATCACACCCCCTTGTGCCTAATTGCTTACATATAGATGTCATAACCTGGTCTCTCAAGCAATTAATAATCTATTTTAAGACTCATGGGGGATATTGGGAATACTTTTTTTGTTCTCTAAGCTACTCCCAGAATATTATTATACTTTAATTTTTACATTAGTCTAAACCCAAAAAGAGCAAACAGCAAGATATTTATCCACAGTAACTAGGACAATCAGCATAGTGTCAGTGTTGATGTAGGTGGCGGAAGGATGGAGCCAGACAACCCACGGAAATGCTCTCGAGTCTTTAATACAGCACGGAAGAAACCCGTAGTATTACTCCAAGCCACACAGGCAAAGTAGAAGAGGCGACGTAGCGCACAAACGAACCACTCCTCACACGGAGGTATAATAAACAAAGAGCCCCGAGCTCACAACAAGACTCGGGCTGCACAATATCACACGTAACATGTAACAATTCCACACAAAGACAACCAATACAAAGGGAGCTTATATAGACCTCTAATGAGGTAATGGACACCAGGTGAGTGATGACGAGACTGAACAAGGTGTGCAGGGAGGCGGAGCTTCGGTGACGACTAATAGGCCGGGGAGGACGACCGCCGAATACCGCCCGCAGGTGGAGCTGCCGCTTCTCCCGTAGGAGTCATGACACATAGCTTGATCAAAACATGGTATTTACAATATATACAACAAAATAATGGGTTAGACTTTATGGGGCAAGGAACATGGATTTCGGGGTTTCCGGTTAATCTAAATAGGATTTAAAAATCCATGTGCCTGTGTGTGTTTATTTGCATTTGTGTTTGTAGAACTGTAAGCTGTTCAAGATGAGATAGTTTGCTAGAAACAACATAAAGGAAAACATTTGTTTGTGTGAAGTTAATTAACTGATAAAGCAGCTCAAACTCCAGATAGTTGACTTACATGAGTGTCTGTATGTTGCAGAGTGAACTAGTTGGTCCACACAGCAGCTCCACTCCTCTGTCTTCCAGGTGATTATAACTGAGGTCCAGTTCTCTTAGGGGGCAGTTTGGTGTCTGTAGAGCTGAGGCCAGTATCTCACATGATTTATATGTGAGTCCACACCCTTCCAGTCTAGAGAGATTAGATAATGTTAGATATTCAAAGCCTTCAGAATAGTCTACACACATCACTCTTGTGATGTGAAAAAAATGAGAGAAAGATATATCAAGTCAGAAGTTTTTCCACATTTAATGTGACTTCTAGGCAGAACAATTCAATTGAAAAACAAACTGAAATCTTTGGGGGGGAAATAAAAACATATAACCTGGTTGCATAAGTATGCACACCCTTTTATAACTGGGGATGTGGGTGTGTTCAGAATGAACCAATCACATCCAAAAGCATGTTATATAGAAGTCATTACACAACGGCCATTATTTAAAGTCACTCTGATTAATCACAAATAAAGAACAGCTGTTCCAGTAGGATTTTCCTGACAAAAGCCATGGTCCGCATAGAGCTTCCAAAGCATCACAGAGATGTCATTGTTGATAGATATCAGTCAGGTGAAGGGTACAAAATAATATCCAAACCATTAGATATACCAGGGAACACAGTGAAGACGGCCATCATCAAATAGAGAAAATATGACAGAGACAGAGACATTACTAAGAACTGGACGTCCCTCCAATATTGATGAAAAGACTAGAAGAAGACTGGTCAGGGGCTTCCAAGAGACCTACAGCAACATGATAGGAGCTGCAGGAATTTATGTCAATTACTGTCTGTGTGCCAAAATCACCCGTATTATTCATATTATGGGCTATGGGGTTGGGTGGCCCTTTTCTTAGAAAGATAAACATCCAAGCACGGGCCGACGTTTGCAAAAACAAACAAGTCTCCTCAAAGCATGTGGGCAAATGTGTTATGGTTTGATGAAACCAAAGTTGAACATTTTGGCCATAACTCCAATTAAAGGTGGAAAAAGTTCTGACATGATTCATCCTTCTCTAAGGGGTGTGTAGAGTTTTTATATCCACTGTATATATCAACACATAACAGAACTTACAGTGCTCTCTTGCAGGTTTTCACTACTGGCAGCAACCTCTGATAACCTGTCATTGATGTGTTGTATGTCTTCAGATCGAACGTATCCAAAATCTCCTCTGACATAAGTAACAGGTAGGTCAGAGCTGAACATTGGTGGGGTTCTAGTTTTGTTCCTGAAAGTGTTCCTGATTTCAGGGAGGTCTGCATGTCTTCCACTAGAGAGTTGGCACCAAGTTCATTCAGACAGTGGAACAAATTAATGATCCTTTCTGGTGAAGATTCCTCTTTGATCTTCTCTGAAAGGTACTCAACTGTTATCTCTACGGTTTCCTCATTGCTCTCTGTTGTTTTTTCTGTCTGTGTCAGAAAGTCTTGTAAGAGATTCTGATTGGACTCCATTGAGAGACCCATGAGGAAGCGGAGGAACAGGTCCAGGTGTCCATTCTCACTCTTCAAGGCCTGGTCCACAGCTCTCCTGTGTAGTTCAGATATGCCTGACTTCTCTACTCCATTACAATCACCGGAAGAGAAAACATATATGTTCTTGTCTAGATATGATTCTAGAGCATGTACTGCTGCTAGAAACTCCTGAATGGTCAGATGAACAAAGCTGAAGATCTTCTTTTCATTCAGCCCAGATTCTTCCTTAAAGATCTCGGTACACAAATTTGAATATTCTGATGCCTCTGTGACATCAATGCCACACTCTCTCAGGTCTTCCTCATAGAAGATCAGGTTTCCCTTCTGCAGCTTTTGGAATGCCAGCTCTGATAGCTTCAGAATTGTCTCTTTATCTGACCGAATCAATTCTTCAAGGTTTGTCTCAATCTCTTTGTTGTACTTGTTGTTTTTCACACTGGTTTGGAGGCGAAGGAAGTGTAAATACATTTGAGTCAGGGTTTTTGGGATTTTATATTTCTCTGCTTCTTTCAGCATTGTCTCAAGGACAGTGGCTGATATCCAACAGAAGACTGGTATGTGACACATGATGTGGAGGCTTTTGGATGTTTTTATGTGAGAGATGATTTCATTCGCCAGATTTTGATCTGTGATTTTCTTCCTAAAGTACACCTCCTTCTGGCAGTCATTGAACCCTCTCACCTCTGTCACCTGGTCAACAAACTCAGGAGGTATTTGATTGGCTGCTGCAGGTCTGGTAGTTATCCAGATGAGAGCAGAGGGAAGCAGATTTCCCTCAATGAGGTTTGTCAGCAATACATCCACTGAGGTTGATTCTGTAACATCAGAACACTTCTTATTGTTTTTGAAGTCTAGAGGAAGTCGACACTCATCCAGACCATCAAAAATGAATAGAATTTTGTTTTTACAATCTTCAATGCTGTCAATCTCTTTGATTTCAGGGAAGTAGTGGTAAAGAAGTGTCATCAGACTATATTGGTCCTTTATCAAGTTCAGATCACGGAAAGGAAGAGGAAATATAAACTGAATGTCCTGATTGGCTGTTCCCTCAGCCCATTCCAGTATGAACTTCTGAACAGAGACTGTTTTTCCAATTCCAGCAATTCCTTTCGTCAGGTTTCTTAAACCTTTGCTTTTCATCTGTTTGTCGTGTTCAAGTAAATGTAACTGAGGTGTGTCTGACTGATGTTTTTGTGATGAAGGAACCCTGTCTGCTACTTCAGTGTTAGTGTCCCTCTGGGCCATGAACATCATGTCTTCATGTTCTGATGATTTAGACTTTTGGTTGCTGAACTGGTTTAAACCCTTCTGAAATTGTTTTGATTTCTTAAACAAGTATTTCAATTTGATTGGTGTCTCTTTCGTAGTTGGTCTCATAGATGCCATCTCAATCTGTCTCACTTCATGTTGTTTATTTACAGCTCCACTTCCACCCTCTGTGATGTACAGTTCTGTGTAGACATCATTCAAGAAAGTCTGGTCCCCATGGTGTCCAGTTTCATTGCGTATTAGTTGATACTTCTGTTTCAGTTTAGTTTTCAAGTCTTGTTGGACCCTCTGTAGAGTTTGAACTATAAGAAAATAATGATTGATAATATTAGTTGCATGAAACTGCAATATTAATGTAGTATTTACTGCCAACTTTTGAAAGTTTAAATTGATTATTAAAATCAAGTATTAAAGAACATTTCTGACCTTTCGAACTAACATATTAAAACTGTGTCTGTGAACAATTCAGTATTTAAACATGACATAAAAGCAATTCTACCAACTATTAATTGAGTGTATATAAACTTCTGACTCACTGGGAATGTAATGAAAAATATGAAAGCAGACAAATTAATAATTCTTTCCACTATAATTCTGACAATTTATATTCTTACGATGATGTGGTGATCAAGAATTGTGAACAACTACACTTAAATGTATTTGGCTAATATGTACGTAATATTCCAATTTCTTTAAGTCTAATAAATTGGTATAAATGTCAAACTGGCAATCAGATCAGAAAAAAATCTCCAAACTCATTGGACGATGGTTCATCCAGCAGCAAGATGACCACTAGAACAATATGACCTTGAACACAACTCCACACTAGAGCAACATGATTATGGCCAAAATAATAATGACAATTATTTAATCAATATTGACACACCACCACGCACCCCACCACCACGCACCCCACCACCACGCACCCCACCACCACGCACCCCACCACCACGCACCCCACCACCACCACGCACCCCACCACCACCACACACCCCACCACCACGCACCCCACCACCACGCACCCCACCACATACACTAAGGAGATCTCTATACCAGTCCACTACTCAATTCAAACTGAACTTGCATTTCCTATTCAGTAGACCAGACAGAGGCCAAAAAGACCCAGAAACAAACTGAAGATACTCAAACAAACCAGAGCATCACCAGAGGGATTTTTCTGCCTGTTGGACCCAGTCAATGGGATCTACTAGCCCTAAGGATGTATTGCTGATGTAAACCCTCCTGGATGTGTTGCAAACCAAAGAGCTGAAGATACCAGATGGTAGGAATTATTGATACGATAAAAAAGTTAACACGGCTCAGCCAGATGAAGAACCCTCGGAGCCTGGTTCCTCTATATTTCCTCATAGATTTCAACCCTATCAGGGAGTTTTTTTCCTTGCCACTGTGCATCAACCTTGTTATCGGGGGTGGATGTTTGTAACAGAAATTCATAACATAAATGTGGCTGATTGTACATGTACAGAATGTTATCTAATTTCTCTTCAATTAAAGCTGTCAGTCTGCATCTTAACCATTTAGTTAATGTATAATGAAACAAAACATTGATACAAATGTATCACTGTCTAAATTATTTTGGAGTTTACTATCTGTTGACTCAAGGCATTTTTTTACTGAATTAAGATACAAAAACTTGCACTTACGTTTTGGTATTGCTGACATCAACACAAATTCGTCACTTTGCTGCTCTCTGTTAGAAAAGCAGAGGAGCAGACAGACATTAGGTGATTCCTCTCAAGAGGGTGGATGAGACCTGTATCAACACCGCCAGAAGGTGGATGAGACCTGTATCAACACCGCCAGAAGGTGGATGAGACCTGTATCAACACCGCCAGAAGGTGGATGAGACCTGTATCAACACCGCCAGAGGGTGGATGAGACCTGTATCAACACTGCCAGAGGGTGGATGAGACCTGTATCAACACCGCCAGAGGGTGGATGAGACCTGTATCAACACCGCCAGAAGGTGGATGAGACCTGTATCAACACCGCCAGAAGGTGGATGAGACCTGTATCAACACTGCCAGAGGGTGGATGAGACCTGTATCAACACCGCCAGAGGGTGGATGAGACCTGTATCAACACCGCCAGAAGGTGGATGAGACCTGTATCAACACTGCCAGAGGGTGGATGAGACCTGTATCAACACCGCCAGAGGGTGGATGAGACCTGTATCAACACCACCAGAGGGTGGATGAGACCTGTATCAACACCGCCAGAGGGTGGATGAGACCTGTATCAACACCGCCAGAGGGTGGATGAGACCTGTATCAACACCACCAGAGGGTGGATGAGACCTGTATCAACACCGCCAGAAGGTGGATGAGACCTGTATCAACACCGCCAGAAGGTGGATGAGACCTGTATCAACACCGCCAGAGGGTGGATGAGACCTGTATCAACACCGCCAGAAGGTGGATGAGACCTGTATCAACACTGCCAGAGGGTGGATGAGACCTGTATCAACACCGCCAGAGGGTGGATGAGACCTGTATCAACACCGCCAGAAGGTGGATGAGACCTGTATCAACACCACCAGAGTGTGGATGAGACCTGTATCAACACCGCCAGAGGGTGGATGAGACCTGTATCAACACCGCCAGAAGGTGGATGAGACCTGTATCAACACCGCCAGAGGGTGGATGAGACCTGTATCAACACCGCCAGAGGGTGGATGAGACCTGTATCAACACCGCCAGAAGGTGGATGAGACCTGTATCAACACCGCCAGAGGGTGGATGAGACCTGTATCAACACCGCCAGAAGGTGGATGAGACCTGTATCAACACTGCCAGAGGGTGGATGAGACCTGTATCAACACCGCCAGAGGGTGGATGAGACCTGTATCAACACCGCCAGAGGGTGGATGAGACCTGTATCAACACCGCCAGAAGGTGGATGAGACCTGTATCAACACCGCCAGAAGGTGGATGAGACCTGTATCAACACCGCCAGAAGGTGGATGAGACCTGTATCAACACCGCCAGAAGGTGGATGAGACCTGTATCAACACTGCCAGAGGGTGGATGAGACCTGTATCAACACCGCCAGAAGGTGGATGAGACCTGTATCAACACCGCCAGAAGGTGGATGAGACCTGTATCAACACCGCCAGAAGGTGGATGAGACCTGTATCAACACCGCCAGAAGGTGGATGAGACCTGTATCAACACTGCCAGAGGGTGGATGAGACCTGTATCAACACCGCCAGAGGGTGGATGAGACCTGTATCAACACCGGCAGAGGGTGGATGAGACCTGTATCAACACCGCCAGAAGGTGGATGAGACCTGTATCAACACCGCCAGAGGGTGGATGAGACCTGTATCAACACCACCAGAGGGTGGATGAGACCTGTATCAACACCGGCAGAGGGTGGATGAGACCTGTATCAACACCGCCAGAAGGTGGATGAGACCTGTATCAACACCGCCAGAGGGTGGATGAGACATGTATCAACACCGCCAGAAGGTGGATGAGACCTGTATCAACACCGCCAGAGGGTGGATGAGACCTGTATCAACACCGCCAGAGGGTGGATGAGACCTGTATCAACACCGCCAGAAGGTGGATGAGACCTGTATCAACACCGCCAGAGGGTGGATGAGACCTGTATCAACACCGCCAGAGGGTGGATGAGACCTGTATCAACACCGCCAGAGGGTGGATGAGACCTGTATCAACACCGCCAGAGGGTGGATGAGACCTGTATCAACACCGCCAGAAGGTGGATGAGACCTGTATCATTGGTCTCCTCATTATCCATTTCAGAGTCTGGTCTCTCCTGATGCCCTCTGACCAAACCAAAGTAATGTAATACCAGTTATCGTATGAAATAGTTTTATAGTATCCTACATGTACAGTGAACCTCTGGTCTTACCCAGGTTGTTTAGAGACTTCGCTCTCTCTGAAGCTGTATGGATGGTTCATAGACTGGTTACTCTTCATAGACAGACAGCTGGGAGCAGGGGAGTCTGGTCTCCCCTGAGGACAGCTGGGTACATGGGAGTCTGGTCTCCCCTGAGGACAGCTGGGTACATGGGAGACACTACAATTCAAAAGTTTGTGGTCAGCTAGAAATGTCCTTGTTTTTCAAAAAAAGCAATTTATATACATTTAATTTTAGTTCAATAAAATAAGATTAAATTTATCAGAAATACAGTCATTGTTAATGTTGACAATGCTAGCTGGAAATGGCTGATTATTTAATTAAATATCTAAATAGAGTGTACAGAGACGCATTATCAAAAATCTCCTTGTTTTTCACATATGAGTAGACAGACACATGTGTAGGGCCAACAAAGAACATTTATTAAATAAAAATGTAACTATAACTGAAAAACACTAAAGAAGACAAGACATAGGCAAATATAACCTTGGTAAAAAAAAAACACACAAGGACTGGCACCCACTGGAAAGGGAGGAACTTAAATAGGATGGTGATTAGGAAGACAGGTGAGGGCAATGAATCAATGAAACAAGTGTATGTGCGCTAAACGACGGAGAGAGAAGGCGTTGGATTTCACGGACCCGGACATCCTGCCGTGCTAATTCGTGACAACCTGCAACCACCTGTTCTGTGTTCTAATGGCACATTGATATTTTTGAAACAACTAATAAAACATTAAAAAAACATTTTACAATTGTTAGCACAGCTGAATACTGCTATGCTATTTAAAGAAGCAATAAAACTGCCAAACATATATACCATATGTATATACCATATACACACAGTATAGCAGGATAAGGTATTCCAATGTGCATAAATTTGCTAACCTCATAGCTTCAATGTTTTTCTCATTCTTCCCAGTAACCTCCTCTTCTCTCCCAAAGCATCTCCTTTTGGGTTCAGAGGCCTCCTCCTCTACCCCAGAACCCCTCCTTTTGGGGTCAGTCATGCCCTTCTCTCTTCTTTACAGAGAATACCTGTAAAATTATGTAAAAGTCAGTGACATCTGACTAGTCAATATCACTCTAAACGTTTATATCTACCTCCAATATAACGTTTTAAGTAGAGAGTCAATATACAGTTAATACACGATGAGGTAGATTAGTTGAGCAGAATTGATATGGAAATAACAACTATATAAAATACAAAAGAGTATCTATATACAGAATATAAAAGGTTAAAGTGTATCTAGCAGGTAGGTCATTAGTGTGCACCAGAGCCATATTGGCGCTTTTCCACTACACAGAACCAGCTCGCCTCAGCTCGACACGGCTTTTTTGGTTTTCCACTGGGTAAAAGTTGTACCTGTACCTGCTTCCAGGTACTTTTTTTCGTACCACCTCAGGCGAGGTTCTGAGCGAGCTGAGGCGATACTAAAATGTGACGTGAAAACAAGGCAGACTGCTGATTGGTCAGAGAATTGTCACTATTCACGGCATCATCATTGCACGCGCCAGATGTAGTATCCTGAGTAATCCCACCATATATATATATATATATATATATAGTTTGGCCAGAGATTGCGTGAGAGCTGTACATATTATCCATTACGAATACTATGGCAAATCGAAAGAATGCGCCGTGAGAAACAGCCACATCCCGCGGATCAAACACAGCATACACTCGATTTCCTCCATTGTCTTATGTGTGTGTGGGTAGCGAGTGTTGGTAGGAGGACGCGGACCTGAAGGAAACACACTTCTCTTGCCCGGTAGATTATACAAGTAGAAAATTCTATCACGGCGCATGTAGTACGTCCGGACTCCATTCATACTACCCGGATTCTTACTATATAGAACATACTTTTTTAACGGTCGCAAAGTACGTTCTTATTTGAATGTAGTACATACGCAACATAGTACGCAATTTCGGTAGAAGATTACATCACAGCAGTTTCCTGCTGCGTCGCTATGACGACCGGGTACTATTGCGCAGGTACTATCTGCAATGGGGAACGGAGCGAAAGCGAGCGGAGCCGAGTCGGACCAAGTCGAGTCGAGCTGGTTCTTTGTAGTGGAAAAGCGCCAATAGAGAGAAAGAGTTGCGACACGCCCATTCGGCACCGTTGTAATGCTTTTTGGACCCCACTTCCGGGTTATGGAGCTTCCAATAGTTCCAAACACGCCATTCTACGTCATTCATTTCCATTGGCATCGAGTAACTTTTGAGGTGTGTCGAATTCCTGCGTTTTTTAAATTGTAATCTGTCAATATTTTATCAGAGGCCCTCTGTGATGCATATGCTGATCTTTATTTCTATTTGCACAGTGTAATTATATATACTTTTAGCTTTGTAGACGACCAACTCCCTGCTAGTTCATTAGCTTGACATGGCTAGGTAAAGGAATCTCCAGTAACAAATGCACTATATATCTTCACAGCGTAATTATTTATTTTTATTTAGTTATTGATTAGATTAGAATATCTAGGATCATTAAGTTTTATTAAGGACCAGTTTTATCTAGGTTTTTGTCAGCTGCTCGTCTGATGCTATAGGCTAACAAGTAGAAATAAGTTTGTGCGTTTGTTTAATTATACCATTGAAGGGCTGTTGGATTATATGAGTACAAATGATTCCACACAAAAAATATCATAAACCAAAATGTGGTTCAAATTATTTTTACTCAGACAGTAGGGAGACTTATTTCTTTCCAAAATGTTACAGCCTGGGTGTAATTCTGGAGGTGACTGCTGCTGGTGGCTGAGGCTGGCCATGGTGGCTGGTTGAAAAGATGGTGCCTGGTGCTAACGATGGCTGCTGCTGCTGGATGTGCAGATAATGCTGCTGTACATAATTGTCTACACTTGCCCTTTGAAATGCTACCAACTGATGTCACTGCTGTGAACGTTACTTACATTACATCGTTTTTTACTGTTGCTGGACCCTGTCATTTTGAAGTTTTGACGGCTTACCATTGCCATCCATCTCTTCCTACGCTCTTGGTCCTTAGGGAAGCCATACATTCTGTAGCCCTTCTCTGACCGATTGGAGCATCCAAATGCTGCACAGCCAACCATGGTATATCTATAAAATGGTAGTTATAACCAATGAACCATCACAGAACATCACAATATTCATCTTTGTTTCTTTACTATGTTTTTCCAGGTAGATACACATACTCTCGTTGTCTCATTCCTTTTTAATAAGAAGAATACTTAATTTCATTCATCCTAGCATAATGAGTTATTATTCTTTGATATTTTGGATACTTTGCATATTAAATCGTATTTGATTTTTTAAAAAAAGGTAAAATGTAAGGTTAAGCCACCATACGCTAGCAGCCTAGTGCTAATGCAATTCAAGCTAACATGAATGTGATTGTGAAGCATCTTCTAACATAGCTTTTTGTTGTCACCTTACCACTCCAAATGTAAAAATGACATTAACAAATATGCAATAATGCAATACCAGTCCATCAAGTACTTGGGTATGTGTTTTCATTTATATTTACCACTAAATAGCGCAATCGATGCTAACAGTTCCATTGAAATCAATGGGAGCTCACGGTTTGTTTGGAACTATTGAAGCTTACATGAACCACGTGACCACCACACTAGAGACATCAAAGAGTGTCGCAACTCTTTCTCTCTATGGCTCTGGTGTGCACACATTATATTTAGGAAGGAAGTGCATTTGAGCATACCTGTCAACAGGTATGACAGCAGTGCAGTTGAGAAAGATCCACTGTGGGAAAAAATGGCATTGCATAATTAAGAAGTTGTTAGAGACAGTTAACAGTTGCGTTGAGCGCCGGATTCTAGACTGAAAATTATGAAGGTAAAACAGCGACATAAGTTTTTTTCTTGTAATACGTTTTTTTCTTTTGAAACTCGTTTTGTACATAGGTTTTCTTTCTTGTAATAGGTTTTGTACAAAAAACCAACGCGCAGAGTTTTGTCACTAAAATTCCACTAGCAACTGTGATAAAAGTTTTTCTTTCTTGTAAATCAGTCTGGGCCCAAACGTTTCACTGCGTTTCCAAACTGAAACCCCAAACGTATTGTAGCGACCCTGGAGTTTGGGAACCCATTGGACAGAGGGAGGAGGGGGCGGGTCAGGGAGCATCTTATAAGAGGGGGGTCAAGCAGGTGTCTCGCTCTCTCTCCTCATTTGTCGAAGTGACAAGTTCAGTGAATGTTAACTGTGGTTCTGTTCAGTGTTCATTAGCTGTTGCTAATTGTGTTTAAGTTTAAGGGTAGTAGGCGTAGGCAGTGGCCCACAACTGCCTGGTTGTAATAAATAAAGAGTGTTAACCGTATTAGTGCCTCCGTCTCCGTTGGGTTACGTGAGAATTTTCACAGTATTCTGACCAATGAACGGATAGCTATCTTAGCGTGGCGCTTTAAACTTCAACCAAACGTTACTCCTTGCAAAGAGAAAAGCCATGGCTCGGCATGGTCAGCATCTGTAAGTTTTCGATTATGTAAAACGTATTTTCATGTCCATGCAGTATTAAATAAAATAATATTTTCATTACTACTGCATGGACATGAAAATAAGTTACGATTGGTTGAAGTTCAAAGCGCCACGCTAAGATAAATAAATATATACGGAAATAAATGTCAACGGAAATAAATATAAACGGAAATCAATACTTAGAGAAATAAATAATTACAGAAATAAATGATTGTGAAAATAAATATGAAGGGAAATACATTTTAGGAGTTAAATGTTCCTGGTGCTCAGCCCCACAGCCCTTCCCCCCAGCCACCATTTTGATATGCACTTTGCTAGAGAACGCTTGTTTTGTGCGTTACACCCTCTCTATGGCTCTGATTACACCTATTAACACTTACACATCTTACATTTACCCATACATTTCCATTACACTCCTCATATGTCTACTATCACACTTCACCAGTTCGTTGTTTTGTGAATAATTGATTAAACTTTTGTTGGTCCTTAAAAGTTAACGTATGGACTCCATAGTTTGTCAATCTCTATGAGCCGGGTTGTGACAGTGTTAAAAAGTATGCGCAAGTATGTGTCTAAGAAAGTGATGGAATGTCTGATAACATGTTGTTTATATCAGTGAATAAATGTACATATTTTTCGTCGTGGTCACAAAATAATTTTAAGTTAGATTATTGTTGTGAAAAAGCAGGAAAATTCCAGCCTGAAACTAGAAGCTAAAATTATCTTCTTTGCTTTTACGAGTGTTATATCCTGAATGGACACTGTTTAACAAGAAGTGAATAAAATGTATAATATTATTGTATTATTCAAATAAATTTGTTAGCCTGGAGTGCAGAATAAATATTGAAAAATACTTACTTAACTTCGTCTTGCTTAGACTGTCTTCTGTTTTGCGTTACAAAATGGATCCCGAAAGAAAAACGTTACTTTCACTTTCACAACAACCGTATAAATAAGGAGCTCTCCTACTGAGGAAGGGCGTATGAAATAGTTTCAAATGCGGGGGGAGAGAAACAGTTAAAATGTTTGGACAGGGAAGAACTTTTAAAGACCAAAGGCTGTGCAACATGTAGGTGGACCCTGCAGACTATCTGAAGGTGGTTTGAGGTTGGTAAGGTATTGCACAAAAAAGCTATTGAGTTTTACCGGTTTTAAATGGTTATTAAACAATTGTTACACCATTTCTTTAAAAACTAAAGCATGTACAACATGTGAATGTCCTTTGTAGACAATATGAAAATGGATTTCGTTTTAAAGTTATTTAACAAAAACACTGTGGAGTTTTACAGTTTTAAAATGTTTATTAAACATTTGTTTTCACTACTTCCTTCAAAAACAGAGGCAGTGCAACATGTGGGTGTCCTCTATAAACAATCTGACAGTGATTTGAAGTTTCAAGGCCAAATGGTTAAACAGCTATTGAATTCACAACGTTTAGACTTGTACTTTATTGACGGTCCCTAACTATAAGCACACAGAGGTTTCTGCCGGGGCGTATGTGTGGCTGCTTGCGGGAAAACCGGACGTCGGGAGAATATCCGGACGTCGGGAGAATATCCGTTGAATATCCAATATCCAACCAACTTCACCTCGGTAGTGTACTTGTCAGGATTGGGGCTTTAACAGCAGATTGAGGACACAAACGCAGAGCGCTTCTCCATACAATGGTTTATTGATTCCCAAACAAGCAAGACAGACACAGGAACTGGTAACTTCACACTAAACAATCCTAACACTTAATAAACAAAGACAGAAGAACATAATTAACACAACCTCCCCTTAATGAAACAGAACATACTACAGGCAGAACACCAGAATAATTACACAAATACACAACAGGACCAGCAAACGTAGAAAAAAAAGCGCAGCATTTTAGAACAAGAGAAACATACCTTAATAATGACTGACATACAGGAAACAACAGAACTAAATACAAGGACTAACGAGCAAACACAACACAGGTGCGGACAAGACACAGGTGAACAAGCAAGTCCCTGATTTTCCCTCTCTCAGGATGCGGGGGAGGTGTCAGCGCCACCATAATGCAGGGAGACAGGACTCTGTCCCTTACAGAATCCCCCACTTAAGGGCACGGGCCCTGAAGCGCCCAAAACACAAGGGCAGGGACGACTGTGAGACGGGCCTCGGGCAGAGAGACGGGCCTGGAGCCCGGTCTGGTTGATGCAGGTCAGGAGACCGGACAGGCGAGGACGGCGGGTCAGGTGGTCGACCCGGCGGGAGCGGGTCAGGAGGCAGCGCCGGAGGACACCGGTCAGGTGGCAGCGCCGGAGGAGACGGGTCAGGTGGCCATGGTGGGGGACACGGTTCAGGAGACCCTGCCGGAGGACAGGGAACAGGCTTAGGCCCGGGAACAGTCTTAGGCCCGAGAATAGTCTTGGACTGGGTGCCGGGCTCCAGGGCTGGTGTGGACTGGGGAACGGGACCGGAGTGGGGAGCTGACTCCAACAGGGAAACTGTAGGACGCTCTGGGACGGGTGAGCACACGGGGACAACGGTGGGACTGGACTGGGGAACTGGACTGGGGAACAGGACTGGACTCAGTCTGATGGGCTGGAGTAGGCTCTGGGGCTGGAGTGAGCTCTGAAGAGAGAACTGGCTCAGGCTGGGGAACTGGCTCAGGCTGGGGGACCGGGTGGAGGTGTGGTGCACGCCGAATCAACTGTGCCCTTAGGTAATCCAGGAGCCTAGGGTAGAGATCTTCCTGTTCATTTCTCCACCTGAAGAACTCCCCATGCCACCATCTCTTCTCATTGGGCATCACCGCCTCCTCCTGGACCCAGGCCAAAAAGTCTGTAAACACTCCCAGGTCCTCCCGTAGTTCCCTTTCCAAGGCCGGGGAGGTCCCTGACGGTGGCACTGGCCTGAAGGACTCTGGAGAGACTAGTCCATTCGCCCGACCAGTGGCCATCTTGGGCGGCGGGGCGGCAGCCATCTTGGGCTGCGGGGCGGCAGCCATCTTGGGCTGCGGGGCGGCAGCCATCTTATGCTGCGGGGCGGCAGCCATGGGTGGTGAGGTTGAGGGCAGAACCGCGGAGGGTGAGACGGGAATCAGCTGGAGGGTGAAGGGATCCCACCGGAACTCCCCCTCCAGGTACTCCTGTAGTATAAAAGCGTAGATGTTGGAGCTCCTGTGGCCAGCTACTGACGTCTGACGAGATGTTTTAGTTGATGATGATGAAAGCTTCTTTTTCGTTGCGGTTTATTAGAGAAGGCCCTGACTGCAGAACGCAGGACACGGTTTAACACACAGCTCCTCCCACACGCAGCTCCTCCCACACGCAGCTCCTCCCACACGCAGCTCCTCCTACAAGGACCCACATGAACAATATACAATATGCGCTGAGAACGCAACCACTTCTCAACGCAACGAACAAGACATGGAGGTAGGTCAGTGTATATTTTGGTCATTGAATTTTCATTTCAAAAACGGGTATTAAAAAACAAAAAAACGACTCGTTATTTGATTTTCGTTTCTAAAACAAAATTTAAAAACAAAGCATTTTTCCTTTTCATTGTAAAAAACGGAAAAACTAAATTTAAAAAAATTTGTTGATTTTCATTTTCTATTTCATACAAGAAAATATTAAGTCACAAGAAAAACGAAAAAAGCACTGGTTTTTCATATTCTGAAACGAAAAAATTTAGTTTTTCCGTTTTTTACAATGAAAAGGAAAAATGCTTTGTTTAAAAAAAAAAATATTTTGTTTTTGAAACGAAAATCAAATAACGAGTCTTTTTTTGTTTTTTAATAACCGTTTATTAAATGAAAATTCAATGACCAAAATATACACTGACCGAGGTATATAAGTGAGATTACTCAGACAGACAGTCATTAAAACATGATGTAGACTACTTAAATTGTGGTCTTGCCGTTTCAACTCGAAAATCAATTTAAAGACAACTCGAAAATCTATTTTAAGATTTTCGAGTTGTCTTTAAATTGATTTTCGAGTTGAAACGGATTTTGATTTTCGAGTTTAAATGGATTTCACGTTGAAGGACTAAACTGATTTTGATATATAAAAATAAAATATTGCAAGACTTGAATTGAAGCAGGGTGTAGCATATATATTATATTGTTTCAAGGTGCCATCTCCCTTCCATCCGTAGTAAACATGGACGAGATGGAACGCAAAAAGGCCACCGAAGAGCTTCGGCTCTGCGATGCCAGTGACAGAGACAGTGTGATGGAACCCTTTCTGTTCTGGTTTGAACATAAACAGGACTATGATATGTTCTGTATGGAGGCAATGGACTTTCCAACACACAAGCCAGTTTTATGATTGTAAACTCTGAAAGACAGTATTAACAGTAAAGTAACTTCTAAAATATCAACTATTTTAAGGTTACTGAAAAAACCCAATTGTGTAAGCCATATATAATGTAAACACTATTAAATAGGCCTAGTACCTTGTGCTTCACTAAAGAATGACCATTGATGTGGTTGTTAATAATAGTAGCATGTTTATTAGTTTTCTATTGTTTGTTACAATAGCATAAGGGACAGTCCAAAAGGGACAGTGATAAAGTGGACAGCTGCTGCATGTCTCATGTAATTGTTGCCATCCAATAAAACACTAGCGTATCTACACGTCAAAGGCAATACAACGCATGAAATAAGCAGTAGGTTTTTAAGCAAAAGTGTATAAATAACTGTTGGAGCTATTTCCTTGTTTCGTAATTAAGTTAATAATTAAATTACTTTATTTAGTTTCACTTTAGATAATTTGCATGATTATTTTATTAATTAAATATAAGGAATGTCGATGTTATGTTTTGGTTAATTTGAGCATTTTGTTGGGACTTTTACTTTGATAGTACTGAGCACCTGTTTCGTATCTATATAATGACGGTTACAATTAGGACAGGTATAAGCACTGGGAAAGGTTGTTGGGTTTTTTTTACCAGGGAAAGAGAGGCTGCCAATACTACCGTCGGCTTGCTCAAATGGGAAATAAACGGCATGAGCGAAATGTTTGCTTGGACATTGGACTTATTTTCCCCTGCGTAAGATTCAATCTTTAAGTGCCCCAGTGGCTGTTTGATTCGATTTGGTTTATTTGTTTTCGATTTTGTTCTGGATTTAAGATAAGGTTAAATAGCCACTACAATAACATTACCTTATTGTAAGCAACTAGCTAACGTACACATTGTCACTCTTTTCATAACATTCGGGCAGTTGTTGATTTTCTAAAAATGAACCACTACACTAGTAATATCAGATAACAGTAGGCTACAACATGATCAATGACAGTCTCACAATCTCATTTACTTCCAGGGTTTTATTTTTAGACAAATTCTATGGTCTTTCAGAACAATGCCAATCCCGGTTCAGTAAATACCAACACGCAATGCGCAGTAAGTGGGAGGAGCTGCATGTGGGAGGAGCTGCGTGTGAGCACGCGCAATGAGCAGTAAGTGGGAGGAGTTGCGTGTGGGAGGAGCTGCGTGTGGGAGGGGCTGCGTGTGGGAGGAGCTGCGTGTGGGAAGAGCTGCGTGTCCTACGTTCTGCATTCAGCGCATATTGGTTTATTAGCGAACACTAACTATTGCTGCCACCTACTGGACGGGATGATTGATCACAATACTTCTGCAAGTTCTCAACAGCGGTTTACGAACTGTGTGAGGGCTGAACCGCATGAGGTCTGAACCGCATGAGGGCTGAACCACGTGAGGGCTGAACCACGTGAGGGCTGAACCACGTGAGGGCTGAACATTTACATTACATTTACATTTTGCGCATTTAGCAGACGCTCTTATCCAGAGCTACTTACAATAAGTGCAGGAATTTCACATATAGCTAAAACACACATCAAAATGGCAATAAGTACATTGTTCCTGGGTGGGTGCAGGGGAAAGTGCTAGAGATAGAAGGGGTGCTAGGAGAGGAGGAATGGGTGATAATCGTAGAAGAATGATTCGGTAGTGAAGTTTCGAACAGGCGAGAGTTGTGGAGCTCCATTCATGGAGCTACTGGAGGTACAGTTTGAAGAGGAATGTTTTTAGACGTTTTTTGAAGATTGGTAGAGAGTCCGATGATCTGATCTCCAGAGTGGAGTTGTTCCACCATTGCGGGGCAAGCACGGAGAACAATTTAGACTGAGCAGATCGGGAGTTGCCCTCCCGTAGGGATGGCACTACCAAGAGGCCTGAGGTGGCAGAACGAAGTGCTCGCGTGGGTGTGTACGGCTTGATTAGTGACTGGATGTAGGAGGGAGCGGTTCCTCTTGCTGCCCCATAGGCTAGCACCATGGTTTTGTAGTGGATGCGTGCTTCGACCGGGAGCCAGTGTAGTGTGCGGAACAGCTGAGTGACGTGGGAGAAGATGATCGAGACGGGAGATGATAAGTGCCTGGATCAGCACTTGTGCGGCTTCCTGCGTAAGATACGGCCTTACTTTCCGAATGTTGTAGAGCATGTACCTGCAAGACCGGGACACCGCCTTGATGTGTGCAGAAAATGAGAGGGAGTTGTCAAGGGTCACGCCAAGGTTTTTCCCACATTGGGTAGCAGGGACTGTGACGTTGTCCACCGTAATGGACAGATCCTGGAGCGGGCAGGCTCTTCCTTTGAAGAAGAGCAGTTCAGTTTTACCTAGGTTGAGTTTCAGATGGTGTGCAGACATCCAGGCCGAGATGTCAGTCAGACATGCAGAGATACGGGATGCTACCTGGGTTTCAGACTGTGGGAATGAGAAAAATAGTTGGGTATCATCTGCATAGCAGTGATAGGAGAGGCCATGTGAGGATATGACAGAGCCAAGAGACCGGGTGCATAAAGAGAAAAGGAGAGGGCCTAGGACCGATCCTTGGGGGACCCCAGTGACCAGGGGCTGCATGTTCGACGGCGAGCCTCGCCACACCAACTGGTAAAAACGGTCCGACAAGTACGAGGAAAACCAGGAATGCACCGCTCCTGATCCCCAGGTCAGAGAGGGTGGAGAGCAGGATCTGATGGTTTACAGCCGGGCTATTCAATTGGCGGCCCCAGGGCCGGGTCCGGCCCTTGAGGGATTTTGAACCGGCCCTTTAGGCGTAATTTGCGGGTGGGAATTGTCCCCACCACTTTTGAAACATCTCGCGGCACGAATGTACCAATACAAATACATAAAAAAATATCCAGTTAACTAGCAGAGCATTCATTTCGTTCGTCTGTTAAATAAGTGCTGAAATGTGTTGCTTTATAAATCAAGTGATCAAAGTGCTCGTTGCAGCCGCGATCAGTGGCGCTGTTAGAAACGGATGTTTGTCCTCCTCTATGCCAGCTTTGACAGCTCCCCGATCTCCGGAGAGAGGGAGAGATCAGCCCCGATCAGGATCACCTGAGTTCTAGGCACACCTGCCAGTAATTAGTTGGGGTAAAAAAGTAGCACTTGGTCTTTCGATCAGTACGAGGTATTTTTCGTTCCTGACTTACTGAGCGCTTATGAATACGATTGATCAGATTACCAGTGTACCAGTTATTAGCCTGTCCCGTTCCGCGAGTCTGCCTAATTCTGTCTAGTGTCTACCAGTGATTCCTGTTCCCGACCATCAGCCTGCCTTACCGACATTGTTCTTGCCCGCTCCCTGGTACCGTCTTCGAACTCTGATCTGCCGAGACAGCACCCAGTCTGCCTGACTATTCCTCTGCCTTTCTACACATCTGTCAATATATATTGCGTTCCGCGATTGGAACCACAGCCTTGTTTCTAAGCATATTCCTGACAGGCATGGATACTGTGTTCTCTTGTGGCCGCACTGTCTTCACTCGGACACGCGCTTCAATCCGTTGTGGTGACTCTATTCGTTACGGTGAAATTACAAAACAAAATGCACACAAACGTGTCCCTGGCTGATATTCATCCACTGATAAACATCGGTTTTGATGAGAAAAAAATAATCTATTTGAGTGCGGACTAGAACCCAGAACCTCTGACACGCTTGGCAAAAATTCTGCCACTGGACCATTTAAGTACACACTTAAACTACAAATTAAACCCAATGTACTATTTAGATCGATTGCTGGACATCGTAAGGTTATTGTACATACATCTGATTTATTATTTAGCATTGTGTTAGCAATGTCCCACACACTTTTTTAAAAACAAAGTTTCGCCACTGAGTATAGTTATTACATATGGGTAGTTTCATACACCGCATGACTATTGTTAATTGTACATTATTTCGTGCAATATGAGGCGATATGCACCCCTTTAAGCCATGGTGGCAAAACAGGTACATGACCAATCAAAATTGCCCATTCGCGGTGCGCTCTAGTGCCGAGCTCTGACGTAAACGCTCTGACTTTCTTTCAAGCCAAGCACGAAGTAATTTCGATATAAATTTCGATATAAACACAAAGTTTGAAATGTCAATATCTACCTTAAAAAAAAAGAAAAGTTGACTCGGACAACAGGCAGTTCAACAATGAATGGACAGATAAATACGCGTTTATTGCCATTGATGCGAATCCTGTGTGCTTAATCTGCAACGAGTGCCTCGCCGTGTGCAAGGAGTATAATTTGAGAAGGCATTTAAGACAACTCATGCTAACTTTGATATATTGATTCCTTCAGTATGTTGTTGTAATTTCTCTATTTGTTACCATATAATTACTCATATTCTCCGGCCCCTTATTTTGCCTCAGATTCATGAACTGGCCCCAATTCCAAATTAATTGAATAGCCCTGGTTTACAGTGTCGAAGGCAGCAGATAGGTCTAGTAGAATGAGAACAGAGGAGAGAGAGTTGGCTTGGGCCTTGCGTAGGGCTTCAGTTACACAGAGCAGCGCTGTTTCAGTTGAGTGGCCCGTCTTGAATCCTGACTGGTTAGGGTCCAGGAGATTGTTCTGCGAGAGGTAGGAGGACAGTTGGTCAGCTACGACGCGTTCAAGCGTTTTGGAAAGGAAGGACAACAGGGACACAGGTCTGTAGTTGTTGGCATCTGACGGGTCGAGAGACGGTTTCTTGAGGAGCAGAGTCACTCTGGCCATCTTGAAGTCAGAAGGGGCACATCCTGAGGTTAGAGAAGTGTTTATTAGAGATGTGAGATATGGAAGAAGGTCCGTGGAGATGGACTGGAGGAGTGGGGAAGGGATAGGATCAAGCGGGCATGTTGTCGGACGGCTGGATTGGACCAGTTGCAGGGTGTCTTCCGGACCGAGCGTGGAGAAGGAACTCAGACCAGGGACAGAGTCAGTGTGAGGGGAAATAGCGATTTCTGGCGGATGGGTGAATGATGCTCGAATGTTGTCCACTTTCTGAAAGTGGGTAAGAAAGTTGTCAGCTGAAAGGGACGATGACGGAGGAGGTGGAGGAGGGGTGAGGAGTGTGGAGAAGGTGGAGAAGAGCTTTTTAGGGTTGGAAGCGGAGTCCTGGAATTTCCGGTGATAGAAAGCAGCTTTAGCGGTGGTCAGATTAGAGTTGAAGGCGGTGAGGAGGGACTGGAGGGAAGCCAAGTCGCTTTGAATTTTGGTGGATCTACATTTCCGCTCGGCTGCACAAAGTTCTCTCCTGTGGCTACGTAGGGTTTCATTTAGCCACGGCACAGGAGGTGCGGCTCGGGCTGGCCGGGAGGAAAGAGGGCAGAGCGAGTCATAGGATGTAGATAGCGATGCTAGAAGGGTGGAAGAGGCAGATTCCGTAGACAGGAGGGAGAAGGATTCGGGAGACGGGAGGGAAGAAAGAACAGAAGCAGCAAGATCAGATGGGGAGACGGATCGTGTGTTCATGCGACCCACCACCAGGCTGGGAGTTGATGATGCACGAGAAGAGAGGGAGAGGGAAAATGAGACTAGGAAGTGGTCCGATAGCGGTAGGGGTGTGGTCTTAAAGTTGGTCAGCGGGCAGCATCTGGTGAAGACGAGGTCCAACACATTGCCTGCGATGTGAGTCGCCGTTGACTGGGTGAGGCTGAGGCCGAACGATGAGAGGAGGGGTAGGACGGATGTGGTCGTTGGCAGGTTGAAGTCACCTAGCAGGACAAGCGGTGTGTCGTCATCGGGAAATTCGCTAATCAGGGTGTCGAGCACATGGAGGAAGACCCCGGGGGCTCCGGGTGAACGGTAGAGGACAATTATATTAATATTGAATGGAAACGTCACACGGACAGCATGGAATTCAAACGAGGAAGGGGGAAGGGAGAGAATCTCCATTTAGCAGAAATTAAAAGCCCTGTTCCGCCTCCGCGACGACCGGAAGTTCTAGGACTGTGGGAAAACACATGGCTGGATGACGAAAGGGCAGCCAAGGAACCACATGAGGGCTGAACCACGTGAGGGCTGAACCGCGTGAGGGCTGAACCGCGTGAGGGCTGAACCGCGTGAGGGCTGAACCGCGTGAGGGCTGAACCGCGTGAGGGCTGAAACGCGTGAGGGCTGAACCGCGTGAGGGCTGAACCGCGTGAGGGCTGAACCACATACAAGCTGAACCACGTGAGGGTTGAACCACGTGAGGGTTGAACCACGTGAGGCCTGAACCACGTGAGGGCTGAACCACGTGAGGGCTGAACCACGTGAGGGCTGAACCACGTGAGGGCTGAACCACGTGAGGGCTGAACCACGTGAGGGCTGAACCACGTGAGGGCTGAACCACATGAGGGCTGAACCACGTGAGGGTTGAACCACATGAGGGCTGAACCACATTATATCTTCATGACCAAATAATCGCTCATTGTTGAAATGCTTGGTGAAACCAAATAATACATAAAACATTTCATCCACTTTAATAAGAAATGTAGAGGCTGGACATCTATACTGAAATGAATTAAAGTGAAACGGCATACATACAATGTTCAGACGTAAAAATAATTTATAGATTATATCAATTTGTTTATAATAAGCCACTATCTCCGGTATATGTTTCTGTAGAATAAAGCCTAAAATGTCTAAACATAAACTACTGAATATCTGTACCAAAAGTTTTCATTGATAATTAGGCTGATCAGGAGTGATTCTGGAGGTAGTACAGGGGTATAGGGTGGTAGTACAGGGGTATAGGGTGGTAGTACAGGGGTATAGGGTGGTAGTACAGGGGTATAGGGTGGTAGTACAGGGGTATAGGGTGGTAGTACAGGGGTATAGGGTGGTAGTACAGGGGTATAGAGTGGTAGTACAGGGCTATAGGGTGGTAGTACAGGGCATAGGGGGCAGTACAGGGCATAGGGTGGTAGTACAGGGCATAGGGTGGTAGTACAGGGGTATAGAGTGGTAGTACAGGGCATAGAGTGGTAGTACAGGGGCATAGGGGGCAGTACAGGGGTATAGGGTGGTAGTACAGGGCATAGGGTGGTAGTACAGGGCATAGGGGGCAGTACAGGGCATAGGGTGGTAGTACAGGGGTATAGGGTGGTAGTACAGGGCATAGAGTGGTAGTACAGGGCATAGGGTGGTAGTACAGGGCATAGGGTGGTAGTACAGGGCATAGAGTGGTAGTACAGGGCATAGGGTGGTAGTACAGGGGTATAGGGGGTAGTACAGGGCATAGGGTGGTAGTACAGGGTATAGGGTGGTAGTACAGGGCATAGAGTGGTAGTACAGGGCATAGGGTGGTAGTACAGGGCATAGGGTGGTAGTACAGGGCATAGAGTGGTAGTACATGGGTATAGAGTGGTAGTACAGGGGTATAGGGTGGTAGTACAGGGCATAGGGTGGTAGTACAGGGCATAGGGTGGTAGTACAGGGGTATAGGGTGGTAGTACAGGGGTATAGAGTGGTAGTACAGGGCATAGGGTGGTAGTACAGGGCATAGGGTGGTAGTACAGGGGTATAGAGTGGTAGTACATGGGTATAGAGTGGTAGTACAGGGGTATAGGGTGGTAGTACAGGGCATAGGGTGGTAGTACAGGGCATAGGGTGGTAGTACAGGGCATAGGGTGGTAGTACAGGGCATAGGGTGGTAGTACAGGGCATAGAGTGGTAGTACATGGGTATAGAGTGGTAGTACAGGGGTATAGGGTGGTAGTACAGGGCATAGGGTGGTAGTACAGGGGTATAGGGTGGTAGTACAGGGGTATAGGGTGGTAGTACAGGGCATAGAGTGGTAGTACATGGGTATAGAGTGGTAGTACAGGGCATAGAGTGGTAGTACAGGGCATAGAGTGGTAGTACATGGGTATAGAGTGGTAGTACAGGGCATAGGGTGGTAGTACAGGGCTATAGAGTGGTAGTACAGGGGTATAGAGTGGTAGTACAGGGGTATAGAGTGGTAGTACAGGGGTATAGAGTGGTAGTACATGGGTATAGAGTGGTAGTACAGGGGTATAGGGTGGTAGTACAGGGGTATAGAGTGGTAGTACAGGGCTATAGAGTGGTAGTACAGGGCTATAGAGTGGTAGTACAGGGCTATAGAGTGGTAGTACATGGGTATAGAGTGGTAGTGCAGGGGTATAGGGTGGTAGTACAGGGGTATAGGGTGGTAGTACAGGGGTATAGGGTGGTAGTACAGGGGTATAGGGTGGTAGTACAGGGGTATAGGGTGGTAGTACAGGGGTATAGGGTGGTAGTACAGGGGTATAGGGTGGTAGTACAGGGGTATAGAGTGGTAGTACATGGGTATAGAGTGGTAGTACAGGGGTATAGAGTGGTAGTACAGGGGTATAGAGTGGTAGTACATGGGTATAGAGTGGTAGTACAGGGCTATAGGGTGGTAGTACAGGGCTATAGAGTGGTAGTACAGGGGTATAGAGTGGTAGTACAGGGGTATAGAGTGGTAGTACAGGGGTATAGAGTGGTAGTACATGGGTATAGAGTGGTAGTACAGGGGTATAGGGTGGTAGTACAGGGCTATAGAGTGGTAGTACAGGGCTATAGGGTGGTAGTACAGGGGTATAGGGTGGTAGTACAGGGGTATAGGGTGGTAGTACAGGGCATAGAGTGGTAGTACAGGGGTATAGGGTGGTAGTACAGGGGTATAGGGTGGTAGTACAGGGCATAGAGTGGTAGTACAGGGCATAGGGTGGTAGTACAGGGCATAGGGTGGTAGTACAGGGCATAGGGTGGTAGTACAGGGCTATAGGGTGGTAGTACAAGGGTATAGGGTGGTAGTACAGGGGTATAGGGTGGTAGTACAGGGGTATAGGGTGGTAGTACAAGGGTATAGAGTGGTAGTACAGGGGTATAGAGTGGTAGTACAGGGTTATAGGGTGGTAGTACAGGGGTATAGAGTGGTAGTACAGGGGTATAGGGTGGTAGTACAGCATGTGTTTGAATTCAACTCACTGATTTAAAGAAAAGGGTTATTGTGAATAAAAATCATAAAAATGTCATATTTAAAAGGTTCCTATGTTCCACCATCCCACTTACACATGTAGGTGGAACCGGACATACATAAAGCACCCGTACTGGACCTGTCACACTCAAATGTTTCTCAAGATCAGGTTTGACTTGTTTAGACAGCCAGTGTGCAGTTTGTATAACACGATCCAGTTATTTAATTCAATTTGTCCAGTGATTCAGTTAAATCAATTGGTCCAGTGATTCAGTTAATTCGATTGGTCCAGTGATTCAGTTAATTCGATTGGTCCAGTGATTCAGTTAAATCAATTGGTCCAGTGATTCAGTTAATTCGATTGGTCCAGTGATTCAGTTAATTCAATTGGTCCAGGGATTCAGTTAATTCGATTTGTCCAGTGATTCAGTTAATTCAATTGGTCCAGTGTTTCAGTTAAATCAATTTGTCCAGGGATTCAGTTAATTCGATTGGTCACGGGATTCAGTTCATTCGATTGGTCCAGGGATTCAGTTAATTCGATAAGTCCAGGGATTCAGTTAATTTGATAGGTCCAGGGATTCAGTTAATTCGATTGGTCCAGGGATTCAGTTAATGCGATAGATCCAGGGATTCAGTTAATTCGATTGGTCCAGTGATTCAGTTAATTCGATAGGTCCAGGGATTCAGTTCATTCGATTGGTCCAGGGATTCAGTTCATTCGATTGGTCCGGTTGGTTAACTGGACAGGTGGTCTGTGAGTGAGCAGGTGCATACCGGACCGGACCGGGACTGGACAGGTGGTCTGTCAGTGGTTGCTAAGCGGTCGCTAGTTGTTCCACCAATGCTGCTAGGCTGTCCAGCTCTTCTCAAGCTCCGCCAGCTCCATGCCATCACAATAGGATCGAGGACGTGGCGCTCTCACCTGGACAAACAGAGTAATGACACATCACAATAGGATCGAGGACATGGCGCCCTCACCTGGACAGAATAACGACAAAAACTGATACCTCTGTCCAAACCTGTCTCTAACATTCACCCTATGCACATATGTACTCACACACACACACACACACACACACACTCAAAGACACAGACACACAGACACAAAGACACACACACACACTCAGAGACACACACACACACTCAGAGACACACACACACAGAGACACAAAGACACACACACTATTTTATTTGAGTATGCTAATGCTGTATACAGTCTGGGTATGTGGGGACAGCTGACGGGTATGTGGGGACAGCTGACGGGTATGTGGGGACAGCTGACGGGTATGTGGGGACAGCTGACGGGTATGTGGGGACAGCTGATGGGTATGTGGGGACAGCTGACGGCTATGTGGGGACAGCTGACGGGTATGTGGGGACTGCTGACGGGTATGTGGAGACGGGTATGTGGGGACAGCTGACGGGTATGTGGGGACAGCTGACGGGTATGTGGGGACAGCTGATGGGTATGTGGGGACAGCTGACAGGTATGTGTGGACAGCTGACGGGTATGTGGGGACGGGTATGTGGGGACAGCTGACGGGTATGTGGGGACAGCTGACGGGTATGTGGCGACAGCTGACGGGTATGTGGGGACAGCTGACGGGTATGTGGGGACAGCTGACGGGTATGTGGGGACAGCTGATGGGTATGTGGGGACAGCTGACGGGTATGTGGGGACAGCTGACGGGTATGTGGGGACAGCTGATCGGTATGTGGGGACAGCTGACGGATATGTGGGGACAGCTGACGGGTATGTGGGGACAGCTGACGGGTATGTGGGGACGGGTATGTGGGGACGGGTATGTGGGGACAGCTGACGGGTATGTGGGGACAGCTGACGGGTATGTGGGGACAGCTGACGGGTATGTGGGGACGGGTATGTGGGGACAGCTGACGGGTATGTGGGGACAGCTGACGGGTATGTGGGGACAGCTGATGGGTATGTGGGGACAACTGACAGGTATGTGGGGACAGCTGACGGGTATGTGGCGACAGCTGACGGGTATGTGGGGACAGCTGACGGGTATGTGGGGACAGCTGATGGGTGAGTGGGGACAGCTGACGGGTATGTGGGGACAGCTAATGGGTATGTGGGGACAGCTGACGGGTATGTGGGGACAGCTGACGGGTATGTGGGGACAGCTGACGGGTATGTGGGGACAGCTGATGGGTATGTGGGGACAGCTGACGGGTATGTGGGGACAGCTGACGGGTATGGGGACAGCTGATGGGTATGTGGGGACGGGTATGTGGGGACAGCTGATGGGTATGTGGGGACAGCTGACGGGTATGTGGGGACAGCTGACGGGTATGTGGGGACAGCTGACGGGTATGTGGGGACAGCTGATGGGTATGTGGGGACAGCTGATGGGTATGTGGGGACAGCTGACGGGTATGTGGGGACAGCTGATGGGTATGTGGGGACAGCTGACGGGTATGTGGGGACAGCTGATGGGTATGTGGGGACGGGTATGTGGGGACAGCTGATGGGTATGTGGGGACGGGTATGTGTGGACAGCTGATGGGTATGTGGGGACAGCTGATGGGTATGTGGGGACAGCTGACGGGTATGTGGGGACAGCTGACGGGTATGGGGACAGCTGATGGGTATGTGGGGACAGCTGACGGGTATGTGGGGACAGCTGACGGGTATGTGGGGACAGCTGACGGGTATGTGGGGACAGCTGACGGGTATGTGGGGACAGCTGACGGGTATGTGGGGACAGCTGATGGGTATGTGGGGACAGCTGATGGTATGTGGGGACAGCTGGGTATGTGGGGACAGCTGACGGGTATGTGGGGACAGCTGATGGGTATGTGGGGACAGCTGACGGGTATGTGGGGACGGGTATGTGGGGACAGCTGATGGGTATGTGGGGACAGCCGACGGGTATGTGGGGACAGCTGACGGGTATGTGGGAAGAGCTGACGGGTATGTGGGGACAGCTGACGGGTATGTGGGGACAGCTGACGGGTATGTGGGGACGGGTATGTGGGGACGGGTATGTGGGGACAGCTGATGGGTATGTGGGGACAGCTGACGGGTATGTGGGGACGGGTATGTGGGGACAGCTGACGGGTATGTGGGGACGGGTATGTGGGGACGGGTATGTAGGGACAGCTGATGGGTATGTGGGGACACAGCTAGGCGAGCGTACTCTTCTTGTTCGCTGTGAGGAGGCTAGCTGTTGCAGTAGGGGGAATGGAGTCCACTGGATGGGTTCGATGGGCCAGCTACACACAGACAGGTCGCTGGCTTTCCCAGAATCCACCACACACTCAGCCAGGCTCACCTCACTGAGCGCCCAGCCGTACTGGGAACTGGAGGAAGAGAACAGGTGTGGGTGCACAATCTGAGAACATCACTTCAGTGCATCAATTTTACTTTTTATTACATAATTATATATTATCCAATAAATCCGTTCATGTACAGTACAAGTTCAGTCCAAACACCTAACTATGGTGTCATCTCACGGGTGTCAACTTGTTACTTAATAATCAACCTGTGTTGGTAGATGGTGTTGAGGTGTGTTCCGTTGCTAGGGCAGGTGGAAGCCAGGGACAGTGTGTCGTCATGGTAACAGCAGGTGCGGTCGAGTGCCCTCAAGTGAAGTAATTCGTCGGATCGAGTAAATCCAGGATTATCCAGCGAGTCAGCTGATCCACCAACTGACCGGCCCCAGAAGCGACCTGACAGCTCGTCAAAATGGTTGAACCGACAGTAGCTACAGACACACATATAAACACACACACACACACACACACACATATAAACACACACACATATAAACACACGCAGACACACACACACACACACATATACACACACATATAAACACACGTACACACACACACACACACACACATATACACACACATATAACCACACGTACACACACACACACACACACATATACACACACATATAAACACGCAGACACACACAGACACACACGCAGACACACACACATATAAACACACAGACACACAGCACACACACACACAGACGTTTAAACATATATACACACACACAGACATACATATAAACACACGTACAAACGCAGACACACACAGACAGACACAGACACACACACACACAGAAAGACACATGTCAATAAAGCTATAATAACAGTCAAACATGCTCTGATTTATCATTTTGTCAGTTCCTTTCCATGTTTCTCAGAAAGGGGATGGCAGTGATTTCACACCAGACACATGAAGTCAGAATGGGTGGACAGGAAGTGTGAAGTTTCCAGGAAATTGTTTTTGATGTTTCTAACCTGGGTCAATAGGGCAACATTCATAATGAATGAACCGTATGGACCAGAACAGAGAAGAATAGATGAATAGACCAGTTACCTGAGGTACAGGGGGCGGTCCTAATCAGTTACCTGAGGTACAGGGGGCGGCCCTAATCAGTTACCTGAGGTACAGGGGGCGTCCCTAATCAGTTACCTGAGGTGCAGGGGGCGGTCCTAATCAGTTACCTGAGGTACAGGGGGCGGCCCTAATCAGTTACCTGAGGTACAGGGGGCGGCCCTAATCAGTTACCTGAGGTACAGGGGGCGTCCCTAATCAGTTACCTGAGGTACAGGGGGCGTCCCTAATCAGTTACCTGAGGTACAGGGGGCGGCCCTAATTAGTTACCTGAGGTACAGGGGGCGTCCCTAATCAGTTACCTGAGGTACAGGGGGCGGCCCTAATCAGTTACCTGAGGTACAGGGGGCGTCCCTAATCAGTTACCTGAGGTACAGGGGGCAGCCCTAATCAGTTACCTGAGGTACAGGGGGCGGCCCTAATCAGTTACCTGAGGTACAGGGGGCGGCCCTAATCCGTTACCTGAGGTACAGGGGCGGCCCTAATCCGTTACCTGAGGTACAGGGGGCGGCCCTAATCAGTTACCTGAGGTACAGGGGGCAGCAGCCCTAATCAGTTACCTGAGGTACAGGGGGCGGCCCTAATCAGTTACCTGAGGTACAGGGGGCAGCCCTAATCAGTTACCTGAGGTACAGGGGGCGGCCCTAATCAGTTACCTGAGGTACAGGGGGCAGCCCTAATCCGTTACCTGAGGTACAGGGGGCGGCCCTAATCAGTTACCTGAGGTACAGGGGGCAGCAGCCCTAATCAGTTACCTGAGGTACAGGGGCGGCCCTAATCAGTTACCTGAGGTACAGGGGGCGGTCCTAATCAGTTACCTGAGATACAGGGGGCAGCCCTAATCAGTTACCTGAGGTACAGGGGGCGGTCCTAATCAGTTACCTGATGTACAGGGGGCGGCCCTAATCAGTTACCTGATGTACAGGGGGCGGCCCTAATCAGTCCCCTGAGGTACAGGGGGCGGTCCTAATCAGTTAGCTGAGATACAGGGGGCGGCCCTATTCAGTTACCTGATGTACAGGGGGCGGTCCTAATCAGTTACCTGATGTACAGGGGGCGGCCCTAATCAGTTACCTGATGTACAGGGGGCGGCCCTAATCAGTCCCCTGAGGTACAGGGGGCGGTCCTAATCAGTTACCTGAGATACAGGGGGCGGCCCTAATCAGTTACCTGAGGTACAGGGGGTGGCCCTAATCAGTTACCTGAGGTACAGGGGGCGGTCCTAATCAGTTACCTGATGTACAGGGGGCGGCCCTAATCAGTCCCCTGAGGTACAGGGGCGGTCCTAATCAGTTACCTGAGGTACAGGGGCGGCCCTAATCAGTTACCTGAGGTACAGGGGGTGGCCCTAATCAGTTACCTGAGGTACAGGGGGCGGTCCTAATCAGTTACCTGAGGTACAGGGGGCGGCCCTAATCAGTTACCTGAGGTACAGGGGGCGGCCCTAATCAGTTACCTGAGGTACAGGGGGCGGCCCTAATCAGTTACCTGAGGTACAGGGGGCGGCCCTAATCAGTTACCTGAGGTACAGGGGGCGGCCCTAATCAGTTACCTGAGGTACAGGGGGCGGCCCTAATCAGTTACCTGAGGTACAGGGGGCAGCCCTAATCAGTTACCTGAGGTACAGGGGGCGGCCCTAATCAGTTACCTGAGGTACAGGGGCAGCCCTAATCAGTTACCTGAGGTACAGGGGGCGGCCCTAATCAGTTACCTGAGGTACAGGGGGCAGCCCTAATCCGTTACCTGAGGTACAGGGGGCGGCCCTAATCAGTTACCTGAGGTACAGGGGGCAGCAGCCCTAATCAGTTACCTGAGGTACAGGGGGCGGCCCTAATCAGTTACCTGAGGTACAGGGGGCGGCCCTAATCAGTTACCTGAGGTACAGGGGGCGGCCCTAATCAGTTACCTGAGGTACAGGGGGCGGTCCTAATCAGTTACCTGATGTACAGGGGGCGGCCCTAATCAGTTACCTGAGATACAGGGGGCGTCCCTAATCAGTTACCTGAGGTACAGGGGGCGGCCCTAATCAGTTACCTGATGTACAGGGAGCATTAGGGTTAACTGTCTTGCTCAAGGACAGAACAACTACATTTTTTTTCACCTTGATGGTGGGGGGATTAGAACCAGGGACCTTCCAGACCCAAGGCCTAGTCCCTAACCACTAGACCACCTTGACGAGATAGTTTATGACCAATATGGACCAGAACAGAGATAGTTTATGACCAGTATGGACTAATCTGGTGTACTGGATAGTGTGTGTCTGTGTGTGTCTGTGTGTGTGTGTCTGTGTGTGTGTCTGTGTGTGTGTACCTGCTGCGTGTCTGTTCCACCTTGGCCTGGATCAACATGGCCCGGTAACGCCGCACAGCCAGACACGCCAGGAAGCTGATCACCACTACCATGGCAACTAGCACACCAAGACACACCCCCACCAACCGCAGTCTCGTCATCCTTACATCACAACGACCCCCCATGAACCAGAAGTGATCTCCAGCTGGACATCTGGACACACAAACACACAGGAACCAGAAGTAAACCCAGACTGGACATCTGGACACACAAACACACAGGAACCAGAAGTAAACCCAGCTGGACATCTGGACACACAAACACACAGGAACCAGAAGTGTTGCGTCCATTGGTTATAGATTACTGGTCTGGCTAACGGGTTTGGGTTCTGGGTCTTACTGGCAGACTGGTGGTTGTTCTGGCTGGTGGGTACAGATGCCCTGGTTGTGACAGAAGTCAGAATGACAGAGTGATGAGCAGATGGCCCGGTGACCTGGTTGCCACACACACTCATAACCTGAGGTGCAACGGAACAACCACACACACACATCAGCCTGCACACCTAGAGAATAGAAGAGGAGAGAAGAGGAGAGGAGAGGAGAGGAGAGAAGATGAGAGAAGAGGAGAGAAGAGGAGAGGAGAGAGGAGAGGAGAGGAGAGGAGAGAAGAGGAGAGGAGAGAGGAGAAGAGGAGAGGAGAGGAGAGGAGAGAAGAGGAGAGGAGAGAAGAGGGGAGAGGAGAAGAGGAGAGGAGAGGACAGGAGAGGAGAGGAGAGGAGAGGAGAGGAGAGGAGAGAAGAGGAGAGGAGAGGAGAGGAGAGGAGAGAGGAGAAGAGGAGAGGAGAGGAGAGAGGAGAAGAGGAGAGGAGAGGAGAGGAGAGAGAGGAGAGGAGAGAAGAGGAGAGGAGAGGAGAGGAGAGAGGAGAGAAGAGAAGAGGAGAGGAGAGGAGAGAAGAGGAGAGGAGAGGAGAGAGGAGAAGAGAAGAGGAGAGGAGAGAAGAGGAGAGGAGAGAAGAAGAGAGGAGAGGAGAGAAGAGGAGAGAAGAGGAGAGGAGAGGAGAGGAGAGAAGAGGAGAGGAGAGGAGAGGAGAGGAGAGAAGAGAAGAGAAGAGAAGAGAGAGGAGAGGAGAGGAGAGGAGAGGAGAGGAGAGAAGAGAAGAGAAGAGAAGAGGAGAGGAGAGGAGAGGAGAGAAGAGAATGGGGACATGGTTTAAATATAGTTTAGAAAAGTCAGCAACAACTTCTTGATATGCGGACATGTTTCTAAACTCTCCAGGAATCGTAACCTCTGACCATTGACTCACCTCCGACAGTGATGTTTGTGACCTTTGACCCTCTGAAGCTCCTTCCCTCCCTAACGGCCTGGGCCAATCCTGTGCGTTCCAGCAGAGACTCCGCCCTTGACACGCCCAGCCAGGCTAACGCCTCTGAGGTGCTGAACAGCGCCACACTCTGTGACACTTGACCACTACCAGATAAATCAATGTGATAACTAATCAATGTGATAACTAATCAATGTGATAACTAATCAATTAAACTATCACATTGACACTTTTCTTATCACCTCAGATATCAATAGACAATTTACTCTACTGGATATGAACACCGATCAATAGAGAAAAATAACAATTAATCAACCAACCGTTGGACTAAAGCAACCTTTATTTAACCTCAATTTAAATATTCACCTGCTCCAGACCGCCTGTATGACCTGGAATCCCTGGGCTCTCTGGATGTAGGGCGCCATCTGCAGGAAGGGAGGTCAAATACAACATCAATACAATCTGGATGTAGGGCGCCATCTGCAGGATGGGAGGACAACTAGACATTAAACCATGCCAATTAGTGTGTGTGTGTGTGTGTGTGTGTGTGTGTGTGTGTGTGTGTGTGTGTGTGTGTGTGTGTGTGTGTGTGTGTGTGTGTGTGTGTGTGTGTGTGTGTGTGTGTGTGTGTGTGTGTACCCATGCTGTTGTGTCATCCTCCAAGCTTTTGGTCAGGTTAGAGGTCAGGTCAGAGGTCAGGTCAGAGGTACTGTCCTCCAGAATTACCTGCAATAGCAACTCAATGGAATCCACTGGGAAGAAACACACACACACACACACCGTCTTAATACACACAGTTTTACTAAACACACTATTATTACAGTCATTATTAGTACACACATTATTAGTTCACACAGTTAGTATACACAATTAGTACACACACTATTAGTAAACACACTATTAGTACACACCTAATACACACACTAGTAATGTACACACAGTTTACCTTTAATGGTAGCAGGAAGATCGGGCGCGATGTAAAACCTGGCCCTGTGTTTGGAGCTCCGGGTGGACTGGGACAGACCAGAGGATGTACCCACCCACGGGCTGCCCTGGCTGGGGTAAGACTCTGACCAGGCTGGGGGTCTGGAGGTCTGGTACCAGGGGGGCTGTGTGGTCAAGGCTGGTTGTTTTAAGGTTGGTGATGGTCGTTTGGTATTCTGTAATGGTGTTTTTATGGTTGGTGATGGTCGTTTTGTATTCTGTGATGGTTGTTTCATGGTGGTTACAACAGGGTCAGTTGTGACAGGAGTGTGTGTGACAATGTGTTCTGTGGGAGGAGTGTGTGTGACAGTGTGTTCTGTGGGAGAAGTGTGTGTGACAGTGTGTTCTGTGGGAGGAGTGTGTGTGACAGTGTGTTCTGTGGGAGGAGTGTGTGTGACAGTGTGTTCTGTGGGAGAAGTGTGTGTGACAGTGTGTTCTGTGGGAGGAGTGTGTGTGACAGTGTGTTCTGTGCGAGGAGTGTGTGTGACAGTGTGTTCTGTGGGAGGAGTGTGTGTGACAATGTGTTCTGTGGGAGAAGTGTGTGTGACAGTGTGTTCTGTAGGAGGAGTGTGTGTGACAGTGTGTTCTGTGGGAGAAGTGTGTGTGACAGTGTGTTCTGTGGGAGGAGTGTGTGTGACAATGTGTTCTGTGGGAGGAGTGTGTGTGACAGTGTGTTCTGTGGGAGAAGTGTGTGTGACAGTGTGTTCTGTGGGAGGAGTGTGTGTGACAGTGTGTTCTGTGAGAGGAGTGTGTGTGACAGTGTGTTCTGTGGGAGGAGTGTGTGTGACAGTGTGTTCTGTGAGAGGAGTGTGTGTGACAATGTGTTCTGTGGGAGAAGTGTGTGTGACAGTGTGTTCTGTAGGAGGAGTGTGTGTGACAGTGTGTTCTGTGGGAGAAGTGTGTGTGACAGTGTGTTCTGTGGGAGGAGTGTGTGTGACAGTGTGTTCTGTGAGAGGAGTGTGTGTGACAGTGTGTTCTGTGGGAGGAGTGTGTGTGACAGTGTGTTCTGTGGGAGAAGTGTGTGTGACAGTGTGTTCTGTGGGAGGAGTGTGTGTGACAGTGTGTTCTGTGGGAGGAATGTGTGTGACAGTGTGTTCTGTGGGAGGAGTGTGTGTGACAATGTGTTCTGTGCGAGAAGTGTGTGTGACAGTGTGTTCTGTGGGAGAAGTGTGTGTGACAGTGTGTTCTGTGAGAGGAGTGTGTGTGACAGTGTGTTCTGTGGGAGGAGTGTGTGTGACAGTGTGTTCTGTGGGAGGAGTGTGTGTGACAGTGTGTTCTGTGGGAGGAGTGTGTGTGACAGTGTGTTCTGTGGGAGGAGTGTGTGTGACAGTGTGTTCTGTGGGAGGAGTGTGTGTGACAGTGTGTTCTGTGGGAGGAGTGTGTGTGACAGTGTGTTCTGTGGGAGGAGTGTGTGTGACAGTGTGTTCTGTGGGAGGAGTGTGTGTGACAGTGTGTTCTGTGAGAGGAGTGTGTGTGGGGTGTGTTTGGCTGTGGGAGAGCAGAGTAGTGTGTGGTAGCCCCTCCCACTCCATCACATCTGACACAGGTAGCCCCTCCCTCCTGGTCACACCTGACACAGTTAGCCCCTCCCTCCTGGTCACACCTGACACAGTTAGCCCCTCCCTCCTGGTCACACCTGACACAGTTAGCCCCTCCCTCATGGTCACAACTGACACTGGTAGCCCCTCTCTCCTGGTCACACCTGACACAGGTAGCCCCTCCCTCCTGGTCACACCTGACACAGATATGCTGACCAAGGTCTGTGGATTCAGATTAAGGTTGACCTCAGAGGTGACCTTTAACCCCTGCTGTACTGTAATGCTCCGAATTTTCCTCCACACAGAGTACCCAGATGAGTGTGTCTGTTGGTCTGTGGATGAGTGTGTCTGTTGGTCGGTGGATGAGTGTGTCTGTTGGTCTGTGGATGAGTGTGTCTGTTGGTCGGTGGATGAGTGTGTCTGTTGGTCTGTGGATGAGTGTGTGTGTTGGTCTGTGGATGAGTGTGTCTGTTGTTCTGTGGATGAGTGTGTCTGTTGGTCTGTGGATGAGTGTGTCTGTTGGTCTGTGGATGAGTGTGTCTGTTGTTCTGTGGATGAGTGTGTCTGTTGGTCTGTGGATGAGTGTGTCTGTTGTTCTGTGGATGAGTGTGTCTGTTGGTCTGTGGATGAGTGTGTCTGTTGGTCTGTGGATGAGTGTGTCTGTTGGTCTGTGGATGAGTGTGTGTGTTGGTCTGTGGATGAGTGTGTTTGTTGTTCTGTGGATGAGTGTGTCTGTTGTTCTGTGGATGAGTGTGTCTTTTGGTCTGTGAGTGGGGCTGGGTCAGTGTGGTTAACATGTGAATGATCAATTATCTGATGTTTGGGTGGAGAATGTTTGTCAGTGTGTGTGTCAGTGTGTGTGTCAGTGTGTGTGTCAGTGTGTGTGTCAGTGTGTGTGTCAGTGTGTGTGTCAGTGTGTGTGTCAGTGTGTGTGTCAGTGTGTGTGTCAGTGTGTGTGTCAGTGTGTGTGTCAGTGTGGGCGTCAGTGTTGGCGTCAGTGTGTGTGTCAGTGTGTGTGTCAGTGTGTGTGTCAGTGTGGGCGTCAGTGTGTGTGTCAGTGTGTGTGTCAGTGTGTGTGTCAGTGTGTGTGTCAGTGTGGGCGTCAGTGTTGGCGTCAGTGTTGGTGTCAGTGTTGGTGTCAGTGTGTGTGTCAGTGTGGGCGTCAGTGTTGGCGTCAGTGTTGGTGTCAGTGTTGGTGTCAGTGTGTGTGTCAGTGTGTGTGTCAGTGTGTGTGTCAGTGTGTCTGTCAGTGTGTGTGTCAGTGTGTGTGTTGAGTCTGTCGGGTTCGTAACCTATAGTGACGTGTTTAGGGGGCTGAATATCACCAGCTGTATCCTCTCCATTGTCTGGTTCTTCCTCAGGAAGCAGGGGGATTTTCCTGCCGTCCTGCCCAGCCACAGTGAGCCCAGCCTGGGGAGAGGTGGGTGTTGACAGCCTCTGAAGGGTGCTACTGGAACCAAGGATCACACCCAACTTTGAATCATCCACAAAGTTTGTCGAGTGTAAACTGCCTCCCCCATCTCCCCTCTCTCCCCCATCTCCCCTCTCCCCCATCTCCCCTCTCTCCCCCATCTCCCCTCTCTCCCCCATCTCCCCTCTCTCCCCCCTCTCCCCTCCCTCCCCCATCTCCCCTCCCTCCCCCATCTCCCGTCTCTCCCCCATCTCCCCTCCCTCCCCCATCTCCCCTCCCTCCCCCATCTCCCCTCTCTCCCCCATCTCCCCTCTCTCCCCCATCTCCCCTCCCTCCCCCATCTCCCCTCTCTCCCCATCTCCCCTCTCTCCCCCATCTCCCCTCTCTCCCCTATCTCCCTCTCTCCCCCATCTCCTCTCCCCCCCATCTCCCCTCTCTCCCCCATCTCCCTCTCTCCCCCATCTCCCTCTCTCCCCCATCTCCCCTCTCTCCCCCCTGAGTTGTCTGGGCCAAGCTGGATCTGGTCTCATTCCTGATAATTTTGTTGGCGTTGAAGCTTTTCGATCTTTGATGTAAAGACACACTCGTCAGAGAGGCCTGAAGCTCCCAGGATTTAAATTCTGCTTCCTGGCCTAGAATACACACACACACACACACACGTGGTGAAGAGAGAGTGGAAACACAAACACTGGTCGATTTGAATCACTGCTCATGAGAACAAAGCGATTACCATGGTTACGTAATAGGAACAGCGCTGTAGAACATTCACATATTATTATATCAGTAGCCTAGAACCCTGTTCTGTTATTTACAGTTGAGTATAGACAGTGTGATTAATCTATCTAGAGAACCAGGTGTTATTTATGGTTGTATCTAGAGAACCAGGTGTTATTTAGGGTTCTATATAGAGAACCAGGTGTTATTTAGGGTTCTATATAGAGAACCAAACCGAATAGTGACACTGACACTGATAAAACAGACATTGGTCAACTCATCTTTTTCACTCCCAACATCTGTAGAATGAAGCACATTTAGATCACTAGACTCTGTTATACTTCAGCCTCTCTGATAATTACATTTACTTGGCTAACATCCTAGAGCTATAAATATACTGAGGACAGTCAGTGACACATTCAAACCGAGAAAATACTGGTTAAAAATCCAACCACACAGATACATAATGTTTGTGATCTTAAATACTGGCAGTTTGTACTTAACTAAAATATGGCGGTCTGTAGAGTTTATAACAGTTTGTACTTAACTAAAATATGGCGGTCTGTAGAGTTTATAACAGTTTGTACTTAACTAAAATATGGCGGTCTGTAGAGTTTATAACAGTTTGTACTTAACTAAAATATGGCGGTCTGTAGAGTTTATGTACTGACAGTTTGTACTTAACTAAGAAATGGCGGTCTGTAGACTTTATGTACTGACAGTTTCTACTTAACTAAAATATGGCTGTCTGTAGAGTTTATAACAGTTTGTACTTAACTAAAATATGGCGGTCTGTAGACTTTATGTACTGACAGTTTCTACTTAACTAAAATATGGCTGTCTGTAGAGTTTATAACAGTTTGTACTTAACTAAAATATGGCGGTCTGTAGAGTTTATGTACTGACAGTTTGTACTTAACTAAAATATGGCGGTCTGTAGAGTTTATGACAGTTTGTACTTAACTAAAATATGGCGGTCTGTAGAGTTTATGTACTGACAGTTTGTACTTAACTAAAATATGGCGGTCTGTAGAGTTTATGTACTGACAGTTTGTACTTAACTAAAATATGGCGGTCTGTAGAGTTTATGTACTGTTTGTACCTTAATCATTGCATTCAAACATCGACTCCCTTTCTTACTCTGATTTACTGTGGGTGTAAAAAGAAAAAATATGTTATTCGTACCTGTGGTGAAGAATACGAGAAGCAAAATGATTTGGTTCAGCATCTTCTGTCTGCAGGCATTTAGTGTCAGTTGTTCATCTGGTATCTGCAGGCATTTTAGTGTCAGTTGCTCATCTTCTATCTGCAGGCATTTAGTGTCAGTTGTTCATCTGGTATCTGCAGGCATTTAGTGTCAGTTGTTCATCTGGTATCTGCAGGCATTTAGTGTCAGTTGTTCATCTGGTATCTGCAGGCATTTAGTGTCAGTTGTTCATCTGGTATCTGCAGGCATTTAGTGTCAGTTGTTCATCTGGTATCTGCAGGCATTTAGTGTCAGTTGTTCATCTGGTATCTGCAGGCATTTAGTGTCAGTTGTTCATCTGGTATCTGCAGGCATTTAGTGTCAGTTGTTCATCTGGTATCTGCAGGCATTTAGTGTCAGTTGTTCATCTGGTATCTGCAGGCATTTAGTGTCAGTTGTTCATCTGGTATCTGCAGGCATTTAGTGTCAGTTGTTCATCTGGTATCTGCAGGCATTTAGTGTCAGTTGTTCATCTGGTATCTGCAGGCATTTAGTGTCAGTTGTTCATCTGGTATCTGCAGGCATTTAGTGTCAGTTGTTCATCTGGTATCTGCAGGCATTTTAGTGTCAGTTACTTGTCTTGTGTCTGTAGCCGTTGCACTGACAGTGGGTTCACAAATTCCATACACAGGTCAGAGGTCCGGTCAGAGGCCAGGTCGATGTGTGTCTTCACATGAACAGACAGCGAGATCTCTAATACATCCAAGACGCCGACACACCAATTCAAAAGAAAACCTAGTTTGAACTTTTCTTCTCCTCGTCCTCCTTTCACCACCTTCTACCCAAACGTCCTCGAAAGAAAAGCCTGGAATTTCCCAACCCACTTTATTCTCACTTTTTTTCACCCTCTCTCTCCTCTCTCCCTCCCTCCCTCTCTCTCCCTCTCTAACTCTGCCTCTTCACTCTCTCTCTCCTCTCTCTCCCTCCCTCCCTCTCTCTCCCTCTCTTACTCTGCCTCTCCACTCACCCTCTCCGCCTTCCTCTCTAGTAGAAACGGGTAACAAGACACATGTGTTTTTTTCCTGTGTGTGTGTGTGTGTGTGTGTGTGTGTGTGTGTGTGTGTGTGTGTGTGTGTGTGTGTGTGTGTGTGTGTGTGTGTGTGTGTGTGTGTGTGTGTGTGTGTTTGTGTGTGTGTGTGTGTGTGAGAGAGAGAGAGGATGAGGGAGTGAGTATTAAAGGTAACCATCTGACCAACATTATGTTGTTTCCTGTGTCATACAGGGGTAGACTAACAGACTAGCTGAACACCAGGAGGTGGGGGGGGGTAGACTAACAGACTAGCTGAACATCGGGAGGTGGGGGGGTTAAAACGCTGAGCAGGAAAATTTTGGCTTTTAATTAGACAGAGGCAGATGAAGGAATTGCTGAAGGTAATGACTGTTTTACATTCCCATGAGCTGTTATATACCATATACTATATAATATATACTATATAATATATACCATATACTATATAATATATACCATATACTATATAATATATACCATATAATATATACATATACTAAATAATATATACCATATAATATATACCATATAATATATACATATACTAAATAATATATACCATATAATATATACCATATAATATATACCATATAATATATAATATATACCATATAATATATAACATATAATATATAATATATACATATACTAAATAATATATACCATATAATATATACCATATAATATATACTATATACCATACCCCATATATTTTATACCATACCCCATATTATACACCATACCCCATTTATTAAATATAATATATACCATACCCCATATACTATATACCATACCCCATATACTATATACCATACCCCATATATTTTATACCATACCCCATATATTATATAATATATACCATACCCCATATATTACATAATATATACCATACCCCATATATTATATATTATATACCATACCCCATATACTATATACCATACCCCATATATTATACCCCATATACATTTAGAAACAGAAGAATCACAATCAATCAGGTTTATTCACCAAGTCTGTTTACAAACACCAGGATTTCTTTCTGACCCCCAGCTGCCGCATTTAGGTACACAAACAAAAAACATTTTTTGTCTAAATGTTTGATACCTTTACTGTTGTTGTTACAAATGTACAGTAAATGTTTAAATAGGATACATGGCACATGACATTAGAATTTTATATTGTAATGGTTGTAGATTGTATATTGTGTTCCGAGTCACATGTTTGGTTGTGTTGTGCAAGATAAATACATATATAGAAATATCAATAGATGATCAAAGCCACAGTGAATAAGTGCACATATTTGAACCTGGATAACTACATGGAACATTTCTGTCAACAGCACGGTCAGCATTTGATGTCGCCAGAATGTGACGTATAATCAAGGGGACACTACAACTAATACTGCTAAGCAACATTAGCGGCTAGTTATCCAATATAAACCAAGTATGTTATATTTGCACTGTGTTTTGAACGCATGTCCATCGTTTAGCTGTTTTAATCTAATGATATATACATTCATGTTATTAGTTAGCTGACTGAGTTACAACTAATCAATGTAATCTAATGATATATACATTATTATTGTTATTAGTTAGTTAGCTGAGATACAACTAATCAATTTAATCTAATGATATATACATTATTGTTATTAGTTAGTTAGCTGAGATACAACTAATCAATTTAATCTAATGATATATACATTATTGTTATTAGTTAGTTAGCTGAGATACAACTAATCAATTTAATCTAATGATATATACATTATTATTGTTATTAGTTAGTTAGCTGAGATACAACTAATCAATTTAATCTAATGATATATACATTATTATTGTTATTAGTTAGTTAGCTGCGTAGAAACTCCCGGAACATGAGCTCAGTAAACTGCGCCCCTCCTGCGGAAGAAGAGGACAGATGCTGGACCAATAAAGAGGGGCTGTTGTTGAACATTATCGTGAAAGAAGAAGAGAAAGAGGAGGAGGTCGCTAATGAATTGGATGAAGGAGAGATCACTGTCACATTGAAAGAAGAGGACGATGATGAGGAGCGAGATCTGATAAACCCCAGTAAGTAATGTGGGCTGTTCCACGAGCATCCCTGTTTTTAAAGTATTGTAGATTATGTTGCCTTCATCTCTGCAGCTGAACACACTACACACTGCCCCAATAGGGATATCCCATTTAGAGGAGTGGTCCACTAGCACACTACACACTGCCCCAATAGGGATATCCCATTTAGAGGAGTGGTCCACTAGCACACTACACACTGCCCCAATAGGGATATCCCATTTAGAGGAGTGGTCCACTAGCACACTACACACTTTAGCCCCAATAGGGATATCCCATTTAGAGGAGTGGTCCACTAGCACACTACACACTGCCCCAATAGGGATATCCCATTTAGAGGAGTGGTCCACTAGCACACTACACACTGCCCCAATAGGGATATCCCATTTAGAGGAGTGGTCCACTAGCACACTACACACTGCCCCAATAGGGATATCCCATTTAGAGGAGTGGTCCACTAGCACACTACACACTGCCCCAATAGGGATATCCCATTTAGAGGAGTGGTCCACTAGCACACTACACACTGCCCCAATAGGGATATCCCATTTAGAGGAGTGGTCCACTAGCACACTACACACTGCCCCAATAGGGATATCCCATTTAGAGGAGTGGTCCACTAGCACACTACACACTGCCCCAATAGGGATATCCCATTTAGAGGAGTGGTCCACTAGCACACTACACACTGCCCCAATAGGGATATCCCATTTAGAGGAGTGGTCCACTAGCACACTACACACTGCCCCAATAGGGATATCCCATTTAGAGGAGTGGTCCACTAGCACACTACACACTGCCCCAATAGGGATATCCCATTTAGAGGAGTGGTCCACTAGCACACTACACACTGCCCCAATAGGGATATCCCATTTAGAGGAGTGGTCCACTAGCACACTACACACTGCCCCAATAGGGATATCCCATTTAGAGGAGTGGTCCACTAGCACACTACACACTGCCCCAATAGGGATATCCCATTTAGAGGAGTGGTCCACTAGCACACTACACACTGCCCCAATAGGGATATCCCATTTAGAGGAGTGGTCCACTAGCACACTACACACTGCCCCAATAGGGATATCCCATTTAGAGGAGTGGTCCACTCCACTAGCACTGCCCCAATAGGGATATCCCATTTAGAGGAGTGGTCCACTAGCACACTACACACTGCCCCAATAGGGATATCCCATTTAGAGGAGTGGTCCACTAGCACACTACACACTGCCCCAATAGGGATATCCCATTTAGAGGAGTGGTCCACTAGCACACTACACACTGCCCCAATAGGGATATCCCATTTAGAGCACACTACACACTGAGGGATATCCCATTTAGGTCCACTAGCACACTACACACTGCCCCAATAGGGATATCCCATTTAGAGGAGTGGTCCACTAGCACACTACACACTGCCCCAATAGGGATATCCCATTTAGATACTCACACTACACACTTAGGGATATCCCATTTAGAGGAGTGGTCCACTAGCACACTACACACTGCCCCAATAGGGATATCCCATTTAGAGGAGTGGTCCACTAGCACACTACACACTGCCCCAATAGGGATATCCCATTTAGAGGAGTGGTCCACTAGCACACTACCACTACACACTGCCCCAATAGGGATATCCCATTTAGAGGAGTGGTCAATAGGGATATCCCATTTAGAGGAGTGGTCCACTAGCACACTACACACTGCCCCAATAGGGATATCCCATTTAGAGGAGTGGTCCACTAGCACACTACACACTGCCCCAATAGGGATATCCCATTTAGAGGAGTGGTCCACTAGCACACTACACACTGCCCCAATAGGGATATCCCATTTAGAGGAGTGGTCTGCCCCAATAGGGATATCCCATTTAGAGGAGTGGTCCACTAGCACACTACACACTGCCCCAATAGGGATATCCCATTTAGAGGAGTGGTCCACTAGCACACTACACACTGCCCCAATAGGGATATCCCATTTAGAGGAGTGGTCCACTAGCACACTACACACTGCCCCAATAGGGATATCCCATTTAGAGGAGTGGTCCACTAGCACACTACACACTGCCCCAATAGGGATATCCCATTTAGAGGTGGTCCACTAGCACACTACACACTGCCCCAATAGGGATATCCCATTTAGAGGAGTGGTCCACTAGCACACTACACACTGCCCCAATAGGGATATCCCATTTAGAGGAGTGGTCCACTAGCACACTACACACTGCCCCAATAGGGATATCCCATTTAGAGGAGTGGTCCACTAGCACACTACACACTGCCCCAATAGGGATATCCCATTTAGAGGAGTGGTCCACTAGCACACTACTAGGGATATCCCATTTAGAGGAGTGGTCCACTAGCACACTACACACTGCCCCAATAGGGATATCCCATTTAGAGGAGTGGTCCACTTACACACTGCCCCAATAGGGATATCCCATTTAGAGGAGTGGTCCACTAGCACACTACACACTGCCCCAATAGGGATATCCCATTTAGAGGAGTGGTCCACTAGCACACTACACACTGCCCCAATAGGGATATCCCATTTAGAGGAGTGGTCCACTAGCACACTACACACTGCCCCAATAGGGATATCCCATTTAGAGGAGTGGTCCACTAGCACACTACACACTGCCCCAATAGGGATATCCCATTTAGAGGAGTGGTTAACCAGGGTTATATTATTGAGTATTATTGATTAACTCTTCTCTGGGTAATCTGTGGCATTAAACTCTAGCTTTAAAGACTTTATCACCAATCAGCGGGTATAAACTCAACCAATCAGCACAGGGCGTCTCAGGAGTGCAGTGGTTTTATAAAAATAGTAAATACAATAGGCCATCTGTCTTTAATCTGATGAGATGATAGCCGGTATGTAACCGATTATAATGGAGGGGTTTTCTAATGACTTCGTCATTCACCAGGAAAAAGACATGACTATTGTGGATCGTCTGGGGAACCACAGCAACATCATCATGCTAACAGGCAAGAGGAGCAAACGATACCCCAGCCGAGACCCACAGTGAAGAAAATACATCGCTGCTCTGACTGTGGGAAAAGTTTACTATCAGCCACAGACCTTAAAATCCACCTAAGAAGCCATACAGGAGAGAAACCTTATGGTTGCTCTCAGTGTGGAATGAGTTTCTCTAGATCACAATCATTGAAATCCCACCTGACAATTCACACAGGAGAGAAACCGTATAGCTGCTCTCAGTGTGGAATGAGTTTCTCTAGATCACAATCATTAAAATCTCACTTGAGAATTCACACTGGAGAAAAACCATATGTGTGTGATCAATGTGGGAAACGTTTTGCTACATCAGGCCAGCTGAATTTACACCAGCGAACCCACACAGGAGAGAAACCTTGTAGCTGTGACGTATGTGGGAAAAACTTTACTAGATCAGATCAGCTTGTAGTCCACCAGCGAGTACACACTGGAGAGAAGCCTTACAGCTGTAATCAATGTGGGAAAAAATTTACCACACAAAGCAGCCTAAAATCACACCTTAGAACTCACACAGGAGAGAAGCCTTGTAGCTGTGATCAATGTGGAAAGAGATTCACCCAGTCAATACATCTGACAATACACAAGAGAACACACACTGGAGAGAAAGCATACCATTGTTCTGATTGTGGCAAGCACTTTGCTACTTCAACTGAACTGATAAAACACCAGAGAACTCACACAGGAGAGAAACCTTACAGCTGTGATCAGTGTGGAAGGAGGTTTACTCAGTTGGGTCACCTGACTACGCACAAGCAAACACACACTGGAGAGAGGCCTTACCATTGTTCTGACTGTGGGAAGAGTTTTGTTAGGTCCGCACATTTACGGTTACACCGGAGAACACACACTGGAGAGAAACCTTATAGATGTGATCAGTGTGGAAAGACCTACTCGGATTCAAGGGTTCTCAATAATCATCAGAAAATACACACAGGAGATCCAGAGAGTGTAGAATGAACCCTTACATGTGAGCTGAGTAGCTTGATGTAACTGTACAATAAAAGTTGTAAATGGAAGACAATTCAGGTTTATGGCTGCGCTGTAGTGGCGTGTAAAAATGATCTTTTATAACAGATTAGAAATATTATATTGTATCAATGATATGAAACAATAAATATACATTTAAAATGATTTTTTTGTGGGTGGATTGGTGTAGTTCAACTTAACAAATATATGTAATGTTTCAATTGTTACATTCTGCCATATTGTTTTGTAGCTATTTATTAATAATGAAGATAATTATGTGTGTTGTTTTTGTCTTATTTCACACATAGGGATGTGTCAAATGCAAGAGTTCTGGAGGAAGTTCGTTAATTATTGGTCACTAGCTTTCGAGGAGCTTAACTCCTTTCAATTGGCAGCTGGGTAAACTATAGTTTTGTAAAAGTTTCACCAACAATGACAGATTTTGTTATTAAAAAACCTTAGTATGGTGAATGTGTTCATACAATTTTATTCTAATTTGTGCTGTTGCTGTGGACAGACAGGCACTGCTTTTGGAGTCAGTTTTAATAATAAGTCTTTTTTTACTTATGACTCAATCTACCAGTAGTAATGTGTTTTATTACTGGTGGAGACCATTGTTTAATTGGCTGAAACTACCTTTTTCTAGATGAGCCAATCGATGGTTAATGTTTGTATGAAGGCAACTATTTGACCCCAAAACATCCACTTATTGAATGCTCAGTACTTTTTATTATTAGTAGGCTAATCCAGAGGTACGGGAATTGTATTTGGGCTGCTTTACTAAGGTGTGCAGAGTGACCATGAGTTTGAAGCCATTGTGCCAAAATATGTACGTTTTTGTTTATCTCACCAGACACAAAACGTTTTCTAATACCATTTTAACCCCAACTGTACTGATTAGACACCAGAGAACACACACAGGAGAGAAACCTTGCAGCTGTGATCCGTGTGGGAAGAGATTCTCTCAAAGTGGATCCCTGGCGTCACACCTGAGAACACACACAGGAGAGAAACCTTATAGCTGTGATCAGTGTGGGAAGAGATTCTCTCAAAGTGGGTTTGAAAGAGTTTGATTAAAAAGAGAAATTAATGTGTTTAAGCAACGCATGTCTTTATAGGTACGTTTCACATAATGTTATGCTATTTGTGTTCAATGATTAAACAATTATTTAATTGCGTTACCCAATATTGTCAGCAGGTGGCGATACCGGTTATTTATTCCGTTCTACCAGACAGTGACGTATAATCAAGTGGACGGAACTCGTTTTGTTTTGGTACGTTTCCACGACAGTACAGCGAACAACAGAATATTAGCCTCTACGGTATCTGGTTAGACCACAAAGCTGAAAAAGTCATGCTTTTTAAAATATTATGCGTATGTTGGCCAGTGGGTTTTAGACACACCTTTGTCATGTAGCTAGATATGGATTTTAGATTAATATAATTTTGTATTAAGTAGGTAGCTGGTTTATCTTAAGTTTACATTGAAAACTATCTAATGATAGCAGGCTAGCGTCGCCCGAACATGAACTCAATGAACTACTCTCCCACCACTAAAGAGGAGGTGTGCTGGACGGAGAAACAGGGCCTGTGGTTGAACATTGTTATAAAAGAAGAAGAGAAAGAGGTTTCTGTGACAGATGAAGGTTTAAAAGTGAAAGAGGAGGGCGACGGAATTGAAACGGAAGAGAAAGATCCCGTTTTAGCAGTGAAGGAGGAAGGAGAAGATACCGTTTTAAGAGTAAAAAAGGAAGAGGAGATTTCCGTTTCATTAAAAGAACAGACAGAGGAAGAGAGGGTCGTTTTGTTTAAGACGGGTAAGTAATGTTTATAAAACATCCTTTGCCGCTGTGGTGTCGTTTAAAGGGTTTTGTCCAGCGTGTTGGATCCTTAATGTAATTCAAACACTGAACACAAGGTTGAGTGTTGTTTGAAGGGAAATCTCAGATGTGGAGATGTGTAATGGGAAAATATATGGTTTTTGATTGTGTTTTTCGTGATGTTTCATTATGGAGAGAAACGGAAACATTAAAATAATGCAATTCTTTGTTAAGCCCAGAACACGTGTCCACCATCAAGGTGAAAAAACCATAGTCGTTCTGTCCTTGGGTTAGATTCCCGACTGGTACAGTCGGAAATCTAATTAAAGATAACTACTGACTTCAAAATCTTAATCAACCAACAGCCTACTTACTTAACAACCAACTAGTTGACTGAATGAGGATTTCATGATGTGTTGCTCAGAGGAGAGGGGACTCTGATGACCTAGAATACTTAATGTTTAAGCTCCCCTGAATCTGTTGCAATGAGGCAGGACCTTAAGTACAATTTGAGTTTTGTAAAAGCATTTAAACATTTACTACTTTGACTGACTTTTACTGACTGTCTTTCTTATTCACACAGGAGAGAGTTGTGACAATCCTACATCCTCAGCGGAGCCTGAACAACACAAAGATACTCACAATGTAAGGAAGACTGTGCCCAGATCAGATGATGCTGACCAGGCTGGTGATACGCCTTATAGCTGTAATCAATGTGGGAGGAGATTCACTCATTTGGGTCACTTGTCTACACACCAGAGAATACACACTGGAGAGAAACCTTACAGCTGTGATCATTGTGGAAGGAGGTTTACTCAATTAGCTCACCTGACTACACACCAGAGAATACACACTGGAGAGAAACCGTATAGCTGTGATCAATGTGGGAGGAGATTCACTCAATCAGGAACTCTAACAAGACACCGGAGGTTGCACACAGGCGAGAAACCTTATAGCTGTGATCAATGTGGGATTTGTTTTACTGAGTCATACAAACTGGTGGTACACCAAAAGACACACAGAAAAGAAACCTCATCTGTGATCAATGTGGGAAAAAGGAACTTCACTTGACACAAGAAAATAAAATACAACAAGAAACCTCAAGGCTGTGATCGATTGGGAGTTGATATTCTGATTCATTGCTTACAATAATAATGTAATGAGAAGCCATACAGGAGAGAAATTTGGTTGCCCTCCGTGTGCAATGAGTTTCTCTAGATCACCTGAAAAAATCAGACAATAAATCATGGAGCATTACTTTGTTTTGCTAAAGAAATGTACCTTCTTGGGCTTGACCAGAAACACTTGGTGACAGTTTCATAATGACCTGTGGCTTGACCAGAAACACTTGGTGACAGTTTCATAATGACCTGTGGCTTGACCAGAAACACTTGGTGACAGTTTCATAATGACCTTGGGCTTGACCAGAAACACTTGGTGACAGTTTCATAATGACCTTGGGCTTGACCAGGGACACTTGGTGACAGTTTCATAATGACCTTGGGCTTGACCAGAAACACTTGGTGACAGTTTCATAATGACCTTGGGCTTGACCAGGGACACTTGGTGACAGTTTCATAATGACCTTGGGCTTGACCAGGGATATTTGGTGACAGTTTCATAATGACCTTGGTGATATAAGCTAGGCTAATAAACATATGGGGTCACATTTACGTTTCTCCTACATGTGTAACTCTGAGAAACTGTCGTTTTATTTGTTTGCTGTAAACTGACTTGGCGTATGAAACTGTTTCTGGCATATGACAGAGTACTGCTGCTGTTTCCTGTCTGCTGTCTGATTTGCTACTAGAAACCTTATGGAAAACTTGCTTGTGAATTTTGGGTTTGTATTAAATTCCCTCTGATCAATGCACCTGCTGAATCATCAAATCTACATATATGCGTCCGGCTGTTTATACTTTCATTTCAGATTTCATTTCCTACTTGTATATGTCCTGCTGTTTATACTTTCATTTCAGTTGTTTTTTGTCTAATAATGTAAGTAATAATGTAACTATGTCTCAACTGCATTATCCACTCCTGTCAACAGGTGGCGATGAGGTCGTTCAATCAACGGGACGCTAGAGAGTGACGCATAATCAACGGGACGGAACACATTTTTATCAACAGATTGTGAGACACTTAAGTAGCTTGTTAATCAACATAGTCGAAAAAAAAACATTTAGGGGCGTTTCAGTATTTTGGTCATTGTGTGTTGAACAAACGTTTCTCGTATATTTGTTAGTATAATTCAGTGTTTTATCATATTTCCGTTGTTATTAATAGTTCGCTATCTTAAGGTAGCAATAACATAGTAGCTAATGTCATGATAGGATAGTAGCTAGTGGCCCGGAAAATGAGCTCGTTAAACTACTGTTCCCTCACAAATAAAGCGGCATGTTGGACGGAGAAAACGGGTCTTTGGCTGAACATAGTGGTAAAAGAAGAGGAAAAAGAAGTTACAGTGACAGAAGAGGATCACGCTTATTGTGTGAAAGAGGAGAAAACCGTTTTGGGAGTGAAAGAGGAAGGGGAGATTACTGTCATACTAAAAGAAGAGAAAGGAGAAGACGTAGAGAAGGATGAAAAGAGGGAAGAAGTGGAGGACAGTGTAGATATTATTATTATTAACCACAGTAAGTAATGTCTGTAACACACCTGCGGGTTAGTTTTAAAAGTGCATTCTGTGGTTGTTACATAATCAATTTAATCAAGACTAGTTTTCAGTTCAGTAATTAAGCTGCCACTCATGCCTTTAACTTTTGTGTTCATAGACTTGCCAGGTCTTTGCTGGTCGAATTTACAATAAATTCAGGAAATGGACAAATAAAAAATGTACCAGCCTGTCCTTCATTCCCTCAATTGTATATCGAAATGTTATGGAATTTTAGATAACTGGTCACCCACCTGTAGCTAGAATAAGAAAATGTCTGAAACAATGGGAGAAGATTTAAGAAAAAGCTATTTATTGTAATTTCCTATGAAATGTTTATCAGAGACATAAAGCAATATATATGTATAACATGTAATATTGATTATATTTCGCTTGCTTTTGAAGATAAGCAGAGTCTAGAGTGTTCTCCTGGTCTAGAGTGTTCTCCTGGTCTAGAGTGTTCTCCTGGTCTAGAGTGTTCTCCAGGTCTAGAGTGTTCTCCTGGTCTAGAGTGTTCTCCTGGTCTAAAGGGGATATTGGCGTCTTTACGGTTGTATTTGTTGAGTGGGATATTATTAGCCTATATATTAATAGGTCACTTGGGTGTCGGCTGAATCTTTTAAATAAAAAAAATAGCCATTACCAAATAATCACTTGCAAGATAAGGCTAATTAATCTTTCAAATCCGTTCCTGTTTGGTGTTGCACATTGTCATTTTTATTCTTTCTTTATGAGATGTATGTTATTCATTATTTATAAGATATATCTTATTGTCACATGTAGGCTCTAATGTGAATACTTAAACAAGGGTTCCAATAATGTTAATATGTTATTAAATCAGGCTAACTCTTCCCTGACTATCAACAATTTTATTTTACAGGATATTTTATGCTTTTTGCTCATTTTACATTTTATTTGTAAATAACATGAAACACCAATTCATGTCATACATTACCTGATGAAAGAATAATAGGAAATGATACCTTTGTAAATCACTGGTTTAAGTATCTATGGAAGGTCATAGTCTGCATTGAGGTCAGCAATTAACCATCTGTCTTGTGTTCTCGGTCACAGGAGAGCATGACGATTATGAATCCTCTGGGGAGCCTCAACCAGATCAAGATGCTGATGAGGTAGCAAGGAGTCCCTCTAGATCAGAACACGACAAGAAACCTCAGCAGAGAGACACGGGGAAGAAACCTCATCACTGTTCTGACTGTGGGAAGAATTTCATCTACTTATCAGACCTTAAAAAACACCAGCGAATCCATACTGGAGAGAAACCTTTTAGCTGCTCTGACTGTTCGAAGAGCTTCACCTACTCAACAGACCTTAAAAAACACCAGCGAATCCATACAGGAGAAAAACCATATGGCTGCTCTGACTGTAAGAAAAGTTTCACCTATTCAACAGACCTAAAAATACACCAGAGAATCCATACAGGAGAGAAACCTTACAAGTGCTCTCAGTGTGGAATCAGTTTCTCTAGGTCACAGTCATTAAAATCTCATCTGAGAATTCACACGGGAGAGAAACCATATGTCTGTGATCAATGTGGGAAGAGTTTTGCTACATCAGGACAGTTGAATTTACATCAGAGAACTCACACTGGACAGAAGCCTTGTAGCTGTGATGTGTGTGGGAAGAGCTTTACTAGATCAGATCAGCTTGTAGTGCACCAACGAGTACACACAGGAGAGAAACCTTACAGTTGTAATCAATGTGGGAAATGTTTTACCACTCAAAGCAATCTGAAAACACACCTGAGAACTCACACAGGAGAAAAGCCTTGTAGCTGTGATCAATGTGGAAAGAGATTCACCCAGTCAACACACCTGACCATACACAAGAGAACACACACTGGAGAGAAAGCATACCACTGTTCTGAGTGTGGCAAGCGCTTTGCTACATCAACTGAACTGATAAAACACCAGAGAACTCACACAGGAGAGAAGCCTTACAGCTGTGATCAGTGTGGAAGGAGATTCACTCAGTTGGGTCACTTGACTACACACCAGCAAACACACACTGGAGAGAGGCCTTACCATTGTTCTGAATGTGGGAAGAGTTTTGTCAGACCATCGCATTTAAAATCTCACCAGAGAACACACACAGGAGAGAAACCATATAGATGTGATCAGTGTGAGAAAAGATACTCTGATTCGAGGTCACTGATTAAACATCAGAAAATACACACTGGAGGACCAGAAAGTACGAAATGATCTCGAACCCGAAATCTGAGTTGAATAAAGCATTTATGTACAATAAGGCCTGTTACAAAGACAAACATGTGCAAGCTTTTACTGCAGTCGTGTCTAAAATGTATTTTCTATCACCTTTTAGCAACATTACATTAATACAATAAGCAGCTACTGGGATTTACCTTCAACTTGTAATTTAACTAAATGTTTGCTGTTCTGTTGCTACCAGACTGCATACTACTCCAAAATAAATAAAATATTTACCTAATTTTTTTTGCATCAGACTAGGCTAGTTTATCACACACATCTCTATAATTATTTGACCCTAGGGAAATTTGAATAATAAAAGCTGTGGTAAAATCTCAATTGTTTATCAGCTGGATCTTGAACTCAAAATATCGTTCTAAACTTTGTTATTCTAAACTTCAATTAAGCGAAAATAATTAGATGATTTTACATGTGCCGCAGTTATTAGCAGCCATGGACTATCTACTGATACGAACATTTTATTGATCTATACTTTGTATTTCCTTTTACTGTTCATCTGACTTTTTAGGAACACTTCAGTTGTCATCCTGTTTAATTAGGGTATAGATATGAGGTGACACAGAACCGACACAATGAAAAGATATCTGTTTATTGAAATTCACAAAGGACCTGCAGTATATAAATGTCATTGATACTTTGATTAGAATTTCCAATACAAGGCTACGGTTAAGGCTTGAAAGTGTTAATAAATTTATTTCAATTTGTCTCTGAGTCATGCTGTGTATATTAGAAGGTTTACAATGAATTATACTACCACACCTACATTTAAGTTTAGTTATTCACCAAGCAGTTTGGTTAGCACATAGCCAGTGTTGTATGTAATCCAGTAGTTTGGTTAGCACGTAGCCAGTGTTGTATGTAATCCAGTAGTTTGGTTAGCATGTAGCCAGTGTTGTATGTAATCTAGTAGTTTAGTTAGCATGTAGCCAGTGTTGTATGTAATCCAGTAGTTTGGTTAGCATGTAGCCAGTGTTGTATGTAATCCAGTAGTTTGGTTAGCACGTAGCCAGTGTTGTATGTAATCCAGTAGTTTGGTTAGCATGTAGCCAGTGTTGTATGTAATCCAGTAGTTTGGTTAGCATGTAGCCAGTGTTGTATGTAATCTAGTAGTTTAGTTAGCATGTAGCCAGTGTTGTATGTAATCCAGTAGTTTGGTTAGCACGTAGCCAGTGTTGTATGTAATCCAGTAGTTTGGTTAGCATGTAGCCAGTGTTGTATGTAATCCAGTAGTTTGGTTAGCATGTAGCCAGTGTTCAGCCGCCAATGAATATTTGATTATCCCAGATCAAACCACTTGAAAAATAGTCTGTTCTGCCCTTAAACAAGGTTTTAAGTTAATGTAATGAAAACCTACCTAATTATAATCATAATTATTAAGTAGCTCTCTACTCTACTTACATTATCGCAGAATGTAACAACTGAAACATTACAGATTTTAGTTCAGTCAACTACCATCAATCTAAGCAAAATGTATCTGAATTGCAAATTACTACTGTTCACAGTTACAATAAAATATATCTAATCTGTGACTTTACTTGTTCCTACGCAAGCCAATACAGACGTACACATGTATTATTCTTTATTCCAACAACCTTCCAGGTACAATTGCTCCATGCTAGTCAGTGGTTTGGGATGACTCCCCACGGTGGGACACTACTCAGGTCTTGTGTTGCAGTTCCTGCCACCCTCTGGAGATCCACTGAGTGTATTTTCTGATGGTTATTCAGAACCCTAGAATCAGAGTAACGTTTTCCACACTGACTACAGTTATAGGGTTTCTCTCCAGTATGTGTTCTCAGGTGTAGATTCAGCTGGCCTAATGTAACAAACCTCCTCCCACATTGATCACAGCTGTAAGGTTTCTCTCCTGTGTGTGTTCGCTGGTGTTTAATCAATCAATAAAATTTATTTATAAAGCCCTTTTTACAACAAAGTTGTCACAAAGTGCTTTTACAATCACCAGCCTGAATCCGACAGAGCAAACATCAACAAGTTGAACAAAAAACAAGTTGAACAAATTGATACACGGCGGCTAGGAAAAACTCCCTGAAAGTCAGATTTAGGAAGATACCTAGAGAGGGACCAGGCTTTGTAGAAGCTAAAATAAGGATTATTTTTTGTGTTAAATAATTAACAATTTTCACCCAATGTCATCTGAGTTGATACCACCTAGGGGTTGAAGGAGGAGATGCAGGGCCACTGGGAATAAAAGACCTGTGACTTCACCTGAGGGCGTGGCCTGAACAGGAAGTGACAGTCTTAGAGCTCACGGCCTGACTCCATGCGGTAAAGATCGATTCAATCCATTTTATATCTTCTCAATCCTTTATTTACTTGAGCCTTTTTTGTTCAGCCACCAAAGTGGACTATTTATCCGCTACAAGTTAAGTTGAGTTACAAAACGCTTCTAACAGAACAATTGTACGCTTTCATTCAGGTTTAATTTCCTACTTGTATGTGTCTGGCTGTATATACTTTAATTTCAGATTTAATTTCCTACTTGTATGTGTCCTGCTGTTTATACTTTCATTTCAGATGTTTTTTTGTCTAATAATGTAACTAATAATGTAACTATTTTTCAACTGCATTATCCACTCCTGTCAACAGGTGGCGATGAGGTCGTTCAATCAACGGGACGCTAGAGAGTGACGCATAATCAACGGGACGGAACATATTTTTATCAACAGATTGTGAGACACCAAGAACAAATCAAATACAGAATATACATCAACAATGGCTTTGGGAAATACAGGTAAATGAGTATTAAACAAGGCACATATCAGTTATAAAATGTATAATAGTAATAAGAAAAAACAAAGGGTCTCTTTAGTCCTCTTTTAAATACAGAAAAATAAGGTTTCGTCTTCATAGGTTTGCATTTATGAATGAAAAAGTTTTTCCCAAAATCAACATTGCATTAATAATAAAATCATTTATTTTTTCGTCCAACATCATTCCACACACTTTTAATATGTTTCCTATCAAAAGTGGGCAGTGATTGAGTCTGATTCCAACCAATAAGGCATATTTTCCCAAATAGTATTTGAAGAAACACAAGAAAAAAAAGATGATCAGTTGTCCATATCAACTTGACAAAGAATACAGACATTTTCTTCAAAATTAAATCGTTGTCTTAGAAATTCACTTGACGGGTATATCCCATTATATATTTTAAAAGGAGTTTCCTTAGCTTTAGGAGCCATTGGAAAGCTAATATACTGTGTTCATAATTTTCTAATAGATGGTTTATCATAAGCTTATAAAAAACACAGTTATTATACAGAAGTGTCGGATATAATATAGAATTGAAACAAGAGTAGATAAGCTTGTTGGGGTTTTGCCCTGAGGTCATTACCATTGAATAGAAGGGCTGGGTGTTCACCAGAACCAGCAGGCATGTGGACGGAAGTGTTTTGTACAAGATTTATAAAGCTTTTGGGATTGGCATTTAAGACGCGCTAAAAAAGTAAATTATATTTGGCACAAGTCTTTAAGTTAACAATCTCCCATTGTCATCTGTTAAATTAAGAACTGACCCAAATACCTATTTCAAGAGTGTGATAATAATAAATTGTAATGATTTACATTATATTTAGTTGGCCACCTATCTAACCACTCATCATACAGCATATTAAAGTCATCACCCAATATAATAAAATCAGTAGCATACTTTGTTTTCATTTCATCCAATATCAGTGACATTTCTGAAATTAAAGATTTGTTTTTGGATAAATTATTATCACCATACACATTTCCTAAGCCAATGTAGCAATTTTCATTTTTTTTAATGCAAAATAACCAATGTCCATCCAAGCTAGATCTTCACTCAACAAGTTTCCCAGGGAAATTGTTAAACAGAAAAGCAACACCTTCTGAGCGAGTTTAGCCATGAGCAAATAAAACTGGTTCACCCCACTGAATAGACCAAAAAGTGCCACTTGAATGAGTTTCCTGCAGAAGAACACATTGAGCTTTTCTTTCTTTACAAAACAGAAATGTAGCTTTTCTCTTTGTACTGTCCCTTACAACCCTATAACGTTAGTGAAAGAAAAAGAAATGCCGCTAATAAGTTTAAACATAGTATTAAAAAAACACCACTAACAAACCTTATTGGGGATAGAATAACTCTGGTTATTAGGATTTAACACAAAATCAAAACCAAATAATACAAACTGATGTTCTGGCAGATAAGTTTCATATTCAGTTCTCACAACTTAAAGCCTCTTCATTGTTTCATGTCAGGAAACAGCCCACGCTTTGATTTGTAGTTGAGATCAAACGGCCGTCGATGTATCCCAAAGGACCGTGATAGTACGCCTTTTTTACGGCACTTTTGGCTTCCTGGATGAGCGGCCAACGAGCTGCACGAGCACTCCGGTTCTTGGCTGACAGATCCTCCGCAAACCCGATTCCACGTTCAGTGCACAGCTGCGAGTTCGTGTAATCTTCCAGAATTCGTTTCTATATTTACGCATCGTGAACTGAACAATCTTTTGACGGTGTCTTCCACTCTCCTTTTTTCCAACCCGGTGAATCAAGTCAACGACATCTTCCAGCTTCTGTGCCAGGTGTGGGGCTATGGTACCCAAGAGTTCAGTCACGTCAGGTGTGGGGCTATGGTACCCAAGAGTTCAGTCACCTCAGGTGTGGGGCTATGGTACCCAAGAGTTCAGTCACCTCAGGTGTGGGGCTATGGTACCCAAAAGTTCGGTCACCTCAGGTGTGGGGCTATGGTACCCAAGAGTTCAGTCACCTCAGGTGTGGGGCTATGGTACCCAAGAGGTCAGTCACCTCAGGTGTGGGGCTATGGTACCCAAGAGTTCAGTCACCTCAGGTGTGGGGCTATGGTACCCAAGAGGTCAGTCACCTCAGGTGTGGGGCTATGGTACCCAAGAGTTCAGTCACCTCAGGTGTGGGGCTATGGTACCCAAGAGTTTAGTCACGTCAGGTGTGGGGCTATGGTACCCAAGAGTTCAGTCACCTCAGGTGTGGGGCTATGGTACCCAAGAGTTCAGTCACCTCAGGTGTGAGGCTATGGTACCCAAGAGTTCAGTCACCTCAGGTGTGGGGCTATGGTACCCAAGAGTTCAGTCACGTCAGGTGTGGGGCTATGGTACCCAAGAGGTCAGTCACCTCAGGTGTGGGGCTATGGTACCCAAGAGTTCAGTCACCTCAGGTGTGGGGCTATGGTACCCAAGAGTTCAGTCACCTCAGGTGTGGGGCTATGGTACCCAAGAGGTCAGTCACCTCAGGTGTGGGGCTATGGTACCCAAGAGTTCAGTCACCTCCGGTGTGGGGCTATGGTACCCAAGAGTTCAGTCACCTCAGGTGTGGGGCTATGGTACCCAAGAGTTCAGTCACCTCTTTCTGTACATCCTCGTCAACATGCTCTTTCATCCCTTTAATACCAAGATTCCATCTACGCTTACAACGCTCAAGCTCAGATGTTTTCAATCTTAAATCCTCATTTGATCTCTCCGGAACTGCAGTTCTTTTCCAAGACATATTTTTGTTTGTATTCCTTAATCTCTGCTGCATTAACCTCTACTGATTTGGTGATGTTCGCAATCATGATGCTGTTTTGTCTAATTTTGTCCTCCAGCATTCTATCTTGAGAGTCGAATCTTGCCGTTAAGGAGTTAATCGCCTGCAGCACAGCTACATTGGAGATTTCACTCTTGTCTGGTTTCACCTTTTTTTGTAGATTTTTGGTTGGAGTAATGTGAGAAGCATCCCGTTGTCTTTCCTTTGGGGTTTCTTGTCCGTAACTGTGATCCATTTCCATGAGGAGACTTAGGACTTTGTTTGCTGAATGGGCCGTGTTCCCGTCAAAGTTGACTCTTTCAATTTAGAGCGTATCAAAGAAAGTGCATTCTGTGGTTGTTACATAATCGATTTAATCAAGACTAGTTTTCAGTTCAGTAATTAAGCTGCCACTCATGCCTTTAACTTTTGTGTTCATAGACTTGCCAGGTCTTTGCTGGTCGAATTTACAATAAATTCAGGAAATGGACAAATAAAAAATGTACCAGCCTGTCCTTCATTCCCTCAATTGTATATCGAAATGTTGTGGGATTTTAGATAACTGGTCACCCACCTGTAGCTAGAATAAGAAAATGTCTGAAACAATGGGAGAAGATTTAAGAAAAAGCTATTTATTGTAATTTCCTATGAAATGTTTATCAGAGACATAAAGCAATATATATGTATAACATGTAATATTGATTATATTTCGCTTGCTTTTGAAGATAAGCAGAGTCTAGAGTGTTCTCCTGGTCTAGAGTGTTCTCCTGGTCTAGAGTGTTCTCCTGGTCTAGAGTGTTCTCCTGGTCTAAAGGGGATATTGGCGTCTTTACGGTTGTATTTGTTGAGTGGGATATTATTAGCCTATATATTAATAGGTCACTTGGGTGTCGGCTGAATCTTTTAAATAAAAAAAATAGCTATTACCAAATAATCACTTGCAAGATAAGGCTAATTAATCTTTCAAATCCGTTCCTGTTTGGTGTTGCACATTGTCATTTTTATTCTTTATGAGATGTATGTTATTCATTATTTATAAGATATATCTTATTGTCACATGTAGGCTCTAATGTGAATACTTAAACAAGGGTTCCAATAATGTTAATATGTTATTAAATCAGGCTAACTCTTCCCTGACTATCAACAATTTTATTTTACAGGATATTTTATGCTTTTTGCTCATTTTACATTTTATTTGTAAATAACATGAAACACCAATTCATGTCATACATTACCTGATGAAAGAATAATAGGAAATGATACCTTTGTAAATCACTGGTTTAAGTATCTATGGAAGGTCATAGTCTGCATTGAGGTCAGCAATTAACCATCTGTCTTGTGTTCTCGGTCACAGGAGAGCATGACGATTATGAATCCTCTGGGGAGCCTCAACCAGATCAAGATGCTGATGAGGTAGCAAGGAGTCCCTCTAGATCAGAACACGACAAGAAACCTCAGCAGAGAGACACGGGGAAGAAACCTCATCACTGTTCTGACTGTGGGAAGAATTTCATCTACTTATCAGACCTTAAAAAACACCAGCGAATCCATACTGGAGAAAAACCATGTGGCTGCTCTGACTGTAAGAAAAGTTTTACCTATTCAACAGACCTAAAAATACACCAGAGAATCCATACCGGAGAGAAGATGTATGTCTGTGATCAATGTGGGATGAGTTTTGCTAAATCACAATGGCTGAATTTACATCAGAGAACTCACACTGGACATAAGCCTTTTAGCTGTGATCAATGTAGAAAGAGATTCACTTCCTCAAAATACCTGACCATACACAAGAAGAGACACACTGGAGAGAAACCTTACAGCTGTAATCAATGTGGGAAATGTTATACCGGACAACGCGGTCTGAAAAGCCACCTGAGAACTCACACAGGAAAAAAGCCTTGTAGCTGTGATCTATGCGGAAAGAGATTCACCCAGTCAACACACCTGACCATACACAAGAGGACTCACGCTAGAGAGAAAGCATACCACTGTGCTGACTGTGGCAAGCGCTTTGCTACTTCAACTAAACTGATAAACCACCAGAGAACACACACAGGAGAGAAACCTTACAGCTGTGATCAGTGTGGGAAGAGATTCGCTCAGATGCGTCACCTGACAATCCACAAGCAAACACACAGTGGAGAGAGACCTTTCCATTGTTCTGACTGTGGGAAGAGTTTTCTTAGGTCCACACAGTTACGGACACACCGGAGAACACACACTGGAGAGAAACCATATAGCTGTGATCAGTGTGGAAAGAGATTCACTCAGATGAGTCACTTGACTACACACCAGAGAACACACACAGGAGAGAAACCTTACAGCTGTGATCAGTGTGGAAAGAGATTCACTCAGTTGGGTCAGCTGACAATCTACAAGCAAACACACAGTGGAGAGAGGCCTTACAGCTGTGATCAGTGTGAAAGGAGATTCACTCGGTTGGATGTCTTGACTACACACCAGAGAACACACACAGGAGAGAAACCTTACAGCTGTGATCAGTGTGGAAAGAGATTCGCTCAGATGCGTACCCTGAAAATCCACAAGAAAACACACACTGGAGAGAGGCCTTATTGCTGTGATCAGTGTGGAAGGAGATTCACTCAGTTGGGTCACTTGACTACACACCAGAGAACACACACAGGAGAGAAACCTTACAGCTGTGATCAGTGTGGAAGGAGATTTGCTTGGATGTGTACCCTGACAAACCACAAGCTAACACACACTGGAGAGAGGCCTTATAGCTGTGATCAGTGTGGAAGGAGATTCACTCAGTTGGATCACTTGATTACACACCAGAGAACACACACAGGAGAGAAACCTTACAGCTGTGATCAGTGTGGAAGGAGATTTGCTTGGATGCGTTCCCTGACGAACCACAAGCTAACACACACTGGAGAGAGGCCTTATTGCTGTGATCAGTGTGGAAGGAGATTCACTCGGTTGGATGTCTTGACTTCACACCAGAGAACACACACAGGAGAGAAACCTTACAGCTGTGATCAGTGTGGAAGGGGATTCGCTCGTATGCATACCCTGACAATCCACAAGCTAACACACACTGGAGAGAGGCCTTATAGCTGTGATCAGTGTGGAAGGAGATTCACTCGGTTGAATGGCTTGACTACACACCAGAGAACACACACACAGGAGAGAAACCTTACAGCTGTGATCAGTGTGGAAGGAGATTCGCTCGGATGCGTACCCTGACAATCCACAAGCAAACACACAGTGGAGAGAGGCCTTACCATTGTTCTGAACGTGGGAAGAGTTTTGTCAGACCATCGCATGTAAAATCACACCAGGGAACACACACAGGAGAGAAACCATATAGCTGTGATCAGTGTGAGAAAAGATACTCTGATTCAAGGTCTCTGATTAAACATCAGAAAATACACACTGGAGGACCAGAAATTACGAAATGATCTCGAACCCAAAACCTGAGTAGAATAAAGCATTTATGGCATATAAGGCCTGTTGCAAAGACAAACATGTGCAATCTTTTACTGCAGTCGTGTCTAAAATGTATTTTCTATCACCTTTTAGCAACATTACATTAATACAATAAGCAGCTACTGGGATTTACCTTCAACTTGTAATTTAACTAAATGTTTGCTGTTCTGTTGCTACCAGACTGCATACTACTCCAAAATAAATAAAATATTTACCTAATTTTTTTGCATCAGACTAGGCTAGTTTATCACACACATCTCCATAATTATTTGACCCTAGGGAAATATAAATAATAAAAGCTGTGGTAAAATCTCAATTGTTTATCAGCTGGATCTTGAACTCAAAATATCGTTCTAAACTTTGTTATTCTAAACTTCAATTAAGCGAAAATAATTAGATGATTTTACATGTGCCGCAGTTATTAGCAGCCATGGACTATCTACTGATACGAACATTTTATTGATGTATACTTTGGATTTCCTTTTACTGTTCATCTGACTTTTTAGGAACACTTCAGTTGTCATCCTGTTTAATTAGGGTATAGATATGAGGTGACACAGAACCGACACAATGAAAAGATATCTGTTTATTGAAATTCACAAAGGACCTGCAGTATATAAATGTCATTGATACTTTGATTAGAATTTCCAATACAAGGCTACGGTTAAGGCTTGAAAGTGTTAATAAATTTATTTCAATTTGTCTCTGAGTCATGCTGTGTATATTAGAAGGTTTACAATGAATTATACTACCACACCTACTTTTAAGTTTAGTTATTCGCCAGGCTGTCGGTCTACGCGATGCCTGGTGGTTGTCTTCTGCTAGCGATGTTGTGTTAATGAATACTAGCCTGGTAGATGCCTTATGCTAGCGATGTTGTGTAAATGAATACTAGCCTGGTAGTTGTCTTCTGCTAGCGATGTTGTGTTAATGAATACTAGCCTGGTAGTTGTCTTCTGCTAGTGATGTTGTGTTAATGAATACTAGCCTGGTAGTATTCATTAGTGTTGTAATCCAGTAGTTTGGTTAGCATGTAGCCAGTGTTGTATGTAATCCAGTAGTTTAGTTAGCATGTAGCCAGTGTTGTATGTAATCCAGTAGTTTGGTTAGCATAGCCAGTGTTGTATGTAATCCAGTAGTTTGGTTAGCATGTAGCCAGTGTTGTATGTAATCCAGTAGTTTAGTTAGCATGTAGCCAGTGTTGTATGTAATCCAGTAGTTTGGTTAGCATGTAGCCAGTGTTGTATGTAATCCAGTAGTTTGGTTAGCATGTAGCCAGTGTTGTATGTAATCCAGTAGTTTGGTAGCAGCCCTTGGATCCAAATAGAGTCTCTACCGATGCAAGGTGTTCTTTATTTTATTTTTCGCCAAACCACCATGACGTTCACCATTTCAGTTCTTGTCACCTTAGCACCGTGAAAACTGTATTGAAACATACATATAACAAAAATTTCACACACTCGTTGTTTCCACGGTTACAAACGTCTTACGTAGGTGAACATTTAAAGTGACAGGCATTAATTACAGCAAAATAAACGTGTGCAAACAATATTATGAAAGAAAACATATCGTACCTCGCTGCGCTCACCAAGGAATGCAAACAATGTGCGAGTCCTTACTTCAGTCATGAAACGGGCGTCTGAGTTCTTTATACATTAACCATATAGGCTCAAACCCAGCTGTATGTCGTTCACCTGACAACTACCATTAAGTCTTGTACAAACTACGGTGCCAACAAAGGGACAAAATTACAAACTCACTGGTGCACCGAATATCCGGCCAATCACGTACCAATTACATTAAAGCACAAACAAAATATAAATCAAATAGATTCGAATATGTTACATATATATTTACACAAATATTTTACCCATAACCCAACCCATACTTCTGTGACTTTAAATAAACAGCATACATTAACTCCAAAGCGGTCCTTTACAAGTTTGGTTAGCACATAGCCAGTGTTGTATGTAATCCAGTAGTTTAGTTATCATGTAACCAGTGTTGTATGTAATCCAGTAGTTTAGTTATCATGTAACCAGTGTTGTATGTAATCCAGTAGTTTAGTTATCATGTAACCAGTGTTGTATGTAATCCAGTAGTTTAGTTATCATGTAGCCAGTGTTGTATGTAATCCAGTAGTTTGGTTAGCATGTAGCCAGTGTTGTATGTAATCTAGTAGTTTAGTTAGCATGTAGCCAGTGTTGTATGTAATCCAGTAGTTTGGTTAGCATGTAGCCAGTGTTGTATGTAATCCAGTAGTTTGGTTAGCATGTAGCCAGTGTTGTATGTAATCTAGTAGTTTAGTTAGCATGTAGCCAGTGTTGTATGTAATCCAGTAGTTTGGTTAGCATGTAGCCAGTGTTGTATGTAATCTAGTAGTTTAGTTAGCATGTAGCCAGTGTTGTATGTAATCCAGTAGTTTGGTTAGCATGTAGCCAGTGTTGTATGTAATCCAGTAGTTTGGTTAGCATGTAGCCAGTGTTGTATGTAATCCAGTAGTTTGGTTAGCATGTAGCCAGTGTTGTATGTAATCTAGTAGTTTAGTTAGCATGTAGCCAGTGTTGTATGTAATCCAGTAGTTTGGTTAGCATGTAGCCAGTGTTGTATGTAATCCAGTAGTTTGGTTAGCATGTAGCCAGTGTTGTATGTAATCCAGTAGTTTAGTTAGCATGTAGCCAGTGTTGTATGTAATCCAGTAGTTTGGTTAGCATGTAGCCAGTGTTGTATGTAATCCAGTAGTTTGGTAGCAGCCCTTGGATCCAAATAGAGTCTCTACCGATGCAAGGTGTTCTTTATTTTATTTTTCGCCAAACCACCATGACGTTCACCATTTCAGTTCTTGTCACCTTAGCACCGTGAAAACTGTATTGAAACATACATATAACAAAAATTTCACACACTCGTTGTTTCCACGGTTACAAACGTCTTACGTAGGTGAACATTTAAAGTGACAGGCATTAATTACAGCAAAATAAACGTGTGCAAACAATATTATGAAAGAAAACATATCGTACCTCGCTGCGCTCACCAAGGAATGCAAACAATGTGCGAGTCCTTACTTCAGTCATGAAACGGGCGTCTGAGTTCTTTATACATTAACCATATAGGCTCAAACCCAGCTGTATGTCGTTCACCTGACAACTACCATTAAGTCTTGTACAAACTACGGTGCCAACAAAGGGACAAAATTACAAACTCACTGGTGCACCGAATATCCGGCCAATCACGTACCAATTACATTAAAGCACAAACAAAATATAAATCAAATAGATTCGAATATGTTACATATATATTTACACAAATATTTTACCCATAACCCAACCCATACTTCTGTGACTTTAAATAAACAGCATACATTAACTCCAAAGCGGTCCTTTACAAGTTTGGTTAGCACATAGCCAGTGTTGTATGTAATCCAGTAGTTTAGTTATCATGTAACCAGTGTTGTATGTAATCCAGTAGTTTAGTTATCATGTAACCAGTGTTGTATGTAATCCAGTTTAGTTATCATGTAACCAGTGTTGTATGTAATCCAGTAGTTTAGTTATCATGTAGCCAGTGTTGTATGTAATCCAGTAGTTTGGTTAGCATGTAGCCAGTGTTGTATGTAATCCAGTAGTTTAGTTATCATGTAGCCAGTGTTGTATGTAATCCAGTAGTTTAGTTATCCAGTGTTGTATGTAATCCAGTAGTTTGGTTAGCATGTAGCCAGTGTTGTATGTAATCCAGTAGTTTAGTTAGTAGTTTGGTTATGTAGCCAGTGTTGTATGTAATCTAGTAGTTTAGTTAGCATGTAGCCAGTGTTGTATGTAATCCAGTAGTTTGGTTAGCATGTAGCCAGTGTTGTATGTAATCCAGTAGTTTGGTTAGCATGTAGCCAGTGTTGTATGTAATCCAGTAGTTTGGTTAGCATGTAGCCAGTGTTGTATGTAATCTAGTAGTTTAGTTAGCATGTAGCCAGTGTTGTATGTAATCCAGTAGTTTGGTTAGCATGTAGCCAGTGTTGTATGTAATCCAGTAGTTTGGTTAGCATGTAGCCAGTGTTGTATGTAATCCAGTAGTTTAGTTAGCATGTAGCCAGTGTTGTATGTAATCCAGTAGTTTGTATGTAGCCAGTGTTGTATGTAATCCAGTAGTTTGGTAGCAGCCCTTGGATCCAAATAGAGTCTCTACCGATGCAAGGTGTTCTTTATTTTATTTTTCGCCAAACCACCATGACGTTCACCATTTCAGTTCTTGTCACCTTAGCACCGTGAAAACTGTATTGAAACATACATATAACAAAAATTTCACACACTCGTTGTTTCCACGGTTACAAACGTCTTACGTAGGTGAACATTTAAAGTGACAGGCATTAATTACAGCAAAATAAACGTGTGCAAACAATATTATGAAAGAAAACATATCGTACCTCGCTGCGCTCACCAAGGAATGCAAACAATGTGCGAGTCCTTACTTCAGTCATGAAACGGGCGTCTGAGTTCTTTATACATTAACCATATAGGCTCAAACCCAGCTGTATGTCGTTCACCTGACAACTACCATTAAGTCTTGTACAAACTACGGTGCCAACAAAGGGACAAAATTACAAACTCACTGGTGCACCGAATATCCGGCCAATCACGTACCAATTACATTAAAGCACAAACAAAATATAAATCAAATAGATTCGAATATGTTACATATATATTTACACAAATATTTTACCCATAACCCAACCCATACTTCTGTGACTTTAAATAAACAGCATACATTAACTCCAAAGCGGTCCTTTACAAGTTTGGTTAGCACATAGCCAGTGTTGTATGTAATCCAGTAGTTTAGTTATCATGTAACCAGTGTTGTATGTAATCCAGTAGTTTAGTTATCATGTAACCAGTGTTGTATGTAATCCAGTAGTTTAGTTATCATGTAACCAGTGTTGTATGTAATCCAGTAGTTTAGTTATCATGTAACCAGTGTTGTATGTAATCCAGTAGTTTGGTTAGCACATAGCCAGTGTTGTATGTAATCCAGTAGTTTAGTTAGCATGTAGCCAGTGTTGTATGTAATCCATTAGTTTCGTTAGCACGTAGCCTGTGTTGTATGTAATCCAGTAGTTTGGTTAGCATGTAGCCAGTGTTGTATGTAATCCAGTAGTTTGGTTAGCATGTAGCCAGTGTTGTATGTAATCTAGTAGTTTAGTTAGCATGTAGCCAGTGTTGTATGTAATCCAGTAGTTTGGTTAGCATGTAGCCAGTGTTGTATGTAATCTAGTAGTTTAGTTAGCATGTAGCCAGTGTTGTATGTAATCCAGTAGTTTGGTTAGCATGTAGCCAGTGTTGTATGTAATCTAGTAGTTTAGTTAGCATGTAGCCAGTGTTGTATGTAATCCAGTAGTTTGGTTAGCATGTAGCCAGTGTTGTATGTAATCCAGTAGTTTGGTTAGCATGTAGCCAGTGTTGTATGTAATCCAGTAGTTTAGTTAGCATGTAGCCAGTGTTGTATGTAATCCAGTAGTTTGGTTAGCATGTAGCCAGTGTTGTATGTAATCTAGTAGTTTAGTTAGCATGTAGCCAGTGTTGTATGTAATCCAGTAGTTTGGTTAGCATGTAGCCAGTGTTGTATGTAATCCAGTAGTTTGGTTAGCATGTAGCCAGTGTTGTATGTAATCCAGTAGTTTAGTTAGCATGTAGCCAGTGTTGTATGTAATCCAGTAGTTTGGTTAGCATGTAGCCAGTGTTGTATGTAATCCAGTAGTTTGGTAGCAGCCCTTGGATCCAAATAGAGTCTCTACCGATGCAAGGTGTTCTTTATTTTATTTTTCGCCAAACCACCATGACGTTCACCATTTCAGTTCTTGTCACCTTAGCACCGTGAAAACTGTATTGAAACATACATATAACAAAAATTTCACACACTCGTTGTTTCCACGGTTACAAACGTCTTACGTAGGTGAACATTTAAAGTGACAGGCATTAATTACAGCAAAATAAACGTGTGCAAACAATATTATGAAAGAAAACATATCGTACCTCGCTGCGCTCACCAAGGAATGCAAACAATGTGCGAGTCCTTACTTCAGTCATGAAACGGGCGTCTGAGTTCTTTATACATTAACCATATAGGCTCAAACCCAGCTGTATGTCGTTCACCTGACAACTACCATTAAGTCTTGTACAAACTACGGTGCCAACAAAGGGACAAAATTACAAACTCACTGGTGCACCGAATATCCGGCCAATCACGTACCAATTACATTAAAGCACAAACAAAATATAAATCAAATAGATTCGAATATGTTACATATATATTTACACAAATATTTTACCCATAACCCAACCCATACTTCTGTGACTTTAAATAAACAGCATACATTAACTCCAAAGCGGTCCTTTACAAGTTTGGTTAGCACATAGCCAGTGTTGTATGTAATCCAGTAGTTTAGTTATCATGTAACCAGTGTTGTATGTAATCCAGTAGTTTAGTTATCATGTAACCAGTGTTGTATGTAATCCAGTAGTTTAGTTATCATGTAACCAGTGTTGTATGTAATCCAGTAGTTTAGTTATCATGTAACCAGTGTTGTATGTAATCCAGTAGTTTAGTTATCATGTAACCAGTGTTGTATGTAATCCAGTAGTTTAGTTATCATGTAACCAGTGTTGTATGTAATCCAGTAGTTTGGTTATCATGTAGCCAGTGTTGTATGTAATCCAGTAGTTTGGTTAGCACGTAGCCAGTGTTGTATGTAATCCAGTAGTTTAGTTATCATGTAACCAGTGTTGTATGTAATCCAGTAGTTTGGTTAGCACATAGCCAGTGTTGTATGTAATCCAGTAGTTTGGTTAGCACATAGCCAGTGTTGTATGTAATCCAGTAGTTTGGTTAGCACGTAGCCAGTGTTGTATGTAATCCAGTAGTTTAGTTAGCATGTAGTCAGTGTTGTATGTAACCCAGTAGTTTGGTTAGCATGTAGCCAGTGTTGTATGTAATCCAGTAGTTTGGTTAGCACGTAGCCAGTGTTGTATGTAATCCAGTAGTTTAGTTATCATGTAACCAGTGTTGTATGTAATCCAGTAGTTTGGTTAGCACATAGCCAGTGTTGTATGTAATCCAGTAGTTTAGTTAGCATGTAGCCAGTGTTGTATGTAATCCATTAGTTTCGTTAGCACGTAGCCTGTGTTGTATGTAATCCATTAGCCAATGAATGTTTGATTAACCCAGATCAAACCACTTGAAAAATAGTCTGTTCTGCTCTTAAACAAAGTTTTAATTTCATGTAATGAAAACCTACCTAATTATAATTATAAAGTAGCTCTCTACACCACATTATCGCAGAATGTAACAACTGAAACATTACAGATTTTAGTTCAGTCAACTACCATCAATCTAAGCAAAATGTATCTGAATTGCAAATTACTACTGTTCACAGTTACAATAAAATATATCTAATCCGTGACTTTACTTGTTCCTACGCAAGCCAATACAGACGTACACATGTATTATTCTTTATTCCAACAACCTTCCAGGTACAATTGCTCCATGCTAGTCAGTGGTTTGGGATGACTCCCCACGGTGGGACACTACTCAGGTCTTGTGTTGCAGATCCTGCCACCCTCTGGAGATCCACAGAGTGTATTTTCTGATGGTTAATCAGAACCCTAGAATCAGAGTAACGTTTTCCACACTGCCTACAGTTATAGGGTTTCTCTCCAGTATGTGTTCTCTGGTGAACTCTTAAATGTGCTGACCTGACAAAACTCTTCCCACAGTCAGAACACAAAAAAGGCCTCTCTCCACTGTGTGTTTGCTTGTGGGTTGTCAGGTAACCCATCTGAGTAAATCTCTTTCCACACTGATCACAGCTGTAAGGTTTCTCTCCAGTATGTGTTCTCTGGTGTTTAATCAGTTTAGTTGAGGTAACAAAACGTTTGCCACAGTCAGAACAATTGTACGCTTTCTCTCCTGTGTGTGTTCTCTTATGTATTGTCAGGTGAATTGACTGAGTGAATCTCTTTCCACAAATATCACATCTACAAGGCTTCTCTCCTGTGTGTGTTCTCTGATGTTCTGTCAGCTGAGTTGAGGTAGCAAAGCGCTTATCACAGTCAGAACAATGGTATGGTTTTTCTCCTGTGTGTATTCTTCTGTGTGTAGTCAGATGTGTTGACTGAGTAAAGCTCTTCCCACAAACATCACAGCTACAAGGTTTCTCTCCTGTGTGAATTCTCAGGTGTAGATTCAGCTGGCCTAATGTAACAAACCTCTTCCCACATTGATCACAGCCATAAGGTTTCTCTCCTGTGTGAATTCTCAAGTGAGATTTCAATGATTGTGATCTAGAAAAACTAATTTCGCACTGTGGGCAACTATACGGTTTCTCTCCTGTGTGAATTGTCATGTGGGATTTCAATGACTGTGATCTAGAAAAACTCATTTTACAATGAGAGCAGCCATACGGTTTCTCTCCTGTATGGCTTCTGCGGTGGATTTTAAGTTCTGTTTTGGAGGTGAAATTCTTTCCACAGTCAGAGCAGTGGTGAGGTTTCTTCTTTCCTGTGCATTTCTCCTGGTGTTTTGTATAGTGTTCTGATTTCCTAGGATCTTGATGTTGTTGAGATTCTTCAGAGGGTCCAGCATAGTTAGGTCCCTCCCCTGTGTGAACAACAAGTCAGGCAGAAGTTCATGATCAGTGTTGCGTTGCAATTTCTAGACACTTTGGAAAAACAACAAGACCTTCAGAATGTTTTAATTCAGAGATGAGGGAAGAAAGTGTTTCCTAACAGTAATATATATAATGTGAAAAAAGTCTGTAAGAGACATTAGACTTTTAATATAAGAATATGAATTTTGCGTTGACAATGAAGCCAAATCATACTGCCAAAGCCCGACTGTAGTGACTTAAAAAAGGTCCCCATCGAAGTTGACTGAGCTTGATTAACAAAATGTGCAAAGCTAGCAAAGACTTACACAAATGTATCCCCTGTATCACAGCTAAGAATGTTACTAGAAAGTGAAAGGAGTCAACAAGAGCTTTGATTTAGTCATTTCAGCATAGAAGGAAAATGATTGCAAAAATATTGCAATAGAAACTTATATGGGGTGAAATATTGCAATAGACAGATATATGGGGTGTAATATTGCAATAGACAGATATATGGGATGTAATATTGCAATAGACAGATATATGGGGTGTAATATTGCAATAGACAGATATATGGGGTGTAATATTGCAATAGACAGATATATGGGGTGTAATATTGCAATTTCTAAGCGTTTCCGTGAAACAGCCCACATTACTTACTGGGGTTTATCAGATCTCGCTCCTCATCATCGTCTTCCTCTTTCAATGTGACAGTGATCTCTCCTTCATTCAATTCATTAGCGTCTTCCTCCTCGTTTTCAGCAGCATGTCCATTCTCTTCTTTTGTTACTGTCATTTCTTTCTCTTCTTCTTTAACTATAATGTTCAACCACATACCGTGTTTCTCCGTGAGACAATCCTCCTCTTCTTTAACGGGTGGATATATGGTTATAGAGCTCATGATCATGACTGTTAGCAGCTTATTACTATTAGTGACTAATCTATATGATTAATAATAACATAACTCATACAGATAACTAACTAATAACCAAATGTAAAAACACAACACTGAATCTGATCCCCACCGAGATGGCAAACGTGTGTTAAAGACAGTGGAAAATGTACACACAACCTCATAAAGAGCGACATGTTTTCGAGTAGGTTAACTAACATCCGCCGGATATGGCTGCCTAGGCTAGCAGTGTGCTGTCCCCTAGATTATACGTCACAATTAGTCAGTGTTATTGAACAGTGCTGTGATGAAAGTATCTCTCATTTGTTTTGGAAATGTTCATACACAAAGAAATTCTGGTCAGACTTTCTTGAATTTATCCAAACCTACTTTGTTACAGACTTCTCATTTTCTTTCATGAATGTTCTCTTTGGTGTAATAGAGTCCAAGACAGACAAGGAAGGGAAATACTTCTGCTTGCTAAATATCACATACATAAATGTAAATTCAGGGGCTCTAAAATTTTTTTTCCTGCATTTAAGAATGAGATCAATTACTATTTTATTTCTATCAAATTTTCTAATAACTGTAAAGCTATGAAAACTATGCAAATATATATTCTACCCTCATGTCTTCCTGTGCCTAAATGATATTTGAACTGTTCACTCACATAGCTGTTATTATCTGGACTAATTGATGTTTGGCCTTGCTAGTAGATTTCCTGGGATATTGGTTATTGTTATACTAACTGTGTCACTCTGTATGTATGTGTCTAAATGTATTATATGTATCTGCTAAAATATTCAATAAAGTTTATTGGAGAAAAAAAGTGGTGTTACCACGGTGCCCCCAAAAAGCTTATCCGCTCTTGTTTCAATTCTATATTATATCCGACACTTCTGTATAATAACTGTGTTTTTTATAAGCTTATGATATACCATCTATTAGAAAATTATGAACACAGTATATTAGCTTTCCAATGGCTCCTAAAGCTAAGGAAACTCCTTTTAAAATATATAATGGGATATACCCGTCAAGTGAATTTCTAAGACAACGATTTAATTTTGCAATGTTGATTTTGGGAAAATATTTCATTCATAAATGCAAATGTATGAAGACGAAACCTTATGTTTCTGTATTTAAAAGAGACTTGATTTGTAAGTTTTTTCCAGCGTTGGAATGTATGAAAAGTAAAAAAGCCCAGATATTGACTGGAATAATAAGAGACATTGATCTCTTCAAAGAGGACTAAAGAGACCCTTTGTTTTTTATTATTACTATTATTACTATACGTTTTATAACTGATATGTGCCTTGTTTAATACTCATTTACCTGTATTTCCCAAAGCCATTGTTGATGTATATTCTGTATTTGATTTGTTCTTGATGTTCAATACAAAAAAAGGTTACGGCCGTGACCTAGATTATACGTCACAATGTGGCAGCATCAAATAATAGACCCACTACACCATCTGCTGACAACAGTGAATTTACTGTCAGAAGTCAAAGTACTGACCATCCTCTCTTTCCATTTAAATCATTCGTAATATTTGTTACTCTTTAACGCTGTGTTTTAATTTCTGCAACCCAAAATATTTGTATAAAACAGATCGGTCCATCAGGACCAAAACCTCACGACATAAGAACAGTTTCTTCCTCCGTGCTACTGGCCTCCTCAACAAGGCCAGAGGTGCACACAAACCTTAATCTCTGACCCATTGCACATAAGCCTTGAACTCTGACCCATTCCTTTTTGCACATTGCCTGATTTTGTACTACAATATTTGCTCTATTGCACTGTTGTTTTTCGGTAATTTGTTTAGCATCTTGTATATTACTTATCCATCTACCCCCTCAGCCCCTTAGTATAATTTATATTGTTATATTTATATGTTGTATGTATGCACCTTCCTGCCATAGTAAATTCCTTGTATGTTTACACATTCATGGCGATTAAACACTTTTCTGATTTACACTGAGTCTGTTTATTATGTTCACATTTACACTGAGTCTGTGTATTATGTTCACATTTACACTGAGTCTGTGTACTATGTTCACATTTACACTGAGTCTGTGTATTATGTTCACATTTACACTGAGTCTGTGTATTATGTTCACATTTACTCTGAGTCTGTGTATTATGTTCACATTTACACTGAGTCTGTGTATTATGTTCACATTTACACTGAGTCTGTGTACTATGTTCACATTTACACTGAGTCTGTGTATTATGTTCACATTTACACTGAGTCTGTGTATTATGTTCACATTTACTCTGAGTCTGTGTATTATGTTCACATTTACACTGAGTCTGTGTATTATGTTCACATTTACACTGAGTCTGTGTACTATGTTCACATTTACACTGAGTCTGTGTATTATGTTCACATTTACACTGAGTCTGTGTACTTTGTTCACATTTACACTGAGTCTGTGTACTATGTTCACATTTACACTGAGTCTGTGTACTATGTTCACATTTACACTGAGTCTGTGTATTATGTTCACATTTACACTGAGTCTCTGTACTACATAGATACTTACAGTGAGTAAAAGTATTATATGGGTAAATATTTGCCCAGAATAAGTGCAGTTGTTCCACAGTGTGATGGGTTACAGGTAGAAGCTTTGCTAAATGGAACAAAAAACACATCAGCCATAAACATTGCTGAGGAGTAAAGAAGGTGAGAGCCTGGAGTTTCCATGACAACTGAGGTAATGCTGAAGGCATCTGTTCGAACTAAAACAATTATGAAGGATATGGAAAAGATAGAAAGAGTGAATGTCTGTGACCACAAGGTTGAGTCGTGTCAACTCAGCGGTGAGAAACTAGGGCCAGAATGCATCTCTCCTACATGTGTTCTCTGGTGTACTATCAGGTTGTTTGACTGCGCAAAACTCTTCCCACATTGATCACAGATGTAAGGTTTCTCTCCCGAGTGAGTTCTCTGGTGGGATGTCAGGTGGCTGAGCTGAGTAAAACTCTTTCTACACTCCTCACAACTATAAGGTTTCTCTCCTGTGTGAGTTCTCTGGTGTGATTTCAAATGACATGGCTGGCTAAAGCCCTTCCCACACTCATTACAAATATAAGGCTTTTCTCCAGTGTGTGTCCTTAAGTGCGATATCAGGTTGTTTGACTGAGCAAAACTCTTCCCACACTGATCACAGCTAAAAGGTTTCTGCCCTGTGTGAATTCTCAGGTGGGACTTCAGATTGCTGGGTTGAGAAAAACTCTTCCCACACTGATCGCAACTATAAGGTTTCTCACAAGTATCTGTTTGTTTATGTTCAATAGGTTGATAATCTTGACAAAAGATTTTACCATATTGATTACAGCTATAAGAGTGATCTCCCGTGTGAGATCTCTGGTGAATCTCCAAAAACTGTGACGTTAAAAAGTTTTTCCCACAGTCAGGGCAGTGGTAACGTCTCCGTCCAGTTTGGGATTGCTTGGGTACAACCGTATCACCTGCGGTAGTAAAACACTTTTCACATACATCTGGTGCCTTTTCACAAGCTCTCTTATGCAACCTCATTGAAAATGATCTAGAGCACTGAATTCCACACTGAGAACAGTGGTCAGGTTTCCTTCCTCTGGGTTTCTGCTGGTGTTTCCTGAGCTGACTAGAGAGACTCTTCTCTGCCTCTTCAGCATCATGTTGGTGAGGCACCCCTTTGATCAATTAAAAAAAAGAGTCAGTTGTGGTCCATGGCATTAAGGATGTTAAAAACAATAACATGTTGTTGCCAAGATAATATTTAGTATTGTTTCCACGATGGTTGGAAAGAAAACATTTGTGTGAAACAATACTTTGAATGAAAATCACATATAGTATAAATATTATATGATAGTATAATATTATACACAGATACAACTAGGGGCATTGATATGATTGCTTCCAATAAGGTTCTAGAACTCACTTGGACACTCTAATTCTCCCTGTAGTTTTCTGACGGATCCAATCACATGTAGTGTTTTCCTGAAGTCAAACAGCCGCACAGATACACTCTTTAGACACAGCACCTCAGGGACCAATGAAATGGGCATACTGTTGTCCTGGTAACCATACAGACGGGAAAGACACACATCACTTTGGATGACTCGACTGTAGTCATAAAGAGTAGACAGGCATAAATCATTATGATCGGGAACTGCTTTATAAAAACCCTTGTCCAGGAGAATCTACTCTACCGTGTCAGGATCTTCGGGTTGTGGAAGCTTCCCATAAGATTCCGGATAATATTGTCTCTCTTCTGTGGAAACAGGAAGCACTGTGTCATTGTGGTGAAACGAAGTGTTGTGTGTGGTCTGTTCTATTGTGTATGCTCAATGGTTCATATATGTAGTAATGCAGACGTGTTTAGTAATGTAGAAAGTCCATTCAAACGAACATCAGTTCAACGGATGTAGTTTGAAAACACAACTTACCGGTGTTAATATGATCTCCCGTTTTCCCTTCTTCGTCGTCCTTCTCCCTTTTCAATGTGACAGTCATCTCCTCTTCCTCCTCCCTGCTTTTCTCCTGGTCTTTTACAGTGACAGCCTGCTCCTCTTTCACACTGAACCATCCTTCCTCAGGTATAATAGCTTCTACATCTCCTTCCGTATTTACTATGACTTCATTCTCTTCTTCTTTCACCACTATGTTCAGCCACATCCCCTGGTTTTCCGTCCAGCTGAGCTTTTCTGTAGCAGGTGAGTGGTTCAGAGAGCTCATATTAGATCTGTTAGACAGTCTGTTATCAGACTAATAACTTCATAAGCTAGCTAGCTCATAAACACCAGGATGACGACATGAATATTAATGCACGATTGATTTCTAGCTAGACGTTTGTGCGTAGAGCAAAGTGACTAAATACACAGACGTGTCTAAAGGCGTTTAATTATTCCGCTATGTTGGTAAACACGTAATGTTGTTCCAGACACAACAGCAAAGCGCGACACATACGCTGCTCGATAGCTATTGGCTCAATCTGAATGCTTGAACCAATCATCTCCCACCCGCTTCCACTGCACCCTCCCCCGGACGTGCGTGCTTTGTGCTACACTGTTAATGTTCCCCTTGTAGGCCTTTAGTTGCTCAACTGAACTTCCAAAATAATATGAACATTTCACACGCTTTTTTTCAACCGCGAATTTCTAGAGAAAGCTAGTCTCCATTTAATTGGTTGCATGCAATAACTTTTTTGTCATTAACAACAATTATTGCAAAGAACAATTATAGCAAAAAAATTAATGCCAGAATTGTAAAAATGTTGCATGAAAAAAGTATGATTCAAACCAATATTATTTATTAGATATTTGTCACCCCCTCCATTTCAGAAGGGTTTAAAGGTTCAGGATTAATCACCAACATTTTAGGTTGTACTTATTTCGCACTCTCGTTGATAATCGTTGTTACTAGTGTATCGACAGAAAATTGAAAGCAATAAAATGTATATGTATAGCAGTAATAATAATCTCTCTCTCCTGCAGGAATGAGAAAGTCAGACAATGAATGTAGTAGATGTTTAAATAAGTGGTCAATGCACATATACTGCTGCAGGATGAGTTTAAATCTAGTTAACAGCTATCTCCTCGACTCATCCATTTTATTGTCAATTACCACATTAAAACTGAGCAACAATGGTCATATTTTGCCCATTAACATGATTGAATCAAATAAGTAAATATCTAAATTCTAGCGATATCTGGCCAAAAAATAAATCTGGTCCTCTGAAAATAATCAGCTGAGAGTTTGAGGGTGAATAATGTGGAAAAATCAGGTTGCCTTCCACAGTGTGATATTGTTTATTGACAACAAGAGCAAGCATACCAGCAGACAAAGCAAGCAGGCAAGACCAATATCCGTTTGATAAATCTAGGACGGTTCCTTGTTTTTTAAATCCCTGTTTGTAACATCTTTTGCATCATAAAGCGTCTGGCAAAACCTGGTTACATTAATTACATTTAAAACAGCTTTAAAACATCAAACAGCAATTCTAGTTTTCAGAGACGGTACTAACAACTACTTCTGCTACCCAGGTCTCCAGAGTGTATTTTCTGATGTTTATCTCAGAGCATTATCAGATTATTTTGTCACCTTACACAGCTATAATGATTCTATCCTGTGTGTTCTCTGGTGTACTGCTAGGTTGCTTGAGGTAGAAAAACTCTTACTACAGTTTGAGTAGTGGTAAGGTTTCTCTCCTGTGTGTATTCTCTGGTGTGATCTTAATTTTCCTGAACTTACAAATCTCTTCCCACAGTCAGAGCAATGGAAAGGCCTCTCTCCTGTGTGTATTCTCTGATGTTGGTTCAGGTGACTAGGCTGAGTAAAACTCTTCCCACACTCATCACAGCCATAAGGCTTCTCTCCTGTGTGTGTTCTCCAGTGTGATATTAGGTAGGCAGAGGTACCAAAGCTCTTTCCACAGTAGGAGCAGTTGTAGGGCTTCTCTCCGGTGTGCACTCTCTTGTGTACAGTCAGGTATGATGACTGAGCAAAACGCTTTCCGCACTGACCACAGCCATAAGGCCTCTCTACTGTATGTGTTCTCTCTGGGTTTTTCAGATTGTTTAATCGAGCAAAACTCTTGGCACAATGAGAGCAGTGGTAAGGCTTCTCTATGCTATGCACCCTCTTGTGTAGATTCATGTTATATGACCGAGTGAATCTTTTCCCACACAGATCAAAGACATGAGGCTTCTTCCCTGTAGGTATTCTCCTTTTTCTTATTTGTTCACTTGCATTTTCAGTAGGTCTCTGCTGGTGTTTCTTGAGGTGTTCTGATCTGAAAAGACTGTTCTCTGCTTTGTCATCACAATGTTTTTGACGCTTCCGACAATATTTAGGTGACTCCCCCTGGGTGACAAAATTAGATGGTTAACACTCACCTTCTGTTATTCTAAACCAGTCAAACCTGAGACCAACTATACTTGGATTTACATTTAATATATATTTAAAGTATCAGTATTGTACATAGGATTTAGTTTCAAGATGGCTTGATATTCTTTAACAGTTCATCTGGGACAAATGGTCGGTTGCTAAGGCAGCAACACTGGGAAAGATTGTGTTTACCCGGCCTGTACTGTCAGTAAGGAAATATGGGAAACAAAACTAGCATTTACTTTGATGTGTCAAATCTCTTCCGCTCATGGTTCCATTCAGACCCAGAGAGTTCCTGCAGTCCACCAGCCCCACAGTTCCATTCAGACCCAGAGAGTTCCTGCAGTCCACCAGCCCCACAGTTCCATTCAGACCCAGAGAGTTCCTGCAGTCCACCAGCCCCACAGTTCCATTCAGCCCCAGAGAGTTCCTGCAGTCCACCAGCCCCACAGTTCCATTCAGCCCCAGAGAGTTCCTGCAGTCCACCAGCCCCACAGTTCCATTCAGACCCAGAGAGTTCCTGCAGTCCACCAGCCCCACAGTTCCATTCAGACCCAGAGAGTTCCTGCAGTCCACCAGCCCCACAGTTCCATTCAGCCCCAGAGAGTTCCTGCAGTCCACCAGCCCCACAGTTCCATTCAGACCCAGAGAGTTCCTGCAGTCCACCAGCCCCACAGTTCCATTCAGACCCAGAGAGTTCCTGCAGTCCACCAGCCCCACAGTTCCATTCAGACCCAGAGAGTTCCTGCAGTCCACCAGCCCCACAGTTCCATTCAGACCCAGAGAGTTCCTGCAGTCCACCAGCCCCACAGTTCCATTCAGACCCAGAGAGTTCCTGCAGTCCACCAGCCCCACAGTTCCATTCAGACCCAGAGAGTTCCTGCATTCCACCAGCCCCACAGTTCCATTCAGACCCAGAGAGTTCCTGCAGTCCACCAGCCCCACAGTTCCATTCAGCCCCAGAGAGTTCCTGCAGTCCACCAGCCTCACAGACACTCTCTTCAGCCCCAGTAGTAAAGTCCTACTGACACCCAGGGATCCAGGACAGGACAGCAGAGGAAGGATACGGTTGTTCTGGTACAAATAAAAGAGTCACATATCATATGAATAGACTGTTGTCCTGGTAACCACAAGAAGGGACACACCCAATATTATGGATGGTGACTAGACTGTTGTCCTGGTAACCACAAGAAGGGACACACCCAATATTATGGATTGTGACTAGACTGTTGTCCTGGTAACCACAAGAAGGGACACACCCAATATTATGGATTGTGACTAGACTGTTGTCCTGGTAACCACAAGAAGGGACACACCCAATATTATGGATTGTAACTAGACTGTTGTCATAAAGAGGAGACAGAACCAGACCAACTACCAACTAACTAGAAATACCCACACATAGACAGTACTTAATGGTGTTAATTCAATGGTGGCCCCTCATTTGTAGAAATACCCATATATAGACGGTACTTACTGGTGTTAATTCAATGGTGGCCCCTTCATTTGTAGAAATACCAACATATAGACAGTACTTACTGGTGTTAATTCAATGGTGCCCCCTTAATTTGTAGAAATACCCACATATAGACAGTACTTACTGGTGTTAATTCAATGGTGGCCCCTTAATTTGTAGAAATACCCACATATAGACAGTACTTACTGGTGTTAATTCAATGGTGGCCCCTTCATTTGTAGAAATACCCACATATAGACAGTACTTACTGGTGTTAATTCAATGGTGGCCCCTTCATTTGTAGAAATACCCACATATAGACAGTACTTACTGGTGTTAATTCAATGGTGGCCCCTTCATTTGTAGAAATACCCACATATAGACAGTACTTACTGGTGTTAATTCGACCAGCGGTTTCTCTTTCTCTTCTAATTTGACAGTAATAGGCTCCTTCTTCATTCTCAAAACGACCCCTTTTTCTTTAATCTCAATCAAATTCTCCGCCTCTTTCCTCTCATTCTCAGGTCCATCCTTCTCCTCTTTCACTGTAACAGCCCGACCCTCCACTTCTTTTACTGTCTCGGCCTCCTCTTTATTCTCCTCTTTGATGTTCAGCCACAGACCCTGTTTCTCCGTCCAACAGATCTCTTCTTTATCAGGGTGGTTTAGTGAATTCATTGTCAGGATGTTAGCTTGCTAGGCTACCGCTAACTTAATCAAGCTAACTTAAGCAAGCTAACAGCAAACAGTCAGAACCCTGATCTAAATACACAACGTAATAAAATGAAATCATTAAATCGGCTGGCCAGTACAAACAAAGGCTGTTCTAAACACAGTGACAAATATGCACTTAATAAGTAAAAACAATACGTTTTTGCGAACTGTTATAAAACAAACGTCCCATAGTGTTTTCATTCGATTTTTAATTTACACCATTATTTTAATTTATACTTTTTATTAATTCCCAGTTGGGAAATTATTTTTTGACACTCTGTTAGATCAAACAATAGCTACACATGCCTGAAATACACACCCATGTTCATATTTTATCACAAGTGTTATTTCTGGTAAAAACTGGTAGAATGGTATTGACGCTAGAATCTATTTCGTTTAGGTGCAATCCTGCGGGTGAAAAACACATTTGTGTGCCATCAATGCAGCCAATCGCATTAGGAAGTCCTAAAATAAATTCAAATAATTTATACCAGTCTGATCTTGCAGCACCATGTCATTAACCGAATATAACGGCTCTGCATACAGTGGCTGTAATACTGCCTTAAATCTGACGTTTGCAAAAAACGTACTGCGACACAAATAATCTGCTCGGATGTAAGAGCATGTCCACGATGGGTTACATTAGTGATATGAGGATAGATAAGGTTATGTAGCTACATCTGATAGACTGTAAAGAAAAACTATACCGCTCAGATAGGAAGTTATCTGGAAATTAAAATACATCTAGTCGGGTTTCCTCAATATAATATCCCGACGTATGTTTAACTCAAGTAATACATCTTCTTCATCTGCAGGATCGTGTAACACAAAGGACATGTCACGTTCGAGAAAAAAACCTTTAATCTTTAACGTCACCTAAGTAAGTTAATAAAACAATCCTATTTTATTCATGCAGATGACAACACTGCGCTAAAATGCACCTGATACAGACTGAATTAATTAAAAATGAAATGAAAGAGCGCTGTGTCAGAGGGAGACTGAGAGAAACTCCAGGTTTATTGAAGAAAAACTGCTCCCGACCAGGTTAGGTTCACAGACTGAGTTACCATAGTAACTGACTCTGAGGTAAGGCCCAATCCGAATACTCCCACTTACCCCTTCCCCTTAGCCCTACCCCTTAATTTACCCCTTCCCCTTGGCCCTCGAAACCGAGTGGTAAGGGCTACGTTCCCCTACGAATTGGGACACCACTCGGTTTTGTCTACGTCATCATACATCGTCGCTAGCTGGCTGCTACGTCACCAGAGGCGACACAAATGTTGATCTCAAACTTCCGAGATGCAAAAAGAGTCTGGAAAAGTGTGTATGTCGATTGCGTGGATTTTAGTAGTTATGTTTTTGCGATTGTCTGCAACAAATCGCAGAAATCAAGCGAGAAGAGGTCTACGACGCCTACGAATGCTGGTAGTTTAACTTATGGTATGTATCGATTGGTTGCAAACAACATTATCGTATTGTATTTAAAGTTCACGGAACTAACCAACAAGGTAGCAAACATTTTTCCCAACTCAGCCATTAATGGTGTAAAATTGTTTTATTTTCCAGACTGGTGGTCCAACAAGATACAGTGCCATAAACCCCAACACGTCCCCAGCAAACACGTTACGTAACCACGATCAACCGTGACGTCATGGATTGGTCATGTCGTGACATAACCTTCTCAAGAGGTTGTGGCAACGTAATCTGAAGGTAATATAATGACCATGGCATCTGGTCATTTCCTAACCTTCCTACGACATTGTGGCAACGTAATCTATAGACCAGCTATGTTACTTACATCACCAAATAATTTCATGTATTTGTATAGCCAAAAACAAATGTGTTTAGTATTATATAGTTGGTGAAAGATCCACAGCAAACCCTGTTCACACTTACTGCATGTTTGGGCCACATATATACACACTATACACATGTTTTCTTTTAAATACACAAACATGAATGACAAATTATTTATTGCAGAACAGAAATATGATTTAAATTGGAGCTGATTAATGTGGTTCTGAAATAAATTAGCAATCTGGCCATAGTCAACATACTCCAATTCAGATCGGTCTACTGTGACCATATCAGGAAGGTGGGCGGTGATGTGGAGCTTCCAGTAAAAGAGTGTGCATTTACTCTTGCTAGAATTGAGAAGTTGGAAATGATGGGAAAAATGTTGTCCATCATTAAAGCAGTGTTCAACAAGTGACCGGATAAGAATAGTGTCATTGTCATAAAGGTAAAGGATAAAGTTGAGTGCTATCTGAATGCTAACTAGTAACCTCCCTAGTCTTGTTTTTACTCTGACCCAAAACTTCCAACACTGATAACTGTTTGGCATACACATTGTGAGTGTGGAAAGATGTATGACATTTAAAATGTATACCATTTAAAGCAATGTAAATAATGACAATAAATACACTATGCACAAATTGTACGTCTTCTTACCTTTATTAGAGGTTATATATATATTACTTTAACTGAATTGTGGCTTTGAAATTATAGATTATGTTGCCTGATAAACAGGCAGGCAGTTGGACATAAAGACAGGCAGGCTGAACAGCTTACTCTTTGTGATGTGGTGGAAGAAGCAAAAGAAAAATGCGAGGACTAACAAAGTTGTAATGAAGCATTAAGACCTTAGTGTAGAATAGAATGACACTTTATTAATCCCCGAGGGAAAATTTTTCTGCCTCACATTCACCCATTCATTCACACACTGACGACCGCATCTATTATGCAAGGTGACAGCAGGCTCGCCAGGAGATCTATAGATCTATACTGCGCATATGGTTCGATGTATGTAGTAGTTATATGTTTGGTGGCGGTGCATATGGATGCAGATGTTCTTCTGTGTACTATAGTTTTTAATGTTTTTGTAAAGCACACGTGCTATATAAATAAACCTGCTTGCTTACTACTGAAGGCTGTTTTCAATAAATATTTTCATCCACACTGCATGGTGTTTTGTATATCTGTTTCAGTGATCACTGTTTTGAATGTCATTGATCGATGTACAGAAACCCTTAATCAAATACATGTATTTATTGAACAACATTGTAAAACATATACAATTGTTAAATAACAGTACTATTTAAATTAAACGTGCTCACCAGTGTCCTGTATCATATCCAAATTATGTTGTACACCTAATCTTTATACAGTCTATGGTTGTACAGCATGAAACTTCGGTTCATTTTCTGCCCGAAAGCGAATTATTTGCCGGGTTTCCTCCGGCGTCCCTGTGTGATTCGGGACGGTATGTAAAGCACTTTAATCGCTATTCCAAACGCAACAGGTTATGTTATGCACTGATATGAATTATCTGCTAAAAGAGTTAACTGTAGACAAACATGCATTGAGTAAAGGTAGTCAGAGAAATACGGGACAAATTAGTAATGTATCTTTGGCGTTGAAAACTGTCAAAAAGTAGCGATTTAAAAAAAAACTTCAATTATTAAAATGGTTAAAAATATATATATACAGGACTGCGTAGATCACAAAACCATTGTGTCGTAATTTTTAAATTCGTTATTTAATCCGAAAATATTACATTTATGGGTCTCTTTTGCTGATCTAGCAGCCATTGTTGACGTCTCGCAATGTGTTCTGGGTACCCCTTGGTTTCAAGTGAGCTCTCGGAAAATCTTGGTTTCAAGGGGTATACAGCCCTTCGTCTTACCCCTTCGTCTTGATCAAAATGAGTATTCGGACAGCACTTGGTGTCGCGCGAACGCGCAAAACTAAGGGTAAGGGGGAGTATTCGGATTGGGCCTAAGTTACCTCCCTTTCTGAAACAGAAAACTCAGTGTTTCCCTCATGTCAATTCAAACATTACCCACTCCGGTCAGCAGGTGGCGCTGTGCGTCTATGAGGCTCCAGAATGGTGACCTATAACACATCCGACTGGACCCGGATCCATGGTATAGAGACCATAGACATATAGACAGGTAGCACTCAGACCCGGACAGGGTGTAGAAGCATATGCATTTCTAACACTTATTTGTTCTGTGTATGAAGGAATAGTTTGACAACCAGTTGGATGGACCATTAAGAACTAGTGTTATTCTCTAATGAAGCAGACTGGTTAACATCACTAACATGAACACACAAAGATACTCATCTAATAATAAGGAAGAGGTCTGCTGGACGGAGAAACAGGGTCTGTGGCTGAACGTTGTAGTGAAACAGGAGAATAAAGATGAGAACGTGACAGTAAAAGAAAAAGTGGAGGAACAAGAGACTGTTACAGGGACAGAAGATGAAGTTACAATGAAAGACGAGGAAGAGGACCAAGATACTGTTACAGTGAAAGAAGATGAAGCTACACTGAAAGAAGATGAAGCTACAGTGAAAGACGAGGAAGAGGACCAAGAGAGTGAAGAGGATGTTGTTTCTGAAGTAAAGGTGAAGGAAGGAATAACTGTTAGATTGAAAGAGGAGGAGACTGCCTATCTGATTATCACCTGTAAGTCATGTTTCCACAACCGTAGGATTTAACTGGTTTGAATTTAGTTAGATGAAAAATTCCTGCCCAACGGTCGGGACATTGTTTAACTGGTTATTAACAAGGACGTTTTGTTAAGCTAGAGCCAATAGAAGGCATTTTGGGTCGACACCTGTACACCGTTTGTCTACGGCAAAAACAACTTTAAGCTTCCACCTGTCGTCACACCTCACCACCTGTCGTCACACCTCACCACCTGTCGTCACACCTCACCACCCGTCGTCACACCTCACCACCTGTCGTCACACCTCACCACCCGTCGTCACACCTCACGACCTGTCGTCACACCTCACCACCCGTCGTCACACCTCACCACCCGTCGTCACACCTCACCACCCGTCGTCACACCTCACCACCCGTCGTCACACCTCACCACCCGTCGTCACACCTCACCACCTGTCGTCACACCTCACCACCTGTCGTCACACCTCACCACCTGTCGTCACACCTCACCACCTGTCGTCACACCTCACCACCCAGTTAAAACCAACAACCGCCTGGATCTTTAATTAATATCACAAACCATCTCGCTGAAATTTGAGTTATTTGATGTTCGTTTATTTGCATGTATATAAGACCCCAGCAAAACAGACAAAATAATTCTGGTTATTAAAGGATCTAGTCCAGATTTTCAAATGTTCAGTTTGTGTTCAGGTCTCTGTGTACTATTTGGATATTAACAGTTTTTCTCTTTTGGCAGAAAAGTCACCAGACATTGATTCAGCTGATCGTTGGAAGAGTCCTTCGGGAGAAGTACATTTACATTTTGCGCATTTAGCAGACGCTCTTATCCAGAGCGACTTACAATAAGTGCAGGCATTTCACATATAGCTAAAACACACATCAAAAAGGCAATAAGTACATTGTTCCTGGGTGGGTGCAGGGGGAAGTGCTAGAGATAGAAGAATGATTCGGTAGTGAAGTTTCAAACAGTCGAGAGTTGTGGAGCTCTATTCATGGAGCTACTGGAGGTACAGTTTGAAGAGGAATGTTTTTAGACGTTTTTTGAAGATTGGTAGAGAGTCCGATGATCTGATCTCCAGAGTGGAGTTGTTCCACCATTGCGGGGCAAGCACGGAGAACAATTTAGACTGAGCAGATCGAGAGTTGCCCTCCCGTAGGGATGGCACTACCAAGAGGCCTGAGGTGGCAGAACGAAGTGCTCACGTGGGTGTGTACGGCTTGATTAGTGACTGGATGTAGGAGGGGGCGGTTCCTCTTGCTGCCCCATAGGCTAGCACCATGGTTTTGTAGTGGATGCGTGAAGTAGAGCCAGGGATGTCAAATCCAGCGAGACCATATGACTGCCCCCACTGTGGAAAGAGTTTTACTAAGTTACGTAGCCGTAAAGAGCATGAGAGGACACACACTGGAGAGAAGCCTTACCACTGCTCCCATTGTGAAAAAAGTTTTCCCGGCCACAGAACTTAAAAAAACATGAAAGAACACACACAGGAGAAAAGCCCTTTGAGTGTTCCCAGTGTGAGAAAAGTTTTGCACAGTTTAGCACCCTGAATAGGCATCAAGCTTTACACACAGAATGGAGGAAGCCTTACCCCTGCACTCAGTGTGGAAAGAGTTTCACTGAGATATGGAGCCTGAAGATACACATGAGACAACACACAGGAGAGAAGCCCTACCACTGCTCTGTGTGTGGAAAGACTTTTTCAAAGTTAGGAAATCTGAAGTCACATGAGAAAATGCACAGAGGAGAGAAGTCTTATCACTGCTCTCTTTGCCAAAAAAGTTTTTCTCAATCAAGCGGGCTGAAAGAGAATGAGAGAACACATACAGGAGAAAAACCTTTCCAGTGCTCCCAGTGCGGGAAGAGATTTACCCGGTTAAAGGGCCTGAAGGAGCATGAGAAAACACACACAGGTGAAAAGCCATTTAAATGTTTGCAGTGTGGAAAAAGCTTTTCTCAGCCATGGCATTTGAAAGAACATGAGAGGATACACACAGGAGAAAAACCATTTCAATGCCTCCAGTGTGGAAAGAGATTTTCACAATCAGGGGAGCTTAATAGACATACGAGAATACACACTGGAGAGAAACCGTTCCAATGTTCCCAGTGTGGAAAGAGTTTTACTCAATCAGGGGACCGGAATAAGCATCAGAGGAAACACACAGGACAGTGTTTTAGCAGGTGAAGGAAATCAGCATTGAAAAACAAAAGCACTTTAGAGAGGCCTTATTCATTAGGTAAAGACATTTTATCATCATGGCTTTAAGATCACAATAAGTTGCAGTAGTTCATAACATAACTATTTCTAACACGTTGACTTGATCGATCACAATATCCATTGAGCAATATGCTCTCTCTTGGGCCAGTGAGTATGATTAAAATGAAAACTGAATTGGTTTTTAATTAACAAAAATAACTATGAAGCGAAAAATGATTAAATGCCCTGCTGTTGTTATCCTAAATTAATAATGCCTTCTTGTTTACATCTTTACCCACTCACTTTGAAAACGTGTCAGAAGTTTCTGGATTATTAAACTTTTGTAGTTTTTTTTTTACATTGTTGATGATGATGTCATTGTTAGTAGCTAATGTTAACCTTCCAAACATTAGCTCTGTTAACTACTCCACCACCTACAATTTCTCCACTGGCTGAAGAAGAGGAGGTCTGCTGGACAGAGGAGGATGTGGCTGAACATCATGAAGGAAAAAGAGATATCAAATTATGGGTAAAAGAAGGGAATTAATAGGGATAAAAATTCATAAAGTGACTGTCACTGTGGAAAAGGATAAACAGTTAAGTCATTAGTTGATTGAATGCAAGTATGGAATTGTAGATATGAATTCTAAATTATTATTATTGCATTCATATATGGTGATATTTTTTATTCTTCCCTTTAGAACTCTTACCAATAGTTATATTGTGTACTTTGTGTAGTCAAAATGTATTTAAGTAAGTCTTTAATGAGGCGTTTCTAAAAAAAATAATTTAAAATAAATGTAACTGTGTAGAGTTTGCAATACTTTTTAATTCAAAAAGATGTAATGCTCATATCTGTATGTCATTATTGTGTATATGTCATGTTCATATCTGTATGTCATTATTGTGTGTATGTCATGCTCATATCTGTATGTCATTATTGTGTATATGTCATGTTCATATCTGTATGTCATTATTGTGTATATGTCATGTTCATATCTGTATGTCATTATTGTGTATATGTCATGTTCATATCTGTATGTCATTATTGTGTATATGTCATGCTCATATCCGTATGTCATTATTATGTATATGTCATGCTCATATCTGTATGTCATTATTGTATATGTAATGCTCATATCTGTATGTCATTATTATATATATGTCATTGCAGACCTTTTATGTGTTCTCTTCACAGGCAGCAACATTATATCAAGCACATTTCTGTACATTTCATGTAAAAATAATATAAACACCACTTAATAAAACTCAAATCTGAATGTAATTATTTTTGTAATAATAATATTCCCTCCGAATTTACATTTCAACTGCCAACCGTCTCAAGTCAGTACGGGGCGTGTTTTTGCGATATGTTGTCAGTGACGTATAATTTAGTGGCCGGAACACTTTAATAACAACATTCGAGTTTGGCTTGCTAGCGTGTTTTAGACTATATACGCGACTGTGTTTCTAACACATTAATACATTTTAACTAGTTATTTTAAATGTGATATTTGAATGTTTCAGACTATATAAGCGACTGTGTTTCTAACACATTAATACATTTTAACTAGTTATTTTAAATGTGATATTTGAATGTTTCAGACTATATAAGCGACTGTGTTTCTAACACAATAATAAATTTTAACTAGTTATTTTTAATGTAATATTTAAATTTTTCAGACTATATAAGCGACTGTGTTTCTAACACAATAATACATTTTAACTAGTTATTTTTAATGTAATATTTAAATGTTTCAGACTATATAAGCGACTGTGTTTCTAACACATTAATACATTTTAACTAGTTATTTTTTATGTGATATTTGCGTTGCTATATTTAGCAGGCTTAATAGATTACTATCAGTATCACCGATACAGCCTTAGTGCACTAGACAGAAGAACATGAGAACATATGGTCTTAGTGCACTAGACAGAAGAACATGAGAACATATGGCCTTAGTGCACTAGACAGAAGAACATGAGAACATATGGTCTTAGTGCACTAGACAGAAGAACATGAGAACATATGGCCTTAGTGCACTAGACAGAAGAACATGAGAACATATGGTCTAAGTGCACTAGACAGAAGAACATGAGAACATATGGTCTTAGTGCACTAGACAGAAGAACATGAGAACATATGGTCTTAGTGCACTAGACAGAAGAACATGAGAACATATGGCCTTACTGCACTAGACAGAAGAACATGAGAACATATGGTCTTAGTGCACTAGACAGAAGAACATAAGAACATATGGCCTTAGTGCACTAGGCAGAAGAACGTGAGAACATATGGTCTTAGTGCACTAGACAGAAGAACGTGAGAACATATGGCCTTAGTGCACTAGACAGAAGAACATGAGAACATATGGTCTTAGTGCACTAGACAGAAGAACATGAGAACATATGGTCATAGTGCACTAGACAGAAGAACATGAGAACATATGCGTACCACTAGATTTCGATAACTTATTTTCATAGGTTGTCTCACCATGAACTTTATAGAAAGCGTGGGGCCTTCTGGAGAGGAGGTCTGCTGGACGGAGAAACACGGACTGTGGCTGAACATAGTGGTGAAAGAGGAGAAGGAAGAGGAGGAGGTCACAGCAGTGACCACAGTAGACGGGGATGCTATTACACGGATTGAGGAGAAAGAACAGGTCCAACGGAAAGAGGAGGATATTATCGTAAAGTTAGAGGAAGATGATGATGGCGTTTTTGGAGTGAAGGAAGGGGAGATCACCGTCACATTGGAAGAGGACTCAGGTGAGCACATTTCCATTTTTAGATGTTCATGTCTGTCTTTAACAGACTTCTCATTTTCAAAAACAATCTGTCGGAAAGGCAATGTTTATGTCAAATTATTTGCCTTTTGGAATCTGCTGTAGGTGTCTGTCAACCAGAGGATCAAAGAGCTTTCAATTAAAGATTTAAATTAAAGTCTGATTCGTAGCCATGACAACCATGTCAAACATTGCTTAAAATGAATTCTCAGCAATCACATATGTACTGGTAGGCCAAGAAAGACCTACAGCTGATGTACTGGTAGGCCAAGAAAGACCTACAGCTGATGTACTGGTAGGCCAAGAAAGACCTACAGCTGATGTACTGGTAGGCCAAGAAAGACCTACAGCTGATGTACTGGTAGGCCAAGAAAGACCTACAGCTGATGTACTGGTAAGCCAAGAAAGACCTACAGCTGATGTACTGGTAGGCCAAGAAAGACCTACAGCTGATGGCCAGCAACTGCTTGCCATAATGAAAAGAGTCAATGGGTCAAAGTGATTTCAAGTAAAAAACATAAAACCCTGAATATGGAAACGTATCAGTTTTAGCACTTTTAGTGCCCTGAAATAGGAGTATGTATATACACGTTTAGTACTTATATTATTAAAACCAATATGTACTGAAATAACTAGGGCTGCACCGATTGTGAATATAATGCTGATGGGACGATTTCAGTCAAAAAGGCAAATATCGTCCGAAACCTATGTGCTACAAATAACCTCAAATAAATGCTCATTATCTAATCTATACTTTAATATAGTAATTATTACATTTCAATCTTAGCTTTTGTAGTTTCATGTCTCTGCTTAGTATTCAATTTAATTCTCTGTTTGTGTTCTGCAGGAGGGAGACCAGACTCTCACTCAGACAAAGGGAAGATGCCTTCAGAGGAACCACACCCAGAAACCCCAAACGCCTTCAGACCACACCCCTGTTCTGAGTGTGGAAAGAGTTTTACTAAGTTTCGGAATTTAAAAGAGCATGAGAGGACACACACTGGAGAAAAGCCCTTCCAATGTTCCGAGTGTGGAAAGAATTTTACTCAGCTGGGGAACCTGAAGTCACATTGGAGAATACACACAGGGGAGAAGCCGTTTCACTGCTCCTACTGTGGGAAGAGTTTTACTCAGTTGGGAACCCTAAAAGATCATGAGATGACACACACAGGAGAAAAGCCTTTCCATTGCTCGCAGTGTGGGAAGAGTTTTCGCCGGTCGAGAAACCTAAAACAGCATGAGAAAACACACACAGGACAGAAGCCTTACCACTGCACCCAGTGTGGAATGAAATTTCTCCACTCATGGCACTTGAAAAAACATGAGAGGACACGACACAGTCAGGACAGAAGCCTACCCACTGCCCCCAGTGTGGACTGCCCCCGTTTGTCCTTTTCTGACTGTATTTGACCAGGGGTCCGTTCTCCGTACGTCGCTAGCTCAGCCGGATTTGATTGTTGTCGATTTGGCATAATCCGGGTTAGTTCGGTTCTCCGAAGCTCATCCTGTACTTGTAGTCATAGCAAAAGGTGTGTAAGCTTGAACCTGCTCCGGAGCAGGCTTATTTCATGTAAACACGATTAGATAGCGGGTTTATAGGCGGATGTGACGTGGGAAGTCATTCACAGCCATGTGCTGTTAGTTTATACGAGAAGAACAAGTCGCTGAGCTTTTTCGAAATAATCCCATATTGCGAGATAGACAAGACACTTTAATAATTAATGAATAAATCATAATAATAATCCTGTATTGCGAGATAGACACGTTAATGCAGAGCGATAATATATCGGTTTACCTGTGAGGGGGTCAAATACATAATTATTCTGTTGGATCCACACATTAGATGTTTGAGTCGGGCTTTAATAACGGCACAAACCGTTTGCATATTATAATATTATTTACGAGTGGCTCGTTTCTTTACACTATTGGAGATGCGGAAATCGTGGGGAAAAGTGTTTTTACATTCATACAGTTTTGACTTTCACAAGTCAATTTATCATATCTCAATTTTTAACAGTTGAAACTACTGTACCAGTCATCTGGATTATAGGTATACTTAATTTAATGCAGCAACAAATACAGTTCGGTGAATTAATTTACTTATCTGTATTTTGGTATAGCATTTTGTATTTGTTATATTGTTCTATGCATATGTTTTATGTACGCACCTTCCTGCCATAGTAAATTCCTTGTCTGTAGATGTTGTGATGGTGTCATTGGAGAGAAAACCCTCAGAACAAACTGACAATTTATTTGAAAAATATAATATGTAAGGAAATCGGCCCGAAAATACATTTTCTTAAACAGCTTGACCTTTACCCTCAGCTGATTGCGAAGTTTGTCTTTCACTTAGTTCTTCTATGGTGACGTAAAATGTAGTGGATCTAACGACAGAAGAATTATACGATTACTGTCCTCTTTGGGACATCTGTGTGTGTGCATTATCCCAGATGTTAAACCACCCTCATGTGTCTTTACTGATAATGTATCCAGACAGACTGCAAACACATCCATTGGACCTTTGGATGTAAGCTGCCATCTCTTAAGGACCTGTTTAAAGCCAGGTGACTTAGGCGAGCAGCAAAGATTGAGGCGGAACCCTCCCATCCGGCAAACGGCTACGTTCCATCAAGACCAAAACATCTCTCCTAAGGAACACACCCCTTGCCCTTGTCTCCCCCCTAACCACTATCAGCACTATCAGAAACATTATTAAACATTCCAGTCCAATAACCTAAATACAATGGATGAGTAACAAAGAATTCTCGTTAGTTAAACATTTTATATGAATGATTTTTATTAACCAAACTACTAAAGACAAATAGCGCCAGTCAAGAGATTGAGGGAAAAAAATGTTTTATTGGAAAAAAATAGTTAAGAACAGTAACTTTCTGTGGTCACCATTCAGCCTGAGTTCAGATCAGTTCACATGAACATGATGAGATAATCTCCATACCAACCAAATGGCAGCCAATTCACTCCATATTACCCTACTTGTTTAATCAGAAGCCTGCCATCAGCCCATTGGCTCTGGTCTAAGGTTGTTCATTTAGAGCACTGTGATTGGTGTGCTGCCGGACCCAACCACTTTCAGGCGCCTAATAATCAGTACAGAGGTCATATAAAATACTGCAGTGTCATCGCTCTGTACAAAAAACACATTCAGAGAAAACTTAATCATATACACAAAAAAAACAAGCCATACAGCTGGGTCACATTATGTCAACAACCTACAAATATCTGAGGTGATTTTGAACATTGTGATTTTACTTGATACATTAGGGACTATCCCCTTGGTTCACTGTACATAAACTATATCCAGCTCAACAATTGTAATTAAAAGTATGACATTTATCGAGCAAGAATGAGTACAGCGGTTGCCTTCCGCTAAATGCTAATATAACTAGCATGAGCTAGCAGAAATAGGATGTAGACGTTAACTAAATGCTAATGGCGCTAGCATAAGCTATTAACCTCATGATGTAGCAGTAGCAGTCTCAGGTGGCAGCGGACTTCTGTCCAGTCTTTTCTTCGACCAACTCATCTTCCCCCCTTCTCCCCTTTTCTTCATCCTCCTCCTTTGTTTTATTCCTCTTGTGCTTCTTTTTTTTGTGTTTGTGTTTGTGTTCATGTCGGTGCTCCTTGGCTTCTCCGGCGGGCGTCTCGGAGGCGTCATGGCCGCCTTCATTCTGGACAGAATGCTTCCTGTGCTTCTTGTGTTTTTTATGCTTCTTGTGTTTCTTTTTCTTCTTCTCTGCCGTCACCGTTGAGCCGCTGTGATTGCTAGGGGAGACTGCGGCGCTCTGGGAGGCAGGGCTTTGAGTGTTTGGGGAGGGGCTGTGACTCATGCCACTCCCCCGCTCCCCATCTGACCCCTCCCCTTCACTGTAGTCTGGGACAAAGGCGGCCTCGTCCGTCTCCCTTCCCAGGTCGGAACACAGACGCTGTCGCCTGGGCTCTGGCCCCGCCCCTCGACTCCCCTCCCTCAGTAGCCCCGCCCCCCCTCTCCCCTCCTCCTTGAGCCCTCTGGATTCGGTCTTTGCTGGTTTACTAGGGTCAGACTGAGCCTCTTTTACCCCTCTCCCCTCCTCCTTCCCTCTCTTCACCTCCACCGTGGTTGTTTTAGAGACTCCCACGTGACCTGTCCTCCCCCGTCCTCTAGTGGGAGCTTGAGTGATTTCTCTCCTTAGAGGTTCTCTGAGCCGGGGAGATGGCTTCAGCTCGTTCTCTCTCAAGGTGCATGCGGGACGATGCTGCTCCTCTGGTTCCTCGTCTTGCTCATCCCTCTCCCATTTGGAGCGAGGAGGCGGCTGGATGAGGACACCGGGGAAATGAATGGGGCTGACTCTGCTCTGGGTTGGGGTTGCCAGCTGCTCTCCCTGGTCCGGCTCTGACCTGCTTAAGAAGAACACCGCTCACAGGTTAGAGGATCCAGTAGAACCCGAATATCAATGAGATATAACAGGTTAGAGACATTTACTCACCTTGTTGAACCTGTGGCTCTGGTCCGGTCGGCCGTACGTTCAGAAGAGGCATCAGTGGTCACGTTGCGTTCGGCCGTACGTTCAGAAGAGGCATCAGTGGTCACGTTGCGTTCGGCCGTACGTTCAGAAGTGGCATCAGTGGTCACGTTGCGGTCGCTAGCGGTTTTCCTGCTGATCTTTCTGGTTTTGTCGATCTTGACCTTCCCTGAGCGTTGGCCTGAACTAGATCCTTGGGTGAGTGTTGCTGGTCGGTCATTAGCTGCAGTTTCTTTCTTGGTTTCAGTCTGCTTTTCCTGTACAGAGACGGGTCTGACTACCAAGGATGAGGTCTCACCTCTCTGTTCCCTTCTGGCTGGTCTCTCTCTTGACAGTGACCTGTCCTTGTTAGCAGTCTGGTCTCTCACTTCTGGTCTCTCTCGCTCATTTTCCCCGGTGGGATCTGGTTTCTTAGTGACGGCTGATCGCTCTGCAATAGTCATACGATCCAGAGATACAGATCGGTTTGCTCCTCTGTCTGATCTCCCGGGCAAATGTTCCCCTGACGACGATCTGTTTGATCTCCCAGGCAACTGATCGCCTGATAACGGTTTGTCCGACCCCCTGGACAACTGTTCCTCTGACGACGGTCTGTCTGACCTCAAAGACCTGACACCTTTCTTCTCGTCAGATGACCTTCGCTCCACCATGGGCGCCCCTCTCTCCAGCACTGCATCCTTCTCTACTCCTGTCACAGTCCGGGTCACCCTGTCCTCTCCTCTCTCGGCTTTGCCTGGACTAGACGCTCGGTCTCCAGTGGTAACCAACGAGGCAGTGTGAGTTGGAGGTTTCTCCTCTGGACGGGCCACGCTGCACCTCCTCCCCAATTCCCGGTTCAGTTTGATCCTTCGTTGGGGGAAGGGTTTCACCTGGAGGCCCATGAGGGGCCAGATGGATCCCTCTGCCCGGCCGACCTCAGAGTTCCCTGGGGTGGGGAGGAGCCTGTCGCCTCTCCCTGGGTCCATGGAGCAACCCAGTACAGCAATGGGGGTGGGGAGGAGGCCATCTCCCCTCCCAGACTCCCTGCCGGCCTGGAGATGTGGCTTGACTGAAAGGGCTGGAGGTCCTCTTTGGGGGTACACCTCAGCACGGCGCAATTTGGCTGGGGGACCACCCATCCCCCTGTCCATCCCCCTGTCCATCCCCCTGTCCATCCCCCTGTCCAATCCTCTGTCCAATCCTCTGTCCATACCCCTCTCCAATCCTCTGTCCATACCCCTCTCCAATCCTCTGTCCATACCCCTCTCCAATCCCCTCTCCAATCCTCTGTCCAATCCTCTGTCCAATCCTCTGTCCATACCCCTCTCCAATCCTCTGTCCATTCCCCTCTCCAATCCTCTGTCCATTCCTCTGTCCAATCCTCTGTCCAATCCTCTGTCCATTCCCCTCTCCAATCCTCTGTCCATTCCTCTGTCCAATCCTCTGTCCATTCCTCTGTCCATTCCCCTGTCCAATCCTCTGTCCATACCCCTGTCCATTCCCATCTCCACTCGCCTCCTCTTCTCGGCTGGGGAGTGAGGTCCAGACTGGAGAAATCGAGGAATGGTTACCCCAACACTTGGAAGGGGATCTCTCCTCCCCCCCCGGGCATCAGCTAGGTGTTTAGGAAGGTCGTGGGAGTGAGGTGGCTGAGGACGAGATGGGGCCACTTTAGCCACACCTCCTTTAAGTGTATTGGAGCTACGCCCCTTCTCTTTCTTGTTGAGGTCATCGGTTTTGACCTTTGTTGCCTTGGTTGGTTTAGGAGCAGCTAAAAGGTCTTTCTTTTTGGACGTTGTGGTTGCAGCCTCGCCTGTCTTATTCTTCACCTTTTCTCCTTTCAACTTCCCCTCAGTTTTCACCCTCACCCCTGTTTCCTTCTTGCTCTTCTCTGATTGGCCCTTGCCAGATGCAGTGGGAGGGGTTTTTCCAGACAACGACACAGCCTTATTGGTTGAAACCTTGGCAGAGGAGGAGGTGGGGGCTTTGCTGGGTGTCAGGCTGGTGAGGTCGTCCATTGGTTCATCCCTGACGGGGGTGGCGTCCCCTCTGTCCATTGATTGGTTGGCTGGCTCCTCCCCATTGTTCTTCTTCTTCTTCAGTTTTTTGGGTTTCAGAGTCTTCGCCCCCACCTGCTCCTTCCCTCCATCACCACGGCCGGAGGTGGCAGGCAGAGTGGTCGGGGCTTGGTGAGTCCTGTGACTCCCTGGGGGGCCGCTCCTCTCCCCCCTTTTCCCCCGTCCTGGGGGGGTGTAGTCTCTGGGGGGAGGGCTGAGTCGCTCCCTCTCCCTGCTTGCACGGCCACCGCGGTGGTGCACAGAGGAATGCTGGGTACTGTAGTTTTTGTAGTACTTGTTGTACCAGTCCCTGTATTCTCTCTCCCACTGCCTGTAGCTGTCCCTCTCCCACCGTTCTCGTCCCCCTGGAGACAGGTCTGGACGACCTTTAGGCTCGTATGGGGGTGGTTCCCTGGGGGGGGCCTTATGCTGACCTCTGATCCCGCCTGGAGTTCTGCTCCGCCTGTACCCGCCTGGGGAGCGAGACCGGGGTCTAAACCCTCCACCGGCTCCGTCGCCCCCTTCCCAGCCCCCCCCGCGATACGGAGGAGGGGAGCGAGGAGAGCCAGAGCGCCGGTAACCGTAGGAACGGGAGCGAGAACGGGGCGACCGCCCATAGGAACGGCTTCGTCCTCCCCGGCCTCCGTTGCGTCGGGAGAAAGGGGAGCGTCCGTATGACCTGGAGCGGGAACGGGACCGGCTAGGGGTGTAGGAGTACGACCGGGATCGAGATGAGCGAGAACGTGAGAACGGAGACCGGCTGAACGGAGACCGGCTGTATGACCGAGACCTAGAGAGAGGAAAAACAGTCTGTAGACCTCCTGCAGACAGACCAGAACCAAGACCACATAGACTGCCTGTGTGTGTTACCTGGAGTAGGAGCGTGGGCGTCTCTTGGGCGGCGACCTGTATTTCATCAGCTCGTTGGCAAAGTTTTTAGTGAATTCATCGAGCTTGGACGTTACCCTGGCAACACAGATCGTACAGAAAATAATTCCTGTTATTCATGTTTCAGGATAGTCTTGAAGGTAATACTTGCCCACCGCTCGCACGGCGATCAACGCTAGCTCTGAACCTGATCTGGCTCGTTGCTGCCACTATGGTTTAAATAGAGCGTCGGCCCCTCGTATTGGTCGCCTCACTTCATTGCCATTTTCGTCCTTTAATTACAACCGATTTCTATCGAACAGGCTAGGATGATTCCTAAGCATTAGGTCCTTGTTTTGAAGGATGAACCACGCATCATGGGGTAGCTAGTATCGGGGGTTGTTTGTATTTATGTTATATCAGTGTTGGCTGCTTACTTAGCTTTTATTGTATATAGTTGTGTGACGCGGAGTCTCGGACCCGCAATATTGTTGTACTTTTTAAGGGAAGCTAATGATCCATCACGCATGACAGTGTTGGGAGTGTGTAAACCTGATTTTCTAATTGACCATGTATTGTAGAATGTCAAGGTCCTCCACTTCATTCCGCAAAAACTTGAGGGATTTCCAAGCAAATCGCCTAAACATATCTACTATCTTGTTGATCATATTAGAATTGCTCCCAGCTCCCAGTTGTCAATGTTACATTATGAATTTCTCTTTTATGTTGCAAAAAAACACAAAAGTTATTCCTTTGTATCTTCTTTTGCCAGCACTACTGTGTTACTTTTTCCAAGATAAATTTTGCATTTCCACAAACTTCAAAGAGTCTCATTTCAAATCAGACCAATATAGTTCTATAGCTGGTTCAGGAGGCTACAAGTCTGCGATTGGCCTGCTCCTGACCCTCAGTGATTGGCCTGCTCCTGACACTCAGTGATTGGCCTGCTCCTGACCCTCAGTGATTGGCCTGCTCCTAACACTCAGTGATTGGCCTGCTCCTGACCCTCAGTGATTGGCCTGCTCCTGACCCTCAGTGATTGGCCTGCTCCTGACACTCAGTGATTGGCCTGCTCCTGACACTCAGTGATTGGCCTGCTCCTGACACTCAGTGATTGGCCTGCTCCTGACACTCAGTGATTGGCCTGCTCCTGACACTCAGTGATTGGCCTGCTCCTGACACTCAGTGATTGGCCTGCTCCTGACACTCAGTGATTGGCCTGCTCCTAACACTCAGTGATTGGCCTGCTCCTGACCCTCAGTGATTGGCCTGCTCCTAACACTCAGTGATTGGCCTGCTCCTGACCCTCAGTGATTGGCCTGCTCCTAACCCTCAGTGATTGGCCTGCTCCTGACCCTCAGTGATTGGCCTGCTCCTGACCCTCAGTGATTGGCCTGCTCCTAACCCTCAGTGATTGGCCTGCTCCTAACCCTCAGTGATTGGCCTGCTCCTGACCCTCAGTGATTGGCCTGCTCCTGACCCTCAGTGATTGGCCTGCTCCTGACCCTCAGTGATTGGCCTGCTCCTAACACTCAGTGATTGGCCTGCTCCTGACCCTCAGTGATTGGCCTGCTCCTAACACTCAGTGATTGGCCTGCTCCTGACACTCAGTGATTGGCCTGCTCCTGACACTCAGTGATTGGCCTGCTCCTAACACTCAGTGATTGGCCTGCTCCTGACCCTCAGTGATTGGCCTGCTCCTAACACTCAGTGATTGGCCTGCTCCTAACACTCAGTGATTGGCCTGCTCCTAACACTCAGTGATTGGCCTGCTCCTAACACTCAGTGATTGGCCTGCTCCTAACCCTCAGTGATTGGTCTGCTCCTAACACTCAGTGATTGGCCTGCTCCTAACACTCAGTGATTGGCCTGCTCCTAACACTCAGTGATTGGCCTGCTCCTGACACTCAGTGATTGGCCTGCTCCTAACACTCAGTGATTGGCCTGCTCCTAACACTCAGTGATTGGCCTGCTCCTAACACTCAGTGATTGGCCTGCTCCTAACACTCAGTGATTGGCCTGCTCCTAACACTCAGTGATTGGCCTGCTCCTA
>CM055741.1:909219-929219 GCA_029465975.1 Dallia pectoralis
GATCAACCACAATGAGGTAATAAATAGAAGAGACCAGGATCAACCACAATGAGGTAATAAATAGAAGAGACCAGGATCAACCACAATGAGGTAATAAATAGAAGAGACCAGGATCAACCACAATGAGGTAATAAATAGAAGAGACCAGGATCAACCACAATGAGGTAATAAATAGAAGAGACCAGGATCAACCACAATGAGGTAATAAATAGAAGAGACCAGGATCAACCACAATGAGGTAATAAATAGAAGAGACCAGGATCAACCACAATGAGGTAATAAATAGAAGAGACCAGGATCAACCACAATGAGGTAATAAATAGAAGAGACCAGGATCAACCACAATGAGGTAATAAATAGAAGAGACCAGGATCAACCACAATGAGGTAATAAATAGAAGAGACCAGGATCAACCACAATGAGGTAATAAATAGAAGAGACCAGGATCAGGATCACAATGAGGTAATAAATAGAAGAGACCAGGATCAACCACAATGAGGTAATAAATAGAAGAGACCAGGATCAACCACAATGAGGTAATAAATAGAAGAGACCAGGATCAACCACAATGAGGTAATAAATAGAAGAGACCAGGATCAACCACAATGAGGTAATAAATAGAAGAGACCAGAGATCAACCACAATGAGGTAATAAATAGAAGAGACCAGTATCAACCACAATGAGGTAATAAATAGAAGAGATTAGGATCAACCACAATTAGGTAATAAATAGAAGAGATCAGGATCAACCACAATGAGGTAATAAATAGAAGAGATCAGAGATCAACCACAATGAGGTAATAAATAGAAGAGACCAGAGATCAACCACAATGAGGTAATAAATAGAAGAGACCAGGATCAACCACAATGAGGTAATAAATAGAAGAGATTAGGATCAACCACAATTAGGTAATAAATAGAAGAGATCAGGATCAACCACAATGAGGTAATAAATAGAAGAGATCAGAGATCAACGTGAAAACAAACTTTCTGATTTTGGTGTCAGCTAGCCTGAGCTGTGTCTGCCTGGGGTCACAACGTAATGAAGAAAAGCCCAGCAGGTCTCTACCTGTCGTAGGAACTTGTTAGCGATGAGGGCATCAGGTGAGACGTCCGACTGTTTACAGGTAAAACAGGTGTGTTCCTCTGAGTCCAGCAGACTGGTCCGGATACCTAGGGGTTAAAGGTCACAGGCATAGTATTAGAGGTCAAACAGATGGAGGCGGTTCAGTGTGTGTGTTATGTACTCAGGTGTGTGTGTGTGTGTTATGTACTCAGGTGTGTGTGTGTGTGTTATGTACTCAGGTGTGTGTGTGTGTGTTATGTACTCAGGTGTGTGTGTGTGTGTTATGTACTCAGGTGTGTGTGTGTGTGTTATGTACTCAGGTGTGTGTGTGTGTGTTATGTACTCAGGTGTGTGTGTGTGTGTTATGTACTCAGGTGTGTGTGTGTGTGTTATGTACTCAGGTGTGTGTGTGTGTGTTATGTACTCAGGTGTGTGTGTGTGTGTTATGTACTCAGGTGTGTGTGTGTGTGTTATGTACTCAGGTGTGTGTGTGTGTGTTATGTACTCAGGTGTGTGTGTGTGTGTTATGTACTCAGGTGTGTGTGTGTGTGTTATGTACTCAGGTGTGTGTGTGTGTGTTATGTACTCAGGTGTGTGTGTGTGTGTTATGTACTCAGGTGTGTGTGTGTGTGTTATGTACTCAGGTGTGTGTGTGTGTGTTATGTACTCAGGTGTGTGTGTGTGTGTTATGTACTCAGGTGTGTGTGTGTGTGTTATGTACTCAGGTGTGTGTGTGTGTGTTATGTACTCAGGTGTGTGTGTGTGTGTTATGTACTCAGGTGTGTGTGTGTGTGTTATGTACTCAGGTGTGTGTGTGTGTGTTATGTACTCAGGTGTGTGTGTGTGTGTTATGTACTCAGGTGTGTGTGTGTGTTATGTACTCAGGTGTGTGTGTGTGTTATGTACTCAGGTGTGTGTGTGTGTACTCAGGTGTGTGTGTGTGTACTCAGGTGTGTGTGTGTGTACTCAGGTGTGTGTGTGTGTACTCAGGTGTGTGTGTGTGTACTCAGGTGTGTGTGTGTGTTATGTACTCAGGTGTGTGTGTGTGTTATGTACTCAGGTGTGTGTGTGTGTTATGTACTCAGGTGTGTGTGTGTGTTATGTACTCAGGTGTGTGTGTGTGTTATGTACTCAGGTGTGTGTGTGTGTTATGTACTCAGGTGTGTGTGTGTGTGTGTTATGTACTCAGGTGTGTGTGTGTGTGTGTTATGTACTCAGGTGTGTGTGTGTGTGTGTTATGTACTCAGGTGTGTGTGTGTGTGTGTTATGTACTCAGGTGTGTGTGTGTGTGTACTCAGGTGTGTGTGTGTGTGTACTCAGGTGTGTGTGTGTGTGTTATGTACTCAGGTGTGTGTGTGTGTTATGTACTCAGGTGTGTGTGTGTGCTTTGTACTCAGGTGTGTGTGTGTGTTATGTACTCAGGTGTGTGTGTGTGTGTTATGTACTCAGGTGTGTGTGTGTGTGTGTTATGTACTCAGGTGTGTGTGTGTGTGTTATGTACTCAGGTGTGTGTGTGTGTGTTATGTACTCAGGTGTGTGTGTGTGTGTTATGTACTCAGGTGTGTGTGTGTGTGTTATGTACTCAGGTGTGTGTGTGTGTGTTATGTACTCAGGTGTGTGTGTGTGTGTGTGTTTGTCAGGTGTGTGTGTGTGTGTGTGTTATGTACTCAGGTGTGTGTGTGTGTGTGTGTTTTGTACTCAGGTGTGTGTGTGTGTGTGTGTTATGTACTCAGGTGTGTGTGTGTGTGTGTGTCATGTACTCAGGTGTGTGTGTGTGTGTCATGTACTCAGGTGTGTGTGTGTGTGTTATGTACTCAGGTGTGTGTGTGTGTTATGTACTCAGGTGTGTGTGTGTGTTATGTACTCAGGTGTGTGTGTGTGTGTGTTATGTACTCAGGTGTGTGTGTGTGTGTGTTATGTACTCAGGTGTGTGTGTGTGTGTGTTATGTACTCAGGTGTGTGTGTGTGTGTGTTATGTACTCAGGTGTGTGTGTGTGTGTATGTACTCAGGTGTGTGTGTGTGTTATGTACTCAGGTGTGTGTGTGTGTTATGTACTCAGGTGTGTGTGTGTGTTATGTACTCAGGTGTGTGTGTGTGTTATGTACTCAGGTGTGTGTGTGTGTTATGTACTCAGGTGTGTGTGTGTGTTATGTACTCAGGTGTGTGTGTGTGTTATGTACTCAGGTGTGTGTGTGTGTTATGTACTCAGGTGTGTGTGTGTGTTATGTACTCAGGTGTGTGTGTGTGTGTTATGTACTCAGGTGTGTGTGTGTGTGTTATGTACTCAGGTGTGTGTGTGTGTGTTATGTACTCAGGTGTGTGTGTGTGTGTTATGTACTCAGGTGTGTGTGTGTGTGTGTGTTATGTACTCAGGTGTGTGTGTGTGTTATGTACTCAGGTGTGTGTGTGTGTGTCATGTACTCAGGTGTGTGTGTGTGTGTCATGTACTCAGGTGTGTGTGTGTGTGTCATGTACTCAGGTGTGTGTGTGTGTTATGTACTCAGGTGTGTGTGTGTGTGTGTTATGTACTCAGGTGTGTGTGTGTGTGTGTTATGTACTCAGGTGTGTGTGTGTGTGTGTTATGTACTCAGGTGTGTGTGTGTGTGTGTTATGTACTCAGGTGTGTGTGTGTGTTATGTACTCAGGTGTGTGTGTGTGTTATGTACTCAGGTGTGTGTGTGTGTTATGTACTCAGGTGTGTGTGTGTGTTATGTACTCAGGTGTGTGTGTGTGTTATGTACTCAGGTGTGTGTGTGTGTTATGTACTCAGGTGTGTGTGTGTGTTATGTACTCAGGTGTGTGTGTGTGTTATGTACTCAGGTGTGTGTGTGTGTTATGTACTCAGGTGTGTGTGTGTGTTATGTACTCAGGTGTGTGTGTGTGTTATGTACTCAGGTGTGTGTGTGTGTTATGTACTCAGGTGTGTGTGTGTGTTATGTACTCAGGTGTGTGTGTGTGTTATGTACTCAGGTGTGTGTGTGTGTTATGTACTCAGGTGTGTGTGTGTGTTATGTACTCAGGTGTGTGTGTTATGTACTCAGGTGTGTGTGTTATGTACTCAGGTGTGTGTGTTATGTACTCAGGTGTGTGTGTTATGTACTCAGGTGTGTGTGTTATGTACTCAGGTGTGTGTGTTATGTACTCAGGTGTGTGTGTTATGTACTCAGGTGTGTGTGTTATGTACTCAGGTGTGTGTGTTATGTACTCAGGTGTGTGTGTTATGTACTCAGGTGTGTGTGTGTGTCATGTACTCAGGTGTGTGTGTTATGTACTCACAGTCATCACAGTAGGAGTTTCCACAGCAGGGGATCACCACGGCATCAGCCATCAGGTCGTTGCAGATGGGGCAAAGCAGCTCATCCGGGATGGGATCAGCCTCATCCTCAGAGGACGATGCTTCTCTGGGAACAAACGGCGGACGCTCTTTCTTACCCAGGGCATAGGCCTCACTGAAACACACAGGGCAATGTCCCATCGATGTGAAAAAGACGTGGGAAACACAATGGTGATGGGTTAACAGTGGAAAGACTGATAGAAATGTGGCACGTACGCGTCAATAGCCGGTATGGCGTATTCTCCAGTACTGGTTAGCATGGCTCCTTTAGTTCCCGGTTCTGCTTTCACCATAAAGCTCTGGGGGATCCCTTTACTGGTCCTGACAGGCTTTGGAGGCTCCACACTCTTGTCCTACGACACAGGTAGACCAGAGATGTGGTGTCATGCAATGTAGAAATAAAGCACATGTTATGGGATACACACATATACCGGCAGACATACTGCGTAGCGCCGTGTAGCGTAGCGCAGTGTAGCGCCGTGTAGCGTAGCGCCGTGTAGCGTAATGTAGCGTAGCGCTGTGTAGCGTAGCGCCGTGTAGCGTAATGTAGCGTAGCGCTGTGTAGCGTAGCGCTGTGTAGCGTAATGTAGCGTAGCGCTGTGTAGCGTAGCGCCGTGTAGCGTAGCGCCCTCTATATACATACCATCTGCAGGGGGCAGTGTTTGATGTAGTGTCCGTTCTTGCCACAGCGGTAACAGATGTACTGGGCAGGAGGGGGTCCAATAGCCTTCTTTGAATAACTACAGAACAAAAAACAGGGCAGGAGGATTAACAAGTAAACAATTATCAAATATGTAAATATGTAATATTATTTTGTCATGGCAATACGGTTTACAAAGCAGAGGGAGGGAGCGCGTGTAAAGCCCCGCGCGTGTGTGTGTGTTTTCTACTCACTGTATGGGGTCGTAGTCATGGTTGGACTGTGACATCATGGCTCTGATCTTGTCGTCCTCTGAAGCATTCGCCTCCGCTAGGTTGGCAGTCTGGGAGAAGAGAGGGAGAGGTGAAACGAAGAAGAGCAAAGATGGATACGAGGTCAGAGAGGGACGAGTGGAGAAAGAAGGAACATGAGAGCATGAATAAAGAATTGAGAATCAACTCCCAAATTTAAAACTCCAAAATGTACACTGGACAAACACACACACACACGCACACACACGGACACGCACACACGCGGACACGCACACACACGGACACGCACGCACACGGACACGCACACGGACACACACGGACACACACACACAGCAATACCTTGGACAGCTGTGCCAGGGAGATGGAGGGAGAAGAATCGGTCTGCAGAAGAATAGCAACAAAGAACAAAACTAAGTGAAGGAACCAAGGAGACAAGGTGCCAGGGAGGACGTTGGAGACACTCAATGACACTACATCCCCTCCCCTCTCCACACCTCAAAAAAACACAGGAGGCGGAAAGGTTCTGTAGAAGAGGAAACAATGGGAGAGGAGGCACAAACACATCCAGGGAATTCACATAAGTTCTGACAGTTGGTCAGGTGACCCAAGTCGGTACAGTAACCCCCCGGATGCTGATCCTAGATCAGAGTAAGATATGAAGTAATGCCAGTGGTAGGCAACGCTAACCTGTGACAACAAATGTTTTGCCCTGGAGTGTCGCTACAACCGTGGCAGGGCCTTACCAACTGCTGGCCAGGTAGTCGGTCTCCTCCGAAGTGCTGGGAGAGGGGGGAGGACTGGCCAAGCGTCTACACCCAGTGACAGAGGCTTACTTATGGGAGGGGGTGTCGTGGGGGTGGGTACTACAGACATGGTAGGGTTTCAGCTCTCTGTTGCTCATCCTCCTCTACATTTTGGTTCCCCTCGCTACGTTTTGGTTCCCCTCGCTACGTTTTGGTTCCCCTCGCTACGTTTTGGTTCCTCTCGCTACGTTTTGGTTCCTCTCGCTACGTTTTTGGTAGCTCAGACCGGGAGGAATTATACCGAATTGCCTTGCAGGAGGTAGAAGCTAGAGGTCCACAGTTAAAACTGGCTAAGCTAAAGTGCACCATCCATGTTCCTGTAGATCTACCCTCCTGTAGGTTTTAACACCATCCATGTTCCTGGAGATCTACCCTCCTGAAGGTTTTAACACCATCCATGTTCCTGGAGATCTACCCTCCTGTAGGTTAACACCATCCATGTTCCTGGAGATCTACCCTCCTGTAGGTTTTAACACCATCCATGTTCCTGGAGATCTACCCTCCTGTAGGTTAACACCATCCATGTTCCTGGAGATCTACCCTCCTGTAGGTTTTAACACCATCCATGTTCCTGGAGATCTACCCTCCTGTAGGTTTTAACACCATCCATGTTCCTGGAGATCTACCCTCCTGTAGGTTTTAACACCATCCACGTTCCTGGAGATCTACCCTCCTGTAGGTTTTAACACCATCCATGTTCCTGGAGATCTACCCTCCTGTAGGTTTTAACACCATCCATGTTCCTGGAGATCTACCCTCCTGTAGGTTTTAACACCATCCATGTTCCTGGAGATCTACCCTCCTGAAGGTTTTAACACCATCCATGTTCCTGTAGATCTACCCTCCTGTAGGTTTTAACACCATCCATGTTCCTGGAGATCTACCCTCCTGTAGGTTTTAACACCATCCATGTTCCTGGAGATCTACCCTCCTGAAGGTTTTAACACCATCCATTTTCCTGGAGATCTACCCTAATGTATGTTTCAGTACAGCGCTTGAGGAGTTGTTTGTGTCTACTGTCCTTTTTAATCTTAAATCCAACCCTGATCTAAACGATTTCCGTTGGTGACCAGTAAAATAACATGCATTTCTTATTTTAACCGACAGCTGTCATAACACGAGTCAGGTGAAGGCAAGAGTGAGGTATGCTGGGGGTCAGAGGTCACTGAAGGGACGACACATGGGCCTGCGGTGGTGGTGAAACGTGTTCCCAACAGAACACACAACCTCTTTATTGACAGTTCTGCAGCTTACAGCAGGAACCACAGAAAGACACAACCAAACCTGTGAACGTGTGTCCGTCGCCATGGGGACGCTTGTACAGTGAAACCCAAGAAGAACCCAGTTATTCCTACATTGGATCATTTCTGTGATGTCATACTGAAGCGCCTGTGACCTCAGAATGACCTACGCAGTGCTGCGTGAGGTGGTCCACATTTTACCAAAACAACATGGTCATGGATTAGTCCTGCTTACTTCTTAGTGAATAAATGTACACCCACTTAAACTTAAAGGTTTAGATCTAGAGGTCAAACACTCAAGACTGATTTAATAGCTGGCATTGTAAAGAGGATTTTACGAGTTTAAAAAGAAAAGATGAATGATATCCAGACCATATTATTATCAGGATAACATGTGTTTAGACACACCAACACATTTACTGAAAACAACCACACACACAAATACACACACAATCACACAAACCAAATAAATGCATTCGTCTTAAGTAAATATGTCACAAAGTCATTGCTATAACAGCAGTTGAAAGATAGATGTCATTTCCATTTTATGAAATCAACAGGCAGTAAATAATGACGTCATCATAAAGTATCAACAACTTTGTAGCATTAGAAACCCATTTCCGTGTAACATATCAGCACGCAAAAACGTGACAACTGTCAATTCTGTTACCGCGGTAACCATTTGTTTCAATATGAAATACAGTGTGAATGTTACCAGGGTAACCGTTAGTTTCAATATGAAATACAGTGTAAATGTTACCAGGGTAACCGTTTGTTTCAATATGAAATACAGTGTAAATGTTACCAGGGTAACCGTTAGTTTCAATATGAAATACAGTGTAAATGTTACCAGGGTAACCGTTAGTTTCAATATGAAATACAGTGTGAATGTTACCAGGGTAACCGTTTGTTTCAATATGAAATACAGTGTGAATGTTACCAGGGTAACCGTTAGTTTCAATATGAAATACAGTGTGAATGTTACCAGGGTAACCGTTTGTTTCAATATGAAATACAGTGTGAATGTTACCAGGGTAACCGTTTGTTTCAATATGAAATACAGTGTGAATGTTACCAGGGTAACCGTTTGTTTCAATATACACTGGACAGTTGGGTTCAGATCCATCAAGACATTGAACACAATCAAAACACAGTGTGTTACAAACAGAGAGAACAGCAGTTTAACCACAAAACATTATCATTACATAATATTATCACCATAACAACATAGTTGAATATAAATTGACCTCCTGGCAACCAGTTAACCAGTAACCAATCAGAACACAGTTTACAGTTTCATGAACAAATGGTAGAGTAGAGGACAGAGGCAGTAAGCAAATGAGAGGGTTTGTTACATACGGGTCTGGATGATCCTGCAGCCATGTCAGAACGATCACTAGAACCAGAGAGAAACACATCCATAAGAACCACAGAATGGATACAGAACCACCATACAGAGGCCAGGCGCCCGCACAGAGGCCAGGCGCCCGCACAGAGGCCAGGCGCCCGCACAGAGGCCAGGCGCCCGCACAGAGGCCAGGCGCCCGCACAGAGGCCAGGCGCCCGCACAGAGGCCAGGCGCTCGCACAGAGGACGTTATAGAACATCTTACAGTATCAAATAGACATATACGTTATAGAACATCTTACAGTATCAAATAGACATATATGTTATAGAACATCTTACAGTATCAAATAGACATATACGTTATAAAACATCCTACAGTATCAAATAGACATATATGTTATAGAACATCCTACAGTATCAAATAGACATATACGTTATAAAACATCCTACAGTATCAAATAGACATATATGTTATAGAACATCCTACAGTATCAAATAGACATATACGTTATAAAACATCCTACAGTATCAAATAGACATATATGTTATAGAACATCCTACAGTATCAAATAGACATATACGTTATAAAACATCCTACAGTATCAAATAGACATATACGTTATGAAACATCTTACAGTATAAGACATATACGTTATGGAACATCCTACAGTATCAAATAGACATGTACGTTATAGAACATCCTACAGTATCAAATATACATATACGTTATAGAACATCCTACAATATTAAATAGACATATACATTATAGAACATCCTACAGGATCAAATAGACATATACGTTATAGAACATCCTACAGTATCAAATAGACATATACGTTAAAGAACATCCTACAGTATCAAATAGACATATATGTTATAGAACATCATACGTACACAATGAACGTTCTGCCTGCTGGTTTGACCCCCCCGATTGGGGTGCGTCTGACAATCACAGAGGAATGTTTGGGAATGTGGACCTCGTCATCTGTGTACTCTGTGGAACCAGAAGGCAGAAAATAGTGCTGGTCGTGAGTACTAAATGTTTAAAACAAAGCATCTATGTACTCTGTGGAACCAGAAGGCAGACAATAGTGCTGGTCGGGAGTACTAAATGTTTAAAACAAAGCATCTATGTACTCTGTGGAACCAGAAGGCAGACAATAGTGCTGGTCGTGAGTACTAAATGTTTAAAACAAAGCATCTATGTACTCTGTGGAACCAGAAGGCAGACAATAGTGCTGGTAGTGAGTACTAAATGTTTAAAACAAAGCATATATGTACTCTGTGGAACCAGAAGGCAGACAATAGTGCTGTTGTGAGTACTAAATGTTTAAAACAATAGCTATTTACAACATAAATGGAGTCATGATTTTTACCCTGAAAATATAGCATCTATTGGTTTAGGGTTAACCCTAACAATTGTGTTATTAATACTTCTACTATAAATATATATATATATAATATATATATACACTACTACTATAAATATAGTATCTATTGGTTTAGGGTTAACCCTAACAATTGTGTTATTAATACTTCTACTATAAATATATATAATATATATATACTACTACTATAAATATAGTATCTATTGGTTTAGGGTTAACCCTAACAATTGTGTTATTAATACTTCTACTATAAATATATATAATATATATATATACTACTATAAATATAGTATCTATTGGTTTAGGGTTAACCCTAACAATTGTGTTATTAATACTTCTACTATAAATATATATATAAATATAGCATATAATACTCTCGCAAGGATCCTGGAGGGGGCCTGGGAGTATGCCCATCCAGTCTACATGTGTTTTGTGGATCTGGAGAAGGCGTATGACCGGGTACCCCGGGATCTTTTGTGGGAGGTGCTGCGGGAGTATGGGGTGAGGGGGTCTCTTCTCAGGGCCATCCAATCTCTGTACGCTCAAAGCATGAGCTGTGTCCGTGTCCTCGGCAGTAAGTCGGATTCGTTCCCGGTGGGGGTTGGCCTCCGCCAGGGCTGCGCTTTGTCACCAATCCTGTTTGTAATATTCATGGACAGGATATCAAGGCGTAGTCATGGGGGGGAGGGGTTCCCGTTCGGTGGGCTGATGGTCACATCACTGCTTTTTGCGGATGATGTGGTCCTGATGGCCTCATCGGTCGGTGACCTTCAGCACTCACTGGATCGGTTCGCAGCCGAGTGTGAAGCGGCTGGGATGAGGGTTAGCACCTCTAAATCTGAGGCCATGACTCTCAGCAGGAAACCGGTGGAGTGCCTACTCCGGGTAGGGAATGAGTCCTTACTCCAAGTGAAGGAGTTCAAGTACCTCGGGGTCCTGTTCGCGAGTGAGGGAACAATGGAGCGGGAGTTTGGTCGGAGGATCGGAGCAGCGGGGGCGGTGTTGCATTCGCTTCACCGCACCGTTGTGACGAAAAGAGAGCTGAGCCGAAAGGCAAAGCTCTCGATCTACCGGTCAATCTTTGTTCCTACCCTCACCTATGGTCATGAAAGCTGGGTCATGACCGAAAGAACGAGATCGCGGGTACAAGCGGCCGAAATGGGTTTTCTCAGAAAGGTGGCTGGCCTCTCCCTTAGGGATAGGGTGAGAAGCTCAGTCATCCGAGAGGAACTCGGAGTAGAGCCGCTGCTCCTTTGCATAGAAAGGAGCCAGTTGAGGTGGTTCGGGCATCTTGTAAGAATGCCACCTGGGCGCCTCCCTAGAGAGGTGTTCCAGGCACGTCCAGCTGGGAGGAGACCTCGGGGAAGACCCAGGACTAGGTGGAGAGATTATATCTCCACACTGGCCTGGGAACGCCTCGGGATTCCCCAGTCAGAGCTGGCTAATGTTGCCCGGGAAAGGGAAGTTTGGGGTCCCCTGCTAGAGCTGCTACCCCCGCGACCCGACCCCGGATAAGCGGTTGAAGATGAGATGAGAGATATATATATATATACTACTATAATTATAGCATCTATTGGTTTAGGGTTAACCCTAACAATTGTGTTATTAATACTTCTACTATAAATATATTATATATATATATATATACACACACACATACTACTACTATAAATATAGCATCTATTGGTTTAGGGTTAACCCTAACAATTGTGTTATTAATACTTCTACTATAAATATATATATATAATATATATATATATATACTACTATAAATATAGCATCTATTGGTTTAGGGTTAACCCTAACAATTGTGTTATTAATACTTCTACTATAAATATATATAATATATATATACTACTACTATAAATATAGCATCTATTGGTTTAGGGTTAACCCTAACAATTGTGTTATTAATACTTCTACTATAAATATATATTATATATATATATATATATATACTACTATAAATATAGCATCTATTGGTTTAGGGTTAACCCTACCAATTGTGTTATTAATACTTCTACTATAAATATATATATAATATTTATATACCACTACTATAAATATAGCATCTATTGGTTTAGGGTTAACCCTAAGAATTGTGTTATTAATACTTCTACTATAAATATATATAATATATATATATACACTACTACTATAAATATAGCATCTATTGGTTTAGGGTTAACCCTAAGAATTGTGTTATTAATACTTCTACTATAAATATATATAATATTTATATACCACTACTATAAATATAGCATCTATTGGTTTAGGGTTAACCCTAACAATTGTGTTATTAATACTTCTACTATAAATATATATATAATATATATATACTACTACTATAAATATAGCATCTATTGGTTTAGGGTTAACCCTAACAATTGTGTTATTAATACTTCTACTATAAATATATATATATATATACTACTACTATAAATATAGCATCTATTGGTTTAGGGTTAACCCTAACAATTGTGTTATTAATACTTCTACTATAAATATATATAATATTTATATACCACTACTATAAATATAGCATCTATTGGTTTAGGGTTAACCCTAACAATTGTGTTATTAATACTTCTACTATAAATATATATATAATATATATATACTACTACTATAAATATAGCATCTATTGGTTTAGGGTTAACCCTAACAATTGTGTTATTAATACTTCTACTATAAATATATATATAATATATATATACTACTACTATAAATATAGCATCTATTGGTTTAGGGTTAACCCTAACAATTGTGTTATTAATACTTCTACTACAAATATATATATATATATATATACTACTACTATAAATATAGCATCTATTGGTTTAGGGTTAACCCTAACAATTGTGTTATTAATACTTCTACTACAAATATATATATACTACTACTATAAATATAGCATCTATTGGTTTAGGGTTAACCCTAACAATTGTGTTATTAATACTTCTACTATAAATATATATATATAATATATATATACACTACTACTATAAATATAGCATGTATTGGTTTAGTGTTAACCCTAACAATTGTGTTATTAATACTTCTACTATAAATATATATATAATATATATACTACTATAAATATAGCATGTATTGGTTTAGTGTTAACCCTAACAATTGTGTTATTAATAATTCATAACACGGGTTCTTTTAATTTAATATGATTTTGTTATGAGCTCAAATAAACAGTTAGTTTCGCGTTGAGGCTGTTTCTGGTAATAATTTAACATCTGTAGGAAAACAGTAGTCCAAAAGAGGATGTGCTCGAATGCCAAAGCAACCTAGTGTTATTATGTCAACAACACGGTGTTCAAGGTCATATTGAGTCAAATGTAGTCATGCTGTTCCTGAAACTTACTATTGGCCAGCACATTATGACCCAATGCTGTGCACTGCAAACAGAAAGTTTGGGACCTTTTCCGCTAGTCAGCATTATAATAGTTTCAGTCGATGTCCACATATCAACACTGTCATACACTGCTTGGTCTCATGTCTTTAGATCTGGTCAGCATTATAATAGTTTCAGTCGATGTCCACATATCAACACTGTCATACACTGCTTGGTCTCATGTCTTTAGATCTGGTCAGCATTATAATAGTTTCAGTATATTTCCACATATCAACACTGTCATACACTGCTTGGTCTCATGTCTTTAGATCTGGTCTTACCTTCACGGGTTTGCGCATTAGTGATCTGCAGGTCACAGTCCGTGGCCTTGAGTCGCTCTCGGCCCATAATCTGGCGCTTGAGCTCAGCCAGGGTGATGTGCAACCCGTCAAACGTGACCGTGTTGTAGTCCAACTTGGACGAAAACTTATAATGAACACAAGACATTCTCAAAACTATGATTTACTCAAACTGGGGGAAAAAACACACAAGTTAGTTACAATAACCAGCACTGAGAGGTCTCAATTTAGACTAAGATCTGACGCTGAGTCAGAATCAGCCATTCACAAGTGGATAATATCGAAGGGAAAACAGTCAACGAATAAGCTAAGAAGAGTGATTCACAGATTGTCCTGGTTGTTTTGCGTGTCATAACAGTAAACCAGTGATGAGAGATTGGCCCGGGATACTATAGCCCGTTCAGTTCGTTACAGTCCGGTTGAACACAAGAAAAGCAACATTGCAGATATGTCCATTTGTTTCCCGGTACATATAGTCCAGTGTCTCTAGGCCCTTTTCTCTGTAAGCAGCCAGTGTTTCCCGGTACATTTAGTCCAGTGTCCCTCCCCAAACACGGGCCTATCGCCTGTAAGCAGCCAGTCCGTGGTTAGGAGTCCAGACACGGGTGTTCCGCTCTTCCGCCGTAAATGGCGTAGTCCAAAATATAGTCCGAAAAACGATACGAAACGCAAGTCTTCACAATGTCCTTCTTCGGAGTCACAATCCACAGGTAAATGATAGGAATCCCTTTAATCCACGATAAAATGATAAAACAAGAGAATGTGAGGCCTATGTCGGCCTAGCTACCAGTAAAAACAAAAACAATAGCAACTGAAGCTATCTTACATGGCTAGCTAGTTAGCATATCCGCAGTTGGAATTAACTACTTAAATAACTAGTTATCTTATCCTAGTTCCCAAACATATCATAAGTATAATGTCACAATGACGACAGAAATGCATCCACACGCTGATTATTATTGCTGTTTAAATCCATATCATCCATTTTGACGGTCTTCCCGTTGGTCCTCGTTGTCTTCTGAACATCATGGCGGGACCGGAAACGTGTCTGACAAGGAAACGGAAATCACTTTTCTTCAACGGTAACATTTTGGTCACGTAACAACACGCGCCCCCCCACTTTGTTGTGGTGGTAAACATGCCTAAACTGACAGTTTGACACGATTTGCACACAGGCCAATTGAGTGAATAATGAATAAAGTCCAAACGTATTACACGAACCAGGTAAAGACTAGTAGTTTGAGTATTGTGAGAAGGTTATGGTACAGAAATGAAAAACCTAACTGGGTCCGGCCCTTTGTGCGACTTTGTAACTTGGAAATAAAGATAAAGATTCTGTATTTTTTACATCATTCAAATTACAGTTTATTTGTCCACCAAGTGTAGACTAACAGGTGTAGACTAACAGGTGTAGACCAACAGGTGTAGACCAACAGGTGTAGACCACCTGGTGTCGACTAACATGTGTAGACCAACAGGTGTAGACCAACAGGTGTAGACTAACATGTGTAGACTAACAGGTGTAGACTAAAATGTGTAGACCACCTGGTGTGGAGTAACATGTGTAGACTAACAGGTGTGGACTAACAGGTGTAGACTAACATGTGTAGACTAACATGTGTAGACTAACAGGTGTGGACTAACAGGTGTAGACTAACAGGTGTAGACCAACAGGTGTAAACTAACATGTGTAGACTAACAGGTGTGGACTAACAGGTGTAGGCCAACATGTGTAGACCACCAGGTGTGGACTAACAGGTGTAGACCAACAGGTGTAGACCAACAGGTGTAGACTAACAGGTGTAGACTAACAGGTGTAGACCACCTGGTGTGGACTAACATGTGTAGACTAACAGGTGTGGACTAACAGGTGTAGACTAACAGGTGTGGACTAACATGTGTAGACTAACAGGTGTAGACTAACATGTGTAGACTAACAGGTGTAGACTAAAATGTGTAGACTAACAGGTGTGGACTAACAGGTGTAGGCTAACAGGTGTAGGCCAACAGGTGTAGACCACCAGGTGTAGACTAACAGGTGTAGACCAACAGGTGTAGACCAACAGGTGTAGACCAACAGGTGTAGACTAACAGGTGTAGACTAACAGGTGTAGACCACCTGGTGTGGACTAACATGTGTAGACTAACAGGTGTGGACTAACAGGTGTAGACTAACATGTGTAGACTAACATGTGTAGACTAACAGGTGTGGACTAACATGTGTAGACTAACAGGTGTGGACTAACAGGTGTAGACCACCAGGTGTTGACTAACAGGTGTAGACTAACAGGTGTAGACCAACAGGTGTAGACCAACAGGTGTAGACTAACATGTGTAGACTAACAGGTGTAGACTAACAGGTGTAGACCACCTGGTGTGGACTAACATGTGTAGACTAACAGGTGTGGACTAACAGGTGTAGACTAACAGGTGTAGACAAACATGTGTAGACTAACATGTGTAGACTAACAGGTGTAGACTAACAGGTGTAGACCACCTGGTGTGGACTAACATGTGTAGACTAACTGGTGTGGACTAACAGGTGTAGACTAACAGGTGTAGACTAACATGTGTAGACTAACATGTGTAGACTAACAGGTGTGGACTAACAGGTGTAGACTAACAGGTGTAGACCAACAGGTGTAAACTAACATGTGTAGACTAACAGGTGTGGACTAACAGGTGTAGGCCAACAGGTGTGGACTAACAGGTGTAGACCAACAGGTGTAGACCAACAGATGTAGACTAACATGTGTAGACTAACAGGTGTAGACTAACAGGTGTAGACCACCTGGTGTGGACTAACATGTGTAGACTAACAGGTGTGGACTAACAGGTGTAGACTAACAGGTGTGGACTAACATGTGTAGACTAACAGGTGTGGACTAACAGGTGTAGACTAACATGTGTAGACTAACAGGTGTAGACTAAAATGTGTAGACTAACAGGTGTGGACTAACAGGTGTAGGCTAACAGGTGTAGGCCAACAGGTGTAGACCACCAGGTGTAGACTAACAGGTGTAGACCAACAGGTGTAGACCAACAGGTGTAGACCAACAGGTGTAGACTAACAGGTGTAGACTAACAGGTGTAGACTAACAGGTGTAGACCACCTGGTGTAGACTAACAGGTGTGGACTAACATGTGTAGACTAACATGTGTAGACTAACAGGTGTAGACCACCAGGTGTTGACTAACAGGTGTAGACTAACAGGTGTAGACCAACAGCTGTAGACCAACAGGTGTAGACTAACATGTGTAGACTAACAGGTGTAGACTAACAGGTGTAGACCACCTGGTGTGGACTAACATGTGTAGACTAACAGGTGTGGACTAACAGGTGTAGACTAACATGTGTAGACTAACATGTGTAGACTAACAGGTGTGGACTAACATGTGTAGACTAACAGGTGTGGACTAACAGGTGTAGACTAACATGTGTAGACTAACATGTGTAGACTAACAGGTGTGGACTAACACGTGTAGACTAACAGGTGTGGACTAACAGGTGTAGACTAATAGGTGTAGCCTAACATTACATTACATTACTGTAGTAATGTTCTGCAGTTGATCTGATCCAGTGTGGTAATGTTCTGCGGTGGATCTAATCCAGTGTGGTAATGTTCTGCAGTGGATCTGATCCAGTGTGGTAATGTTCTGCAGTGGATCTGATCCAGTGTGGTAATGTTCTGCAGTTGATCTGATCCAGTGTGGTAATGTTCTGCAGTGGATCTGATCCAGTGTGGTAATGTTCTGCAGTTGATCTGATCCAGTGTGGTAATGTTCTGCAGTGGATCTGATCCAGTGTGGTAATGTTCTGCAGTGGATCTGATCCAGTGTGGTAATGTTCTGCAGTGGATCTGATCCAGTGTGGTAATGTTCTGCAGTTGATCTGATCCAGTGTGGTAATGTTCTGCAGTGGATCTGATCCAGTGTAGTCATGCAATCAAAGCTAAATACAGGGGAATCACTTAATTATAAACACAACATCAATAATAAGCTTTTTTTTAAATAAGTAATATGTGTGTGTTTTGAATGTGTGTGCTCATGTGTGTATATCTGGGTGAATTTTGTCTGGCGGCTAAAAGCTGTCTACACCTGAAATGTCACAAACTAAGTTGTATTTTCACACTTCACAAAGTCTCAGGCTCGCAATACTGCCATCTGGTTTACAGAACTAAAACAGAAAACTAACTTGCTTCAGATTTACATTTCCTAAAATCTCTTCCTCCAGACTGAAAAAGGTTACACATTTCTAGTGTTGTAATATGATGATGGATGCTGTAGTCTTTATATTCTAATCAGTTAATTGATGCTATAGTCTTTATATTCTAATCAGATAATTGATGCTGTAGTCTTTATATTCTAATCAGATAATTGATGCTGTAGTCTTTATATTCTAATCAGATAATTGATGCTTTAGTCTTTATATTCTAATCAGTTAATTGATGCTGTAGTCTTTATATTCTAATCAGATAATTGATGCTGTAGTCTTTATATTCTAATCAGTTAATTGATGCTATAGTCTTTATATTCTAATCAGATAATTGATGCTGTAGTCTTTATATTCTAATCAGATAATTGATGCTGTAGTCTTTATATTCTAATCATATAATTGATGCTGTAGTCTTTATATTCTAATCAGATAATTGATGCTGTAGTCTTTATATTCTAATCAGATGATGGATGCTGTTGTCTTTATATTCTAATCAGATAATTGATGCTTTAGTCTTTATATTCTAATCAGATAAATGATGCTGTAGTCTTTATATTCTAATCAGATGATGGATGCTGTAGTCTTTATATTCTAATCAGATAATTGATGCTGTAGTCTTTATATTCTAACCAGATCATTGATGCTGTAGTCTTTATATTCTAATCAGATAATTGATGCTGTAGTCTTTATATTCTAATCAGATAATTGATGCTGTAGTCTTTATATTCTAATCAGTTAATTGATGTGGTAGTCTTTATATTCTAATCAGATAATTGATGCTGTAGTCTTTATATTCTAATCAGATAATTGATGCTGTATTCTTTATATTCTAATCAGTTAATTGATGCTGTAGTATTTATATTCTAATCAGATAATTGATGCTGTAGTCTTTATATTCTAATCAGATAATTGATGCTGTATTCTTCATATTCTAATCAGATAATTGATGCTGTAGTCTTTATATTCTAATCGGATAATTGATGCTGTATTCTTTATATTCTAATCAGATAATTGATGCTGTAGTCTTTATATTCTAATCAGTTAATTGATGCTGTAGTCTTTATATTCTAATCAGATAATTGATGCAGTAGTCTTTATAATCTGGTTACTGGTGGTGTATTCTAATCTGGTTATTTGCAGTGTTTTGCATAACTGAATACAATTTAAATGTAAAATTCTAATACTCGAATACAAAAACAACCGTGCATGAGGACTCAATAGTGCCCCACACCAGACAGAATACTGAACACCATCTGCTCTAAAGTTCACTCGCTGTGCATAATTCAAAACAAACCCGTAGGCTACTTTAAAACAACACCCAACTCAGAAAGATTTAAATACATATCCCCATGAAACTGATAAGAACAGATGGTTTGGGTATTGTAAGAACAGAAGATATATTTTGTTTTACCGGTAAATATTTTGTATATCTTACTGGTAAAAGTGTCTATATTGGACAGCTGTTTTCTATTTTTGATAATGAAGACAATGTATTAAAAATGTTTAGAGAAAGGTGTGTGTAAAGAGCTGCCGTGTCTTGATGCACTCTAGTGACCCCTGTGGTGGGTTGAATGCCTGCAAGCTCCATGATGGTTGTCAGATGATAACTTGAGTTTCCATCAATGTGCTGGTCAACACAGAGGGACAGGTAGCGTTTGAATTCACTGAACCAATTGACTGATCACCTTGCATTCTAAATGTTCTACTCTGAACTCAACCTTTAACCCTCAACTGTTCTACTCTGAACTCAACCTTTAACCCTCAACTGTTCTACTCTGAACTCAACCTTTAACCCTCAACTGTTCTACTCTGAACTCAACCTTTAACCCTCAACTGTTCTACTCTGAGCTCAACCTTTAACCCTCAACTGTTCTACTCTGAACTCAACCTTTAACCCTCAACTGTTCTACTCTGAGCTCAACCTTTAACCCTCAACTGTTCTACTCTGAACTCAACCTTTAACCCTCAACTGTTCTACTCTGAACTC
>CM055741.1:934219-951719 GCA_029465975.1 Dallia pectoralis
GAGAAACCAACAGTCTCCCACTGCAGCAGTGAACAGATCTGTCAGTTTTTGCATTAGATTTGGAAGACCCAGGACATCATGAGATAAACCCCATACAACACTTGGACATTAGTTCGAGAACACCAGGATATGAGTTCTAGAGTTTGAATATTGTCATTTACAGTAGAGCGGGAATGTGTCATTGATATTAGAGCAGGAATATTGTCATTTACAGTAGAGCAGGAATATTGTAATTTACAGTAGAGCAGGAATGTGTCATTTACAGTAGAGCAGGAATATTGTCATTGACAGTAGAGCAGGAATATTGTCATTTACAGTAGAGCTGGAATATTGTCATTTACAGTAGAGCTGGAATATTGTAATTTACAGTAGAGCAGGAATGTGTCATTGATATTAGAGCAGGAATATTGTCATTTACAGTAGAGCAGGAATATTGTCATTTACAGTAGAGCAGGCATATTGTCATTGACAGTAGAGCAGGAATATTGTCATTTACAGTAGAGCTGGAATATTGTCATTTACAGTAGAGCTGGAATATTGTCATTTACAGTAGAGCTGGAATATTGTCATTTACAGTAGAGCTGGAATATTGTCATTTACAGTAGAGCTGGAATATTGTCATTTACAGTAGAGCTGGAATATTGTCATTTACAGTAGAGCTGGAATATTGTCATTTACAGTAGAGCAAATATGAAGACATCCTGACTAATGTAGGAGAACCCCTGGAACTCATTCTAATCCAGGTTCAGTTTTTCCTAGACTTCTATGACGTATTCAGGGTTAATGTAGGAGAACCCCTGGAACTCATTCTGATCCAGGTTCAGTTTTTCCTAGACTTCTATGACGTATTCAGGGTTAATGTAGGAGAACCCCTGGAACTCATTCTGATCCAGGTTCATTATGAACAATTTATCTGTCGGAGTAAGTTCCACCGCCATCTTGGTGAATTCCTTATCAAAATTCCCAGTGTCCCGACGGTTCTTCTGTGTCAGAGAAGACAGGGAGGGGGAGAGGGGGAGAGGGGGGAGAGGGGAGAGGGGAGAGGGGGAGAGGGGAGAGGGAGAGAGGAGAGAGGAGAGAGGAGAGAGGAGAGAGGAGACAACAAAGAGAAGCGAAGGAACGAGGAAGGAAAGAGATGATAAAGATGTGTTATTTGAATGTTAATATAATATTGAGCCATGAATATTCAGTCTTAATAATTCGAGTAACATTGAGTCTCGTTTAGAAGACGTAGAAGAAGACCAGGAGGGCGAGTGAAGAACGACAGAGCAGCGAAGCACAAAAGTCATAGAAGAAGACCAGGAGGGCGAGCGATAAAGAACGACAGAGCAGCGAAGCACGAAGACAGTAAAAGCTAAGTTGCACATTGGTTCTGAGAATGAAATGAAGGAAGAGAGGTGTTCAAAAACAGCACACCCTTCCAGGAAATTCTTTAGTATGACCCTGCATCAGACATAGAAAACGAATCGTACCAAGTGTAGACGTGGGGTCCGGACTAGAACCACAGCAATATTACATTTGAGACAGAGAGAAAGACAGAGATGCACAAAGAAACAACAATATAAACATGGAGAGAAGGGCGATGAGGGGAGAGAGAGATGGGAAGAAAAAAGAGAGGAAAAAGAGATGGGAACAGAAGAATAAGAAAGAGGAAAAAGAGATGGGAACAGAAGAATAAGAAAGAGGAAAAAGAGATGGGAACAGAAGAATAAGAAAGAGGAAAAAGAGATGGGAACAGAAGAATAAGAAAGAGGAAAAAGAGATGGGAACAGAAGAATAAGAAAGAGGAAAAAGAGATGGGAACAGAAGAATGAGAAAGAGGAAAAAGAGATGGGAACAGAAGAATGAGAAAGAGGAAAAAGAGATGGGAACAGAAGAATAAGAAAGAGGAAAAAGAGATGGGAACGGAAGAATAAGAAAGAAGAAAAGAGATGGGAACGGAAGAATAAGAAAGAGGAAAAAGAGATGGCAACGGAAGAATAAGAAAGAGGAAAAAGAGATGGGAACGGAAGAATAAGAAAGAGGAAAAAGAGATGGGAACGGAAGAATAAGAAAGAGGAAAAAGAGATGGGAACGGAAGAATAAGAAAGAGGAAAAAGAGATGGGAACAGAAGAATAAGAAAGAGGAAAAAGAGATGGGAACAGAAGAATAAGAAAGAGGAAAAAGAGATGGGAACAGAAGAATAAGAAAGAGGAAAAAGAGATGGGAACAGAAGAATAAGAAAGAGGAAAAAGAGATGGGAACAGAAGAATAAGAAAGAGGAAAAAGAGATGGGAACAGAAGAATAAGAAAGAGGAAAAAGAGATGGGAACAGAAGAATAAGAAAGAGGAAAAAGAGATGGGAACAGAAGAATAAGAAAGAGGAAAAAGAGATGGGAACAGAAGAATAAGAAAGAGGAAAAAGAGATGGGAACAGAAGAATAAGAAAGAGGAAAAAGTAGGAGAAAGTAGAAAAAAAGCCAATGGTAACAAAATACTACAGACCATCCCAGAAGACAGACCACAACAAACAGCCAAATGGTTACAAAATACTACAGACCACCAGACCATCCCAGAAGACAGACCACAACAAAGAACCAAATGGTAACAAAATACTACAGACCACCCCAGAAGAAGACAGATCACAACAAAAAGCCAAATGGTAGTAACAAAATACTACAGACCACCCCAGAAGAAGACAGATCACAACAAAAAGCCAAATGTTAGTAACAAAATACTACAGACCACCCCAGAAAACAGACCACAACAAACAGCCAAATGGTAACAAATTACTACAGACCACCCCAGAAGACAGACCACAGCAAACAGCCAAATGGTAACAAAATACTACAGACCACCCCAGAAGACAGACCACAACAAACAGCCAAATGGTAACAAAATACTACAGACCACCAAGACCACCCCAAAAGACAAACCAGAACAAACAGCAAACGGTAACAAAATACAACAGACCACCAAGACCACTCCAAAAGACAGACCAGAACAAACAAACGGACAACCAGTGGTCTACATATTGACAGGTATACAGACAGACTACCACTGGTCTACATATTGACAGGTATACAGACAGACTACCACTGGTCTACATATTGACAGGTATACAGACAGACTACCACTGGTAGTACATATTGATAGTTACACAGACAACCTATGGTGCCAGATACCACAGGACACCTTCAGGGATCTGTTAGTAATGTCTTGGTGCCAGATACCACAGGACACCTTCAGGGGTCTGTTACTAATGTCTTGGTGTCAGATACCACAGGACACCTTCAGGGGTCTGTTACTAATGACTTGGTGCCAGATACCACAGGACACATTCATGGGTCTGTTACTAATGTCTTGGTGACAGATACCACAGGACACCTTCAGGGATCTGTTACTAATGTATTGGTGCCAGATACCACAGGACACCTTCAGGGGTCTGCTACTAATGTCTTGGTGCCAGATACCACAGGACACCTTCAGGGGTCTGTTACTAATGTCTTGGTGCCAGATACCACAGGACACCTTCAGGGGTCTGTTACTAATGTCTTGGTGCCAGATACCACATGACACCTACAAGGGTCTGTTATTAATGTCTTGGTGCCAGATACCACAGGACACCTTCAGGGATCTGTTACTAATGTCTTGGTGCCAGATACCACAGAGCACCTTCAGGGGTCTGTTACTAATGTCTTGGTGCCAGATACCACAGGACACTTTCAGGGATCTGTTACTAATGTCTTGGTGCCAGATACCACAGAACACCTTCAGAGATCTGTTACTAATGTCTTGGTGCCAGATATAATAGAACACCTTCAGAGATCTGTTACTAATGTCTTGGTGCCAGATATAATAGGACACCTTCAGGGGTCTGTTACTAATGTCTTGGTGACAGATACCACAGGACACCTTCAGAGATCTGTTACTAATGTCTTGGTGCCAGATATAATAGGACACCTTCAGGGGTCTGTTACTAATGTCTTGGTGACAGATACCACAGGACACCTTCAGAGATCTGTTACTAATGTCTTGGTGCCAGATATAATAGGACACCTTCAGGGATCTGTTACTCATGTCTTGGTGCCAGATACCACAGGACACCTTCAGGGGTCTGTTACTAATGTCTTGGTGCCAGATACAACAGGACACTTTCAGGGATCTGTTACTAATGTCTTGGTGCCAGATACCACAGGGCACCTTCAGAGATCTGTTACTAATGTCTTGGTGCCAGATATAATAGGACACCTTCAGGGGTCTGTTACTAATGTCTTGGTGACAGATACCACAGGACACCTTCAGTGATCTGTTACTAATGTCTTGGTGCCAGATGGACAGACTAGTATGGGTGTAAAAATAGACTGACGAACAGACTTGTGTATGTAAAAATAGACTGACGAACAGACTAGTATGGGTGAAAAATAGACTGACTGACAGAATACCACTTGACTACATATAGACTCACAGACAGACTACTACTGACGTACATATATAGACATACTACAGCTGGTCTACATACAGACTGACAGTCAACAAACAGAGAGGTGCAGTGGATATAACAGACATTTTATATCCACTGTAGATGAAAAAGAACAGAAGAGGAAAATGGAGAAGAACAGAAGAGGGGGATGAGGAAGATGGAGAGGAACAGAACAAGAAGATGAGAAGAACAGAATAGGAAGATGGAGAAGAACAGAAGAGGGGGATGAGGAAGATGGAGAGGAACAGAACAAGAAGATGAGAAGAACAGAATAGGAAGATGGACAAAAACAGAAGAGGAAGATGGAGAACAGAAGAGGAAGATGGAAAAGAACAGAAGAGGAAGATGGAAAAGAACAGAAGAGGAAGATGGAAAAGAACAGAAGAGGAAGATGGAAAAGAACAGAAGAGGAAGATAGAGAACAGAAGAGGAAGATGGAAAAGAACAGAAGAGGAAGATGGAGAAAAACAGAAGAGGGAGATGGAAAAGAACAGAAGAGGAAGATGGAAAAGAACAGAAGAGGAAGATGGAGAACAGAAGAGGAAGATGGAAAAGAACTGAAGAGGAAGATGGAGAAAAACAGAAGAGGAAGATGGAGAACAGAAGAGGAAGATGGAGAAAAACAGAAGAGGAAGATGGAAAAGAACAGAAGAGGGAGATGAGGAAGATGGAGAAGAGTGAGAACAGTAGTTTCCGGGCACATTCATTTATTTATTTCCTACCTTCTGCTCTCCATCCCTCCTCTGGGTCTCTGAGCCCCAGGGGCACCTGCCCACCCAGCAGCCAACAGTGGACCATTCTGGGCCCAGCCAAAACTCTAGTCCCTGGTCTCCTGGGGCCTATACGCCAGCTGCTGAGAATGATGTCATGACACCTCTAGGGACCTGAATTAACTGCACACCAAATGTGGCGCTCACAGGTTTCTACAGGAAGTGGAACACATTTCACCCCCCCACACACACACACACACACACACACACACACACACACACACACACACACACACACACACACACACACACACACACACACACACACACACACACACACACACACACATCAATAATGTCCTTTAACAGGGTCCACCTAATTAGTTCTCCATGAAACCACTTTGATATTTGACTGGGTGTGTGGAGTTCCCTTAGGGGCACGTTGGACTGTTATTTTAGACTGAATTGATGGGAGACTCAGAAACATACATACCTACTCGTTTATGTTCAGCCGCGTATCTTGCCAAAAGCACCTGTTCTTTTTTAACACCTTAGTGTAAGTCAATCACACACAACCCCACTGGGTTGAAACACTTCTATTGGAATATAATTTTAAAGAGCATGCTCAGTGCTTGTTCTATGTGTGTGTGTTTGTCAATGTAAATATGTAAAAACACAGATGTAGACCCCAGTGGGTAACCATAAGTAATTTTAACCAATCAGAAGACAATATGAACTTAGTTCTATCATATTAACCAATCAAAGGACAAGGTAATCTTAGCTATGCTAAATTCAAAAGAAGACAAGTTGAGCACAGTAAAGTTATATTAACCAATCCGAAGACATAGTGAGTTTTGGTACATTGTATTAATCAATCAGAAGACAGTTTTACAACAAGATCAACAATACATCTCCCTTTCACAGTGACACAAACCTACTGTGAAATAACCCCCATAGGGTTAATAATCTCTGACAGTAATCTCTGTAGCTAGACATCCACCTTTACAAATCTGTATTTAGACATCCACCTTTACAAATCTCTGTAGTTAGACATCCATCTTTACAAATCTCAGTGATTAGTCATCTAATGTAAATTAATCTTTGTAATTATACATCAATCTTTACAAATCTCCGTAGCTAGTTATATAATTTCAACTAATCCTTGTAACTAGCCATCTAATTTAAACTGATCTCCGTAGCTAGGTGTCAATCTTTACTAATCTCTGTAGTTAGATATCCATTTAAACTCATCTCCAAGCGGCTCTAGGTCATTTCTAGGTGGAATGTTTTTCTCTAAGTGGAATCTTTTCTCTAGGTCTCTAGGTGGAATCTTTCCCGTGTTCCCAATGGCTACATCCCTTATACCTGAAATATGTTTACTTCAATATTAATTTCAAATCTAGAATCCAAAATGCCATACCAGTTGTGAAAACACCTTGAATGCAAATTCCCAGACAGCTGTGGAGTGGATGGAGATATGACAAGCATTCAGTAAAGAAAAACAATTGGATGTACTCAGCAGATTTTAAACTTCGTTGGGTGATGGATAAACCAGAGGACAGGAAAGTATCTTTGTGGGGTCCGAATTAAAGCCTTGGCAGGAGAACATCACCAGGTTATAGGCCAGTCTGAAATCCAGACGAAGGAGTAACGCTGGCTAACACATGAATACCTGGTTTACTGGCTCAGGATCAGATAATACAGGAGACCTTTAGCTCAGTCACACAAGAACAATGTTCATACTAGCTCATTGTTATATTTCTCTAAATACATGAAAAAGCACATTGACTCATTCGACTGCATGTTAACATATTCAGATAGTATCTCCATTCTCAAACAGTTACAAAATGTAAAGCAAAAATCTAAAATGTCTAAATACCCTCTAGTACTAGAAAACAGCTAGCTAACCAGCCAATAATACTATAACCCATAGTTAATTTACCAGCCAACAGCTAGCTAACCAGCCAATAATACTATAACCCATAGTTAATTTACCAGCCAACAGCTAGCTAACCAGCCAATAATACTATAACCCATAGTTAATTTACCAGCCAACAGCTAGCTAACCAGCCAATAATACTATAACCCATAGTTAATTATCCAGCTAACAGCTAGCTAACCAGCCAATAATACTATAACTCATAGTTAATTATCCAGCTAACAGCTAGCTAACCAGACAGTATCACTATAACTCATAGTTAATTATCCAGCTAACAGCTAGCTAACCAGCAGTACCACTATAACCCATAGTTAATTATCCAGCTAACAGCTAGCTAACCAGCCAATAATACTATAACTCATAGTTAATTATCCAGCTAACAGCTAGCTAACCAGCCAATAATACTATAACCCATAGTTAATTATCCAGCTAACAGCTAGCTAACCAGACAGTATCACTATAACTCATAGTTAATTATCCAGCTAACAGCTAGCTAACCAGACAGTATCACTATAACTCATAGTTAATTATCCAGCTAACAGCTAGCTAACCAGCAGTACCACTATAACCCATAGTTAATTATCCAGCTAACAGCTAGCTAACCAGCCAATAATACTATAACCCATAGTTAATTATCCAGCTAACAGCTAGCTAACCAGACAGTATCACTATAACTCATAGTTAATTATCCAGCTAACAGCTAGCTAACCAGACAGTATCACTATAACTCATAGTTAATTATCCAGCTAACAGCTAGCTAACCAGACAGTATCACTATAACTCATAGTTAATTATCCAGCTAACAGCTAGCTAACCAGCAGTACCACTATAACCCATAGTTAATTTACCAGCCAACAGCTAGCTAACCAGCCAATAAAACTATAACCCATAGTTAATTATCCAGCTAACAGCTAGCTAACCAGACAGTACCACTATAACCCATAGTTAATTATCCAGCTAACAGCTAGCTAACCAGCAGTACCACTATAATCCATAGTTAATTATCCAGCTAACAGCTAGCTAACCAGCCAGTAATACTATAACCCATAGTTCATTATCCAGCTAACAGCTAGCTAACCAGCAGTACCACTGTAACCCATAGTTAATTATCCAGCTAACAGCTAGCTAACCAGACAGTACTACTATAACCCATAGTTAATTATCCAGCTTACAGCTAGCTAACCAGCAGTACCACTATAACCCATAGTTAATTATGCAGCTAACAGCTAGCTAACCAGCAGTACCACAATAACCCATAGTTAATTATCCAGCTAACAGCTAGCTAACCAGACAGTAATACTATAACCCATAGTTAATTTACCAGCTAACAGCTAGCTAACCAGACAGTACTACTATAACCCATAATTAATTATCCAGCTAACAGCTAGCTAACCAGCAGGACCACTATAACCCATAGTTAATTATCCAGCTAACAGCTAGCTAACCAGACAGTACTACTATAACCCATAGTTCATTATCCAGCTAACAGCTAGCTAACCAGCAGTACCACTATAACCCATAGTTAATTATCCAGCTAACAGCTAGCTAACCAGACAGTAATACTATAACCCATAGTTAATTTACCAGCTAACAGCTAGCTAACCAGACAGTACTACTATAATCCATAGTTAATTATCCAGCTAACAGCTAGCTAACCAGCAGTACCACTATAACCCATAGTTAATTATCCAGCTAACAGCTAGCTAACCAGCAGTACCACTATAACCCATAGTTAATTATCCAGCTAACAGCTAGCTAACCAGCAGTACCACTATAACCCATAGTTAATTATCCAGCTAACAGCTAGCTAACCAGCAGTACCACTATAACCCATAGTTAATTATCCAGCTAACAGCTAGCTAACCAGCAGTACCACGATAACCCATAGTTAATTATCCAGCTAACAGCTAGCTAACCAGACAGTAATACTATAACCCATAATTAATTATCCAGCTAACAGCTAGCTAACCAGCAGTACCACTATAACCCATAGTTAATTATGCAGCTAACAGCTAGCTAACCAGACAGTACTACTATAATCCATAGTTAATTATCCAGCTAACAGCTAGCTAACCAGACAGTATCACTATAACCCATAGTTAATTTACCAGCTAACAGCTAGCTAACCAGACAGTACTACTATAACCCATAGTTAATTATCCAGTTAACAGCTAGCTAACCAGACAGTACTACTATAACCCATAGTTAATTATCCAGCTAACAGCTAGCTAACCAGCAGTACCCCATTAACCCATAGTTAATTATCCAGCTAACAGCTAGCTAACCAGACAGTACTACTATAATCCATAGTTAATTATCCAGCTAACAGCTAGCTAACCAGCTACCATAACTAACCTACTGTTCAGACTCACTAGGATCTCCCTGTTTGGCAGTAGTCCGACATATTCCTGTTTGTGGGTGAAACCGGGCCCTACTCCCTATGTAGCGCACTGACTCGCAGGGGGACAGTCCATCGATCAGGGCGCTCATTTGTGACGTCCAGAATCCTGATAGAAGTCATAAAGCGATCTCTTCACCCTGGAGGTGTGCACTTGTCCACTCTATCCAGATGTGGTCAGAGAAGCGACACAGGAATGGATGTTTGGGAGGAGTGTTCAGGTGCACACGTCAGGTGGAAAGAGGAGTCATTGAGATGAGCCCTGTCTGAATCCAGTTGCACTGAAGGCTAAGTATCTGAGGTGAAGCTGGTTGGGCTATGTGGCACAAAATGGCTGTTATTTGTCTTCATAACGTAGGACAACCCTGAACTCTGACCCTGCTTTGGCACACGGTTTTACAGTAACATTGTGTGTGTGTGTGTGTGTGTGTGCGTGATTCCCTGTAACAATCTTAAGGTAACATTCTCCTAAAATGTGTTTCTTAACATTTTTACAACACAATAACTCATGAGATGTTGATCAGTTTGATCAGTTAATCAACACTGGTCCCAGATCATTTGGAAGAGAATTGTTTGGTGAAATGTTATTGATTGATTGGTTGGTTATCGATTATTGATCGATTGATTCAGCATCATAGATTGGTACACTTCATATAGTTCAGTAAATGTGGTCCCTAGCCACTCCATATAAACCAGGTCAAGATTCATCAGTGGTCAAGTTAGGTAATTATCTACTGGTGAATGTAAGTACTGACCCTAGATCTGATGTTACCATATTATTTAATGGTCAAGGTAAAAATTGATCCTAGATCTGTGGTTAAGACAGGTCCAAGAGCTGTGGTTGAGTTTGAATGTAATGTTTAAAGTTAGTAGTTCTGTAATCTGATCCCAGATCTGTGGTTAAGACAACTTTTGCCTGGAGTTGATGGAGCTGAACAGCAGATATGGCTGAGGTTTGTCCCAGTCTGGAGGTTTAAACTACCTCTCCTCTCTCCTGAAGTGAGCACATTATAGGGGATGACAGGGAGTATGTTGAATGTGTGGTGAGGAGAAGGGAACTAGTGCACACTTCAAAAAGGAGAGCCAGTTGGGAAGCACACAAACTTGTGGATCCTAAAACCATATTCTGTATGGAATTACACTAAGGGGCGGGAGCACAGGGCCAATTCAGGGCTGTGATTGGTCAGTCCATGTTGGAGTAATCTGGGTTAACAAATGAGAAACCCTGGAACTCCTCCTGGTCCAGATTCATGATGACCTCCTGGTCTGGGGGAGTCAGGACAGGGGGGTGGCGCGTAAAGAAACGGTCAAAGTTCTCCGCCTCGCGCCCGCACTGTGAAGGAGGGGGAGACAAGAGTGAAAGAGGGATGGATGGAGACAAAATAAAGGAGAGGACAGGTGAGAACTAAAATAAGTGAAGATTACCGGAACCTTCCACTTGTATTCACATACAACACATATATATATATAAATATATATTTATATATATAATAAAATGATAATGTTTTGGTCTCCAACCCAGTTCCTAGAGAGCCAGGAGACCTGGATGAGAGAACCAATATAAAGCAAAACATTTAGAAAAACCAATGGGCATTGGTGAGTGCAAAGTAATTAACCAATCAAATCTAACATAGTTCAAATGTTGGATGTCAATTGGGTTAAAATGAACCAATGAAGTCATAGCATCACTTAGCAACAACTAATGTCATGACGTGATTGGTGTATGAGGTTTGGGGTTGGAGGTTGAGGTATGAATGAGCCAATGGTTGGACTTACCTCACTTGACTATTGAAACACTAGACACGGAATAAATCACTGTTGTGTTGATGTAGATAGAACCGTGTATATCTAGATGGTACCACTAAACAAACCCAGATATAGTATAGAGATATAGTGTAGAGATATAGTGTAGATATAATGTAGAGATATAGTGTAGAGATATAGTGTAGATATAATGTAGAGATATAGTGTAGAGATATAGTGGAGAGATATAGTGAAGAGATATAGTGAAGAGATATAGTGGAGAGATATAGTGTAGAGATATAGTGGAGAGATATAGTGGAGAGACATAGTGGAGAGACATAGTGGAGAGATATAGTGAAGAGATATAGTGGAGAGATGTAGTGGAGAGATATAGTGGAGAGACATAGTGGAGAGACATAGTGGAGAGACATAGTGGAGAGATATAGTGGAGAGATATAGTGGAGAGATATAGTGGAGAGATATAGTGGAGAGATATAGTGGAGAGATATAGTGGAGAGATATAGTGGAGAGATATAGTGGAGAGACATAGTGGAGAGATATAGTGGAGAGATATAGTGGAGAGATATAGTGGAGAGATATAGTGGAGAGACATAGTGGAGAGACATAGTGGAGAGACATAGTGGAGAGATATAGTGGAGAGATATAGTGGAGAGATATAGTGGAGAGATATAGTGGAGAGAGATAGTGGAGAGATATAGTGGAGAGATATAGTGGAGAGACATAGTGGAGATATAGTGGAGATATAGTGGAGAGATATAGTGGAGAGATATAGTGGAGAGATATAGTGGAGAGATATAGTGGAGAGATATAGTGGAGAGATATAGTGGAGAGATATAGTGGAGAGATATAGTGGAGAGATATAGTGGAGAGATATAGTGGAGAGATATAGTGGAGAGATATAGTGGAGAGATATAGTGGAGAGATATAGTGGAGAGATATAGTGGAGAGACATAGTGGAGAGATATAGTGGAGAGATATAGTGGAGAGATATAGTGGAGAGATATAGTGGAGAGATATAGTGGAGAGATATAGTGGAGAGACATAGTGGAGAGACATAGTGGAGAGACATAGTGGAGAGATATAGTGTAGAGATATAGTGGAGAGATATAGTGGAGAGATATAGTGGAGAGATATAGTGTAGAGATATAGTGGAGATATAGTGTAGATATAGTGTAGATATAGTGTAGATATAGTGTAGATATAGTGTAGATATAGTGTAGATATAGTGTAGATATAGTGTAGATATATAGTAGATATAGTGTAGATATAGTGTAGATATAGTGTAGATATAGTGTAGATATATAGTGTAGATATAGTGTAGTGTAGATATAGTGTAGATATAGTGTAGATATAGTGTAGAGATATAGTGGAGAGATATAGTGGAGATATATTGTAGATATAGTGTAGATATAGAGTGTAGATATAGTGTAGATATAGTGTAAATATAGTGTAGATATATTGTAAATATAGTGTAAATATAGTGTAGATATATTGTAGATATAGTGTAGATATAGTGTAGATATAGTGTAGATATAGTGTAGATATAGTGTAGATATAGTGTAGATATAGTGTAGATATAGTGTAGATATATAGTGTAGATATATAGTGTAGATATATATTGTAGATATAGTGTAGATATAGTGTAGATATATAGTGTAGATATATAATGTAGATATATATGTAGATATAGTGTAGATATAGTGTAGATATATTGTAGATATAGTGTAGATATATTGTAGATATATTGTAGATATATTGTAGATATAGTGTAGACATATTGTAGATATATTGTAGATATAGTGTAGATATATTGTAGATATAGTGTAGATATAGTGTAGATATATTGTAGATATAGTGTAGATATATTGTAGATATAGTGTAAATATAGTGTAGATATAGTGTAGATATATTGTAGATATAGTGTAGATATAGTGTAAATATAGTGTAGATATATTGTAGATATATTGTAGATATAGTGTAGATATATTGTAGATATAGTGTAGATATAGTGTAGATATATTGTAAATATAGTGTAGATATATTGTAGATATAGTGTAGATATAGTGTAGATATAGTGTAGATATATTGTAGATATAGTGTAGATATATTCTAGATATAGTGTAGATATATTCTAGATATAGTGTAGATATAGTGTAGATATATTGTAGATATAGTGTAGATATAGTGTAGATATAGTGTAGATATAGTGTAGATATAGTGTAGATATATTGTAAATATAGTGTAGTTATATTGTAGATATAGTGTAGATATAGTGTAGATATAGTGTAGATATGGTGTAAATATAGTGTAGATATATTGTAGATATAGTGTAGATATAGTGTAGATATAGTGTAGATATATTGTAAATATAGTGTAGTTATATTGTAGATATAGTGTAGATATAGTGTAGATATAGTGTAGATATAGTGTAGATATGGTGTAAATATAGTGTAGATATATTGTAGATATAGTGTAGATATAGTGTAGATATAGTGTAGATATATAGTGTAGATATATTGTAGATATAGTGTAGATATAGTGTAGATATAGTGTAGATATATAGTGTAGATATGTTGTAGATATAGTGTAAATATAGTGTAGATATATTGTAGATATAGTGTAGATATAGTGTAGATATAGTGTAGATATATAGTGTAGATATATTGTAGATATAGTGTAGATATAGTGTAGATATATAGTGTAGATATATAGTGTAGATATATAGTGTAGATATATTGTAGATATAGTGTAGATATAGTGGGACTCACAGCCTTGGGTTTGAATGGTGGCTGGACCTCCTTATTTTCCAGTTTGTCCCAGTCCATGTAACGGAAGAAGGCGTGTTCCTTTATGTCCCGCTCTCCTTCCGGCCCACAACCAAGACGCTTTCCTGGATGCTTCGTCATCAACTAAACACAGTTGTCCAGGGTTAGACCAAGTCCCAAATGGGATGACAGTTTATTAAAACATGTAGTATGTGTCTGTGTGCACACGCTCGCACGTTTACAGATGGTGACAGCCTCTTTGGACCCACCCCTTTACAGATGTACCCACCCCTTTACAGATGGCGACAGCCTCTTTGGACCCACCCCTTTACAGGTGTACCCACCCCTTTACAGATAGACAGCCTCTTTGGACCTGCCCCTTTACAGGTGTACCCACCCCTTTACAGATAGACAGCCTCTTTGGACCCGCCCCTTTACAGATGTACCCACCCCTTTACAGATGGAGACAGCCTCTTTGGACCCACCCCTTTACAGATGTACCCACCCCTTTACAGATGGTGACAGCCTCTTTGGACCCACCCCTTTACAGATGTACCCACCCCTTTACAGATGGTGACAGCCTCTTTGGACCCACCACTTTACAGATGTACCCACCCCTTTACAGATAGACAGCCTCTTTGGACCTGCCCCTTTACAGGTGTACCCACCCCTTTACAGATGGTGACAGCCTCTTTGGACCCACCACTTTACAGATGTACCCACCCCTTTACAGATAGACAGCCTCTTTGGACCCACCCCTTTACAGATGTACCCACCCCTTTACAGATGGCGACAGCCTCTTTGGACCCACCCCTTTACAGATGTACCCACCCCTTTACAGATGGCGACAGCCTCTTTGGACATGGCCTTGGGATAGGAGACGTGATGCTCCATGATGGCCTGGAACAACTCATCCTCATCTTCACCATCGAATGGAGGCTGGGCAAGGACACCAAGCACAGGACAATATTAGAACTACAATGGCCAACATCGAAGAACTACAACTACCATCATTAATGTAGAATTACAATAACATCATAAAACAACAATGGCCATCATTAGATCTACAACTACCATTATTAATATAGAATTACAATAACATCATAAAACTACAATAACCATCATAGGAACTACAATGACCATCATAGGAACTACAATGACCATCATAGGAACTACAATGACCATCATAGGAACTACAACGACCATCATAGGAACTACAATGGCCATCATTAGAACTACAATGACCATCATTAGAACTACAGTGGCCATCATTAGAACTACAATGGTCATCATTTGAACTACAGTGGCCATCATTAGAACTACAGTGGCCATCATTAGAACTACAGTGGCCATCATTAGAACTACAATGGCCATCATTAGAACTACAGTGGCCATCATTAGAACTACAGTGGCCATCATTAGAACTACAGTGGCCATCATTAGAACTACAGTGGCCATCATTAGAACTACAATGGCCATCATTAGAACTACAGTGGCCATCATTAGAACTACAGTGGCCATCATTAGAACTACAGTGGCCATCATTAGAACTAGTGGCCATCATTAGAACTTCAGTGGCCATCATTAGAACTACAATGGCCATCATTAGAACTACAGTGGCCATCATTAGAACTACAGTGGCCATCATTAGAACTACAGTGGCCATCATTAGAACTACAGTGGCCATCATTAGAACTACAATGGCCATCATTAGAACTACAGTGGCCATCATTAGAAATATACATACCTGTCCAGCCAGCATCTCATACAGCAGAACTCCAAAGGCCCACCAATCCACAGACTTGCCATACGGCTGGTACGCTATGATCTGGAGGAGAAAGAATGAAGAGAATAGAGAGTAAGAAAGAGTCCATACCTCCAGAGAGCGACATACAGAGGCCATACCTCCAGAGAGAGACATACAGAGGCCATACCTCCAGAGAGAGACATACAGAGGCCATACCTCCAGAGAGACAGACAGACAGGCCATACCTCCAGAGAGGACAGACAAATACCTCCAGAGAGCGACATACAGAGGCCATACCTCCAGAGAGAGACATACAGAGGCCATACCTCCAGAGAGAGACATACAGAGGCCATACCTCCAGAGAGACAGACAGACAGGCCATACCTCCAGAGAGAGACAGACAGAGGCCATACCTCCAGAGAGAGACATACAGAGGCCATACCTCCAGAGAGAGACATACAGAGGCCATACCTCCAGAGAGAGACAGACAGAGGCCATACCTCCAGAGAGACAGACAGAGGCACTACCTCCAGAGAGACAGACAGACAGGCACTACCTCTAGAGAGACAGACAGAGGCACTACCTCTAGAGAGACAGACAGAGGCACTACCTCTAGAGAGACAGACAGAGGCACTACCTCTAGAGAGACAGACAGAGGCACTACCTCTAGAGAGACAGACAGAGGCACTACCTCTAGAAAGACAGACAGAGGCACTATCTCTAGAGAGTCAGACAGAGCCCCTACCTCCAGACAGACAGACAGACAGTCCTACCTCCGGGGCGATGTAATCTGGGGTCCCGCAGAACGTCTTTGTTGTGATGCCATCCAGCATGTTCTCTTTACACATCCCGAAGTCAGCTATCTTAATGTGGCCCTCAGCATCCAGCATTACATTGTCCAGTTTCAGGTCCCTGTAGAATATAATACAGTCAGCTATCTTAATGTGGCCCTCTGCATCCAGCATTACATTGTCCAGTTTCAGGTCCCTGTAGAATATAATACAGTCAGCTATCTTAATGTGGCCCTCTGCATCCAGCATTACATTGTCCAGTTTCAGGTCCCTGTAGAATATAATACAGTCAGCTATCTTAATGTGGCCCTCTGCATCCAGCATTACATTGTCCAGTTTCAGGTCCCTGTAGAATATAATACAGTCAGCTATCTTAATGTGGCCCTCAGCATCCAGCATTACATTGTCCAGTTTCAGGTCCCTGTAGAATATAATACAGTCAGCTATCTTAATGTGGCCCTCTGCATCCAGCATTACATTGTCCAGTTTCAGGTCCCTGTAGAATATAATACAGTCAGCTATCTTAATGTGGCCCTCTGCATCCAGCATTACATTGTCCAGTTTCAGGTCCCTGTAGAATATAATACAGTCAGCTATCTTAATGTGGCCCTCTGCATCCAGCATTACATTGTCCAGTTTCAGGTCCCTGTAGAATATAATACAGTCAGCTATCTTAATGTGGCCCTCTGCATCCAGCATTACATTGTCCAGTTTCAGGTCCCTGTAGAATATAATACAGTCAGCTATCTTAATGTGGCCCTCAGCATCCAGCATTACATTGTCCAGTTTCAGGTCCCTGTAGAATATAATACAGTCAGCTATCTTAATGTGGCCCTCTGCATCCAGCATTACATTGTCCAGTTTCAGGTCCCTGTAGAATATAATACAGTCAGCTATCTTAATGTGGCCCTCTGCATCCAGCA
>CM055741.1:956719-1005447 GCA_029465975.1 Dallia pectoralis
AGAGACAGGAAGAGAATGTCATCAATGTGGCAGCTGTACAAATGTACCAAATATAGGACATAGTTAGGGGACGCTGTAGTTAAGGGGACACTGTAGTTAGGGGACACTGTAGTTAAGGGGACACTGTAGTTAAGGGGACGCTGTAGTTAAGGGGACACTGTAGTTAAGGGGACGCTGTAGTTAAGGGGACGCTGTAGTTAGGGGGACGCTGTAGTTAGGGGGACGCTGTAGTTAGGGGGACGCTGTAGTTAGGGGGACACTGTAGTTAAGGGGCGCTGTAGTTAAGGGACGCTGTAGTTAAGGGGACGCTGTAGTTAAGGGGACGCTGTAGTTAAGGGGACGCTGTAGTTAGGGGACGCTGTAGTTAAGGGGACACTGTAGTTAGGGGACACTGTAGTTGGGGGGACACTGTAGTTAAGGGGACACTGTAGTTAAGGGGACACTGTAGTTAAGGGGACACTGTAGTTAAGGGGACACTGTAGTTAAGGGGACACTGTAGTTAAGGGGACACTGATGGGGGAAGGTTTTCACCTCAAATTTCTGTCGTAGTTCTTCATTTCCCTCTTCTCCATCTGGTTGGACAGGGACATTAAAATACTCTCCTTCCTCCTGGGATAACAGTTTAAACCTGTACGATATTGATTAACAGTTTAAACCTGTACGATATTGATTAACAGTTTAAACCTGTACGATATTGATTAACAGTTTAAACCTGTACGATATTGATTAACAGTTTAAACCTGTACGATATTGATTAACGTTATCGGCAAACACTATGCATTAACACTACAGATATTAATATCACTCCATCTCTCCACCTCCTTTCCCTTCCCTCCATCTCCACCTCCTTTCCCTTCCCTCCATCTCCTTTCCCTTCCCTCCATCTCCACCTCCTTTCCCTTCCCTCCATCTCCACCCCCTTTCCCTTCCCTCCATCTCCACCTCCTTTCACTTCCCTCCATCTCCACTTCCTTTCCCTTCCATTTGGCATCTTACCATCCATCCACTCCTTGTTTCTGAAGTTCTGAGATACCAAAGGACAGCGCTCCCATGAAGTCGTTTCGGCTGGTCAAATCCCAGTCCCAGATCTCCACAGACAGACGACGATCCTTATCAGACTCCTTTAGAGAACTACAGAAAGAGACAGTCATAACAGGGCTTAAAGAGTAGAGATGTCTCACAATGTGAAGGTCTCTATAACCAAGATATTATAAAGAGTAGAGATGTCTCACAATGTGAAGGTCTCTATAACCAAGATATTATAAAAAGTAGAGATGTCTCACAATGTGAAGGTCTCTATAACCAAGATATTATAAAGACTAGAGATGTCTCACAATGTGAAGGTCTCTATAACCAAGATATTATAAAGACTAGAGATGTCTCACAATGTGAAGGTCTCTATAACCAAGATATTATAAAAAGTAGAGATGTCTCACAATGTGAAGGTCTCTATAACCAAGATATTATAAAGACTAGAGATGTCTCACAATGTGAAGGTCTCTATAACCAAGATATTATAAAGACTAGAGATGTCTCACAATGTGAAGGTCTCTATAACCAAGATATTATAAAGACTAGAGATGTCTCACAATGTGAAGGTGTCTATAACCAAGATATTATAAAGAGTAGAGATGTCTCACAATGTGAAGGTCTCATTCCAGGTTGGGTTCAGGTTGCACTTGATGGTCTTGGTCTTCTGTTTGGTGTCACTCTTGGGGTCGGGGATGAGTTTGAGCTTCACGTACGGGTCAGATAGACCATTAGGGTCCATGGGGACCAGGTTACACGCCTCCTGGACTGGAGAGGAAGAAGAAAAGAGGAGTACCGTGGAAGGAGAGGGGAGATGACCAGGAAGGAAATGTGAAAGGATAGGAGAGGGGAAGTAAGGAGATAAAAACAAAATGATTGTCATCATCAGGCTTAATCATCATCATCAGTCAACCATTAAGCTCGCTCTCATCCATTAAGCTCCCAGTCATCCATTAAGCTCCCTCTCATCCATTAAGCTCCCAGTCATCCATTAAGCTCCCAGTCATCCATTAAGCTCCCTCTCATCCATTAAGCTCCCAGTCATCCATTAAGCTCCCTCTCATCCATTAAGCTCCCTCTCATCCATTAAGTTCCCTCTCATCCATTAAGCTCCCTCTCATCCATTAAGCTCCCTCTCATCCATTAAGCTCCCTCTCATTCATTAAGCTCCCTCATCCATTAAGCTCCCTCTCATCCATTAAGCTCCCTCTCATCCATTAAGCTCCCAGTCATCCATTAAGCTCCCACTCATCCATTAAGCTCTCTCTCACCCATTAAGCTCCCAGTCATCCATTAAGCTCCCAGTCATCCATTAAGCTCCCAGTCATCCATTAAGCTCCCAGTCATCCATTATGCTCCCTCTCATCCATTAAGCTCCCTCTCATCCATTAAGCTACCAGTCATCCATTAAGCTCCCTCTCATCCATTAAGCTCCCTCTCATCCTTTAAGCTCCCTCTCATCCATTAAGCTCCCTCCCATCCATTAAGCTCCCTCTCATCCATTAAGCTCCCTCTCATCCATTAAGCTCCCTCTCATCCATTAAGCTCCCAGTCATCCATTAAGCTCCTCTCATCCATTAAGCTCCCTCTCACCCATTAAGCTCCCAGTCATCCATTAAGCTCCCAGTCATCCATTAAGCTCCCAGTCATCCATTAAGCTCCCAGTCATCCATTAAGCTCCCTCTCATCCATTAAGCTCCCTCTCATCCATTAACCTCCCAGTCATCCATTAAGCTCCCTCTCATCCACTAAGCTCCCTCTCATCCATTAAGCTCCCTCTCATCCATTAAGCTCCCTCTCATCCATTAAGCTCCCTCTCATCAATTAAGCTCCCTCTCATCCATTAAGCTCCCTCTCATCCATTAAGCTCCCTCTCACCCATTAAGCTCCCTCTCACCCATTAAGCTCCCAGTCATCCATTAAGCTCCCAGTCATCCATTAAGCTCCCAGTCATCCATTAAGCTCCCAGTCATCCATTAAGCTCCCTCTCATCCATTAACCTCCCTCTCATCCATTAAGCTCCCTCTCATCCACTAAGCTCCCTCTCATCCATTAAGCTCCCTCTCATCCATTAAGCTCCCAGTCATCCATTAAGCTCCCAGTCATCCATTAAGCTCCCAGTCATCCATTAAGCTCCCAGTCATCCATTAAGCTCCCAGTCATCCATTAAGCTCCCTCTCATCCATTAAGCTCCCTCTCATCCATTAAGCTCCCTCTCATCCATTAACCTCCCTCTCATCCATTAACCTCCCTCTCATCCACTAAGCTCCCTCTCATCCATTAAGCTCCCTCTCATCCATTAAGCTCCCAGTCATCCATTAAGCTCCCAGTCATCCATTAAGCTCCCTCTCATCCATTAAGCTCCCTCTCATCCATTAAGCTCCCTCTCATCCATTAAGCTCCCTCTCATCCATTAAGCTCCCTCTCATCCATTAAGCGCCCTCTCATCCATTAAGCGCCCTCTCATCCATTAAGCGCCCTCTCAACCATTAAGCGCCCTCTCAACCATTAAGCTACCAGTCATCCATTAAGCTCCCTCTCATCCATTAAGCGCCCTCTCATCCATTAACCTCCCTCTCATCCATTAACCTCCCTCTCATCCATTAAGCTCCCTCTCATCCATTAAGCTCCCTCTCATCCATTAAGCTCCCTCTCATCCATTAAGCTCCCTCTCATCCATTAAGCTCCCTCTCATCCATTAAGCTCCCTCTCATCCATTAAGCTCCCTCTCATCCATTAAGCTCCCTCTCATCCATTAAGCTCCCTCTCATCCATTAAGCTCCCTCTCATCCATTAAGCTCCCTCTCAGCCATTAAGCTCCCTCTCATCCATTAACCTCCCAGTCATCCATTAACCTCCCAGTCATCCATTAAGCTCCCTCTCATTCATTAAGCTCCCTCTCATCCATTAAGCGCCCTCTCATCCATTAAGCTCCCTCTCATCCATTAAGCTCCCGCTCATCCATTAAGCTCCCGCTCATCCATTAAGCTCCCAGTCATCCATTAACCTCCCAGTTATTCATTAAGCTCCCTCTCATCCATTAAGCTCCCTCTCATCCATTAAGCTCCCTCTCATCCATTAAGCTCCCAGTCATCCATTAAGCTCCCTCTCATCCATTAAGCTCCCTCTCATCCATTAAGCTCCCTCTCATCCATTAAGCTCCCTCTCATCCATTAAGCTCCCTCTCATCCATTAAGCTCCCTCTCATCCATTAAGCTCCCTCTCATCCATTTACGCCCTCTCATCCATTAAGCGGCCTCTCATCCATTAAGCTCCCTCTCATCCATTAAGCTCCCTCTCATCCATTAAGCTCCCTCTCATCCATTAAGCTCCCTCTCATCCATTAAGCTCCCTCTCATCCATTAAGCTCCCTCTCATCCATTAAGCTCCCTCTCATCCATTAAGCTCCCTCTCATCCATTAAGCTCCCTCTCATCCATTAAGCTCCCTCCCAGAGTTCTCTATCATCCACTAGACTTGTCTCCTGTTTAGTCAGTCAGGACATTCTGTTGTGTCTGTTTAATCAGTCAGTACAGGACATTTTCTGGTGTAAAGTGTGTTCCAGGGGTGCCAGTCAATCGATGGCTTATTGATCAAATAATGGACTTTCCAGAAACACACACACACACACACACACACACACACACACACACACACACACACACACACACACACACACACACACACACACACACACACACACACACACACACACACACACACACACACACACACAGCCAAATCAGACACATTGACAATTTTGTTAAAAACAAGCATTTCTATTGGACAACCAGTTCAGGGCCACATTGTCACTGGACCCACCTGTCTCAGCCCTGAGATGTTATGCTGCTATTATTAATAGTAGTATTACTGTTCTAGAGACCTAGGGAACTAGGGTGTTCAACTTATCTTTGTATTTAGTTCCGTTTGCACTGAAGAGGACATGACCACACTGACCAGACTGACCACACTGACCAGACTGACCACACTGCCCAGACTGACCACACTGACCAGTTTATACTCACTGTAAACTGTCATTGTGTTCTCCTTAATGTCTGCAGTGATGTGGATTCGTCCTCGTCTTTCCGTGTGGTCTGTTCCACACAAACTGGGAACGTTGGCGACACAACGTTTATGGATATTCATCACACAATCTATAGGAATAAACGGACAAACACACCTTGCATCAAACACTCCAATAGCAATTTACCCTGAAACTAAATATTGAACCGTCTTGTTGCCTGTAGTTTTTGTTTCTAGCCAATAGGTGGCCCTGTGCTAAAGCTATTATTAGAGAATTCATTTATAGAACAGGAACATTTACTGATCTGAAAGCATCAAATATTTACTACAGAACATCACATTTGTTTTAGAAACCCGGTCAGATGTTACCTGACTGTTTCATTGTGATAAAGCATCTATTTATTCTGTTTCTTTTGGTTCTATTAAGGTGGAGGACGCTGGGTTTAACTGTTCTAGTTAGACAGGGTGTTACTACAGCTAGTGTCCACCAGGTGCCACTGTTCCATTAGAGGGAGAACACAGGAAATACGTACGGTCACATTTCATGCCCTGATGAATGAGGCCGTAGAGCAGAGATCCACAGTGGTCACAGAAGGTCGGGCTGGAATACGTATGGACCCTAAACTTGTGTTTACTCCTCGGGTCCTGGAGAGGGGGGAGAGAGAGGGGAGGGAGGGAGAGGAGAGAGGGAGGGAGGGAGAGGAGAGGGAGGGAGAGAGAGGAGAGAGAGAGGAGAGAGAGGAGAGAGGGAGGGAGGGAGAGGAGAGAGGGAGAGAGAGGAGAGAGAGAGAGGAGAGAGGGAGGGAGAGGAGAGAGAGAGAGAGAGGAGAGAGAGAGGAGAGAGAGAGGGAAAGAAGAGAGGGGGGAAGTCAAAATAATATTAACCAAAGACAGAGACAGTCTGTGCGTCTTTGTGTTCCATCTCTGTGTGTCTGTGTCAGTCTGTGTGTGTGTGTGTGTGTCTGTTCCATCTCTGTGTCTCTGTGTGTGTCTGTGTGTGTGTGTGCGTGTGTCTGTTCCATCTCTGTGTCTCTGTGTGTGTCTGTGTGTGTGTGTGCGTGTGTCTGTTCCATCTCTGTGTCTCTGTGTGTGTCTGTGTGTGCGTGTGTGTGTTCCATCTCTGTGTGTCTCTGTGTGATATTAATTAATGTAGAAGCACAACGCAGCACATTCCTTCTTCTCCCATCATGCATTATAAGGTCAGACAGGTCAACGAGGGCAAAGGTCAACACCGAGTTTGTCTGCTTTTGCTGTTGCACAACTACAAAACAGGACACACACACACACACACACACACACACACACACACACACACACACACACACACACACACACACACACACACACACACACACACACACACACACACTGCTGAGGTTGCAGTCTTTATTATTAACGTGCAGCTCATTTCATCAGACTTCTCAAGATCAATATTTAACTTAAACAGACAGACTTCTAAGACGTGTCCCTGTATTCTATGTCAGAGAAAGAATGGAAGAGTTTTTAGGAATATTATCCCTGCCAGGAATGATTAGGAAGTGAAACCGAAACGAGAAGAGGAAGAGAGGACATGTGAGGTGGAATAAGGCCCAGTAAGGAATAGAGGAGGGATATAAGGACATGTGAGGTGGAATAAGACCCAGTAGAGAATAGAGGAGGGATATAAGGACATGTGAGGTGGAATAAGACCCAGTAGAGAATAGAGGAGGGATATAAGGACATGTGAGGTGGAATAAGACCCAGTAGAGAATAGAGGAGGGATATAAGGACATGTGAGGGGGAATAAGACCCAGTAGAGAATAGAAAAGGGATATAAGGACATGTGAGGTGGAATAAGACCCAGTAAGGAATAGAGGAGGGATATAAGGACATGTGAGGTGGAATAAGACCCAGTAGAGAATAGAGGAGGGATATAAGGACATGTGAGGTGGAATAAGACCCAGTAGGGAATAGAGGAGGGATATAAGGACATGTGAGGTGGAATAAGACCCAGTAGGGAATAGAGGAGGGATATAAGGACATGTGAGGGGGAATAAGACCCAGTAGAGAATAGAAAAGGGATATAAGGACATGTGAGGTGGAATAAGACCCAGTAAGGAATAGAGGAGGGATATAAGGACATGTGAGGTGGAATAAGACCCAGTAGGGAATAGAGGAGGGATATAAGGACATGTGAGGTGGAATAAGACCCAGTAGAGAATAGAGGAGGGATATAAGGACATGTGAGGTGGAATAAGACCCAGTAAGGAATAGAGGAGGGATATAAGGACATGTGAGGTGGAATAAGACCCAGTAGGGAATAGAGGAGGGATATAAGGACATGTGAGGTGGAATAAGACCCAGTAGGAATAGAGGAGGGATATAAGGACATGTGAGGTGGAATAAGACCCAGTAGAGAATAGAGGAGGGATATAAGGACATGTGAGGTGGAATAAGACCCAGTAGAGGAATAGAGGAGGGATATAAGGACATGTGAGGTGGAATAAGACCCAGTAGAGAATAGAGGAGGGATATAAGGACATGTGAGGTGGAATAAGACCCAGTAGAGAATAGAGGAGGGATATAAGGACATGTGAGGTGGAATAAGACCCAGTAGGGAATAGAGGAGGGATATAAGGACATGTGAGGTGGAATAAGACCCAGTAGAGAATAGAGGAGGGATATAAGGACATGTGAGGTGGAATAAGACCCAGTAGAGAATAGAGGAGGGATATAAGGACATGTGAGGTGGAATAAGACCCAGTAGAGAATAGAGGAGGGATATAAGGACATGTGAGGTGGAATAAGACCCAGTAGAGAATAGAGGAGGGATATAAGGACATGTGAGGTGGAATAAGACCCAGTAGAGAATAGAGGAGGGATATAAGGACATGTGAGGTGGAATAAGACCCAGTAGAGAATAGAGGAGGGATATAAGGACATGTGAGGTGGAATAAGACCCAGTAGAGAATAGAGGAGGGATATAAGGACATGTGAGGTGGAATAAGACCCAGTAGAGAATAGAGGAGGGATATAAGGACATGTGAGGTGGAATAAGACCCAGTAGAGAATAGAGGAGGGATATAAGGACATGTGAGGTGGAATAAGACCCAGTAAGAATAGAGGAGGGATATAAGGACATGTGAGGTGGAATAAGACCCAGTAGAGAATAGAGGAGGGATATAAGGACATGTGAGGTGGAATAAGACCCAGTAGAGAATAGAGGAGGGATATAAGGACATGTGAGGTGGAATGACCCAGAATAAGACCCAGTAGGAATAGAGGAGGGATATAAGGACATGTGAGGTGGAATAAGACCCAGTAGAGAATAGAGGAGGGATATAAGGACATGTGAGGTGGAATAAGACCCAGTAGAGAATAGAGGAGGGATATAAGGACATGTGAGGTGGAATAAGACCCAGTAGAGAATAGAGGAGGGATATAAGGACATGTGAGGTGGAATAAGACCCAGTAGAGAATAGAGGAGGGATATAAGGACATGTGAGGTGGAATAAGACCCAGTAGGGAATAGAGGAGGGATATAAGGACATGTGAGGTGGAATAAGACCCAGTAGAGAATAGAGGAGGGATATAAGGACATGTGAGGTGGAATAAGACCCAGTAGAGAATAGAGGAGGGATATAAGGACATGTGAGGTGGAATAAGACCCAGTAGAGAATAGAGGAGGGATATAAGGACATGTGAGGTGGAATAAGACCCAGTAGAGAATAGAGGAGGGATATAAGGACATGTGAGGTGGAATAAGACCCAGTAGAGAATAGAGGAGGGATATAAGGACATGTGAGGTGGAATAAGACCCAGTAGGGAATAGAGGAGGGATATAAGGACATGTGAGGTGGAATAAGACCCAGTAGGGAATAGAGGAGGGATATAAGGACATGTGAGGTGGAATAAGACCCAGTAGGGAATAGAGGAGGGATATAAGGACATGTGAGGTGGAATAAGACCCAGTAGGGAATAGAGGAGGGATATAAGGACATGTGAGGTGGAATAAGACCCAGTAGGGAATAGAGGAGGGATATAAGGACATGTGAGGTGGAATAAGACCCAGTAGGGAATAGAGGAGGGATATAAGGACATGTGAGGTGGAATAAGACCCAGTAGAGAATATAAGGACATGGAGGTGGATATAAGGACATGTGAGGTGGAATAAGACCCAGTAGGGAATAGAGGGATATAAGGACATGTGAGGTGGAATAAGACCCAGTAGAGAATAGAGGAGGGATATAAGGACATGTGAGGTGGAATAAGACCCAGTAGAGAATAGAGGAGGGATATAAGGACATGTGAGGTGGAATAAGACCCAGTGGAGAATAGAAGAGGGATATAAGGACATGTGAGGTGGAATAAGACCCAGTAGAGAATAGAGGAGGGATATAAGGACATGTGAGGTGGAATAAGACCCAGTAGGGAATAGAGGAGGGATATAAGGACATGTGAGGTGGAATAAGACCCAGTAGAGAATAGAGGAGGGATATAAGGACATGTGAGGTGGAATAAGACCCAGTAGAGAATAGAGGAGGGATATAAGGACATGTGAGGTGGAATAAGACCCAGTAGGGAATAGAGGAGGGATATAAGGACATGTGAGGTGGAATAAGACCCAGTAGGGAATAGAGGAGGGATATAAGGACATGTGAGGTGGAATAAGACCCAGTAGGGAATAGAGGAGGGATATAAGGACATGTGAGGTGGAATAAGACCCAGTAAGGAATAGAGGAGGGATATAAGGACATGTGAGGTGGAATAAGACCCAGTAGGGAATAGAGGAGGGATATAAGGACATGTGAGGTGGAATAAGACCCAGTAGAGAATAGAGGAGGGATATAAGGACATGTGAGGTGGAATAAGACCCAGTAGAGAATAGAGGGATATAAGGACATGTGAGGTGGAATAAGACCCAGTAGGGAATAGAGGGATATAAGGACATGTGAGGTGGAATAAGACCCAGTAGAGAATAGAGGAGGGATATAAGGACATGTGAGGGGGAATAAGACCCAGTAGAGAATAGAGGAGGGATATAAGGACATGTGAGGTGGAATAAGAACCAGTAGAGAATAGAGGAGGGATATAAGGACATGTGAGGTGGAATAAGACCCAGTAGAGAATAGAGGAGGGATATAAGGACATTTGAGGTGGAATAAGACCCAGTAGAGAATAGAGGAGGGATATAAAGACATGTGAGGTGGAATAAGACCCAGTAGGGAATAGAGGAGGGATATAAGGACATGTGAGGTGGAATAAGGCCCAGTAAGGAATAGAGGAGGGATATAAGGACATGTGAGGTGGAATAAGGCCCAGTAAGGAATAGAGGAGGGATATAAGGACATGTGAGGTGGAATAAGACCCAGTAGAGAATAGAGGAGGGATATAAGGACATGTGAGGGGGAATAAGACCCAGTAGAGAATAGAGGAGGGATATAAGGACATGTGAGGTGGAATAAGACCCAGTAAGGAATAGAGGAGGGATATAAGGACATGTGAGGTGGAATAAGGCCCAGTAGAGAATAGAGGAGGGATATAAGGACATGTGAGGTGGAATAAGACCCAGTAGGGAATAGAGGAGGGATATAAGGACATGTGAGGTGGAATAAGACCCAGTAGGGAATAGAGGAGGGATATAAGGACATGTGAGGTGGAATAAGACCCAGTAGAGAATAGAGGAGGGATATAAGGACATGTGAGGTGGAATAAGACCCAGTAGAGAATAGAGGAGGGATATAAGGACATGTGAGGTGGAATAAGACCCAGTAGGGAATAGAGGAGGGATATAAGGACATGTGAGGTGGAATAAGACCCAGTAGGGAATAGAGGAGGGATATAAGGACATGTGAGGTGGAATAAGACCCAGTAGGGAATAGAGGAGGGATATAAGGACATGTGAGGTGGAATAAGACCCAGTAAGGAATAGAGGAGGGATATAAGGACATGTGAGGTGGAATAAGACCCAGTAGGGAATAGAGGAGGGATATAAGGACATGTGAGGTGGAATAAGACCCAGTAGAGAATAGAGGAGGGATATAAGGACATGTGAGGTGGAATAAGACCCAGTAGAGAATAGAGGGATATAAGGACATGTGAGGTGGAATAAGACCCAGTAGGGAATAGAGGATATAAGGACATGTGAGGTGGAATAAGACCCAGTAGAGAATAGAGGAGGGATATAAGGACATGTGAGGTGGAATAAGACCCAGTAGGGAATAGAGGAGGGATATAAGGACATGTGAGGTGGAATAAGACCCAGTAAGGAATAGAGGAGGGATATAAGGACATGTGAGGTGGAATAAGACCCAGTAGGGAATAGAGGAGGGATATAAGGACATGTGAGGTGGAATAAGACCCAGTAGGGAATAGAGGAGGGATATAAGGACATGTGAGGTGGAATAAGGCCCAGTAGAGAATAGAGGAGGGATATAAGGACATGTGAGGTGGAATAAGACCCAGTAAGGAATAGAGGAGGGATATAAGGACATGTGAGGTGGAATAAGACCCAGTAGGGAATAGAGGAGGGATATAAGGACATGTGAGGGGGAATAAGACCCAGTAGAGAATAGAGGAGGGATATAAGGACATGTGAGGTGGAATAAGACCCAGTAGGGAATAGAGGAGGGATATAAGGACATGTGAGGTGGAATAAGACCCAGTAGGGAATAGAGGGATTTAAGGAAAAACATTGTGTCTTATTATCACATTAAGTATTAAACTAATTAGACAGATATTTGTACAATAAAACCACCACCATAAACCACCACCAACCTTAAACTATGTACATATTACACTATATACATTCACACACATACAAACACACACACACTCCTCGTCTACATCCAGACACACACTACCAGAAACCCCCACACACAGACCTTCCCTTGTAATATTCACACACACAGACCTTCCCTTTAAATTATCTCACACCTTCCCTTTAAATAATAACTTAGACCATCCCTAAAAATAATCACACTATGTGTATACCTCATTCCCCTCCTGGAAAAGAGAGAAAGACAATTTTATTATATATTTATCAACTTCATCATCATTGCAGCGTCATTGCAATTTGTATGACTATATTGATATGTATATTTATACCATTATATATATATTATATATATATATGTATGTGTATATATACACATACATAAATATTTCTGATTTGATTTACACATATTTATATAATTATGATTATATTTACACATACATATATAGTCCTGATTAGATTTACACATATATTTATAATTATGATTATATTTACACATACATATATAGTCCTGATTAGATTTACACATATATTTATAATTATGATTATATTTACACATACATATATAGTCCTGATTAGATTTACACATATTTATATAATTATGATTATATTTACACTTGTGTAACAGATGTAACCATGTAACAGACCTGGCTGGTTCCATGTCTATTAATTAAAGACTATTGATTAGAGATAATAGATGGATAGATGATAGATAAACCCAAACAGAGACAGAAGCAGAGATACTTGTCAGAAAGATATGACGATAAAGTTAGAAAGTGTTTTAACCCAAACCTCGCTCATGTATTTACGGCTGTCATTAGTTTTTATTTATATAAACATATTTTATCTACCATATCGCAACCACAAAGGCTCATTCATGTAAATTCAAGAAACCACATCATTATAAACTTTACAAAAAATATGTTCATGTTTTGAAGGCAAAGTATTATGGTAAAAAAGTTCTCAATGAAATACAAAAGACCCACATCGACCAAATGCAGATTTGATGAGAATATTGAATGAATTAATAGAAACAAAACAGAATATTTTTGAAAACTCGGACATCAAACAATCACATCAAACAATCACATCAACCATTCACATCTAACATTCACATCAAACATTCACATCAAACAATCACATCAAACATTCACATCAAACAATCACATCAAACATTCACATCAAACAATCACATCAAACAATCACATCAAACAATCACATCAAACAATCACATCAAACATTCACATCAAACAATCACATCAAACATTCACATCAAACATTCACATCAAACAATCACATCAAACATTCACATCAAACATTCACATCAAACATTCACATCAAACAATCACATCAAACATTCACATCAAACATTCACATCAAACATTCACATCAAACAATCACATCAAACATTCACATCAAACAATCACATCAAACAATCACATCAAACAATCACATCAAACAATCACATCAAATCACAACACAAACACATTTTGTTTTCAGTAATTGCAGCCTGTTTGTCATCATTTCCACTTAATTTGTATTTAACTAAAGTCCTGCGCAGATCACTAGGTAATATTTATTAATATATTTATTGTATTTATTTATTGTATTTATTTATTGTATTTATTTATTGTATTTGTAAATATAAACAAAATGTTCCCAGTCACATTAGGATCAGGAAGTGCGAGACCAGAGTGAGCTAGACCAGAAGGAGAGAGACCGGGAGAGAGAGACCAGAGAGAGACCGGGAGAGAGAGACCAGAAAGAGAGAGACCGGGAGAGCGAGACCAGAGAGAGAGAGACCATGAGAGAGAGACCAGAAGGAGAGTGAGGTGAGAAGAGAGACCAGAAGGAGCGAGACCAAGAAGAGAAGGGGAGACCAGGAGAGAGAGAGACCAGCAGGAGCTTGGAAGATAAGTATTAGTACTTACGTCTGAGGAGTTCTTGTCAGCCCCGGGGCAGGAGAAGGTGACAAACTCATGACAGCGTTTGTGTACGACGAAACAACACACTGGTGAAACAGATAGAAGCAGGGTCAGGATACAGTTAATATATTTAACCTGAAACAGATAGAAGCAGGGTCAGGATACAGTTAATATATTTAACCTGAAACAGATAGAAGCAGGGTCAGGATACAGTTAATATATTTAACCTGAAACAGATAGAAGCAGGGTCAGGATACAGTTAATATATTTAACCTGAAACAGATAGAAGCAGGGTCAGGATACAGTTAATATATTTAACCTGAACCAGATAGAAGCAGGGTCAGGATACAGTTAATATATTTAACCTGAAACAGATAGAAGCAGGGTCAGGATACAGTTAATATATTTAACCTGAACCAGATAGAAGCAGGGTCAGGATACAGTTAATATATTTAACCTGAACCAGATAGAAGCAGGGTCAGGATACAGTTAATATATTTAACCTGAAACAGATAGAAGCAGGGTCAGGATACAGTTAATATATTTAACCTGAACCAGATAGAAGCAGGGTCAGGATACAGTTAATATATTTAACCTGAACCAGATAGAAGCAGGGTCAGGATACAGTTAATATATTTAACCTGAACCAGATAGAAGCACTGGTCAGGTCAACACACTGTGAATGGGGAGCATCGTCACTGATATGTTTCATTTCATATTATCCAAACACAGAAGACAATAAATCACATCCCCTAACCCTAAATACAACAACTTGTGTGTGTCTGTGTCGGTGTGTGTGTCAGCGTGTGTGTGTGTCAGCGTGTGTGTGTGTCAGCGTGTGTGTGTGTCAGCGTGTGTGTGAGGTCACAACCGTTGACATTATGAATTATTTAGCCTCATTATCTTTGCCGGAAGCTCCTGGTAACCGGTGAGACCTACCCAGGGTTCAGATTATAGATTATAAAGCCTGTATGGTATGTGTCTGTCTGGTTATTCCACTGGAATAAAACACAGATTATAAAGCACCAGCAAGTCCTGTATGGTATGTGTCTGTCTGGTTATTCTACTGGAATAAAACACAGATTATAAAGCACCAGCAAGTCCTGTATGGTATGTGTCTGTCTGGTTATTCTACTGGAATAAAACACAGATTATAAAGCACCAGCAAGTCCTGTATGGTATGTGTCTGTCTGGTTATTCTACTGGAATAAAACACAGATTATAAAGCACCAGCAAGTCCTGTATGGTATGTGTCTGTCTGGTTATTCCACTGGAATAAAACACAGATTATAAAGCACCAGCAAGTCCTGTATGGTATGTGTCTGTCTGGTTATTCTACTGGAATAAAACTCAGATTATAAAGCACCAGCAAGTCCTGTATGGTATGTGTCTGTCTGGTTATTCCACTGGAATAAAACACAGATTATAAAGCACCAGCAAGTCCTGTATGGTATGTGTCAGTCTGGTTATTCTACTGGAATAAAACACAGATTATAAAGCACCAGCAAGTCCTGTATGGTATGTGTCAGTCTGGTTATTCTACTGGAATAAAACACAGATTATAAAGCACCAGCAAGTCCTGTATGGTATGTGTGTGTCTGGTTATTCTACTGGAATAAAACACAGATTATAAAGCACCAGCAAGTCCTGTATGGTATGTGTCTGTCTGGTTATTCCACTGGAATAAAACACAGATTATAAAGCACCAGCAAGTCCTGTATGGTATGTGTCTGTCTGGTTATTCTACTGGAATAAAACACAGATTATAAAGCACCAGCAAGTCCTGTATGGTATGTGTCAGTCGGGTTATTCTACTGGAATAAAACACAGATTATAAAGCACCAGCAAGTCCTGTATGGTATGTGTCAGTCTGGTTATTCTACCTGAATAAAACACAGATTATAAAGCACCAGCAAGTCCTGTATGGTATGTGTCTGTCTGGTTATTCTACTGGAATAAAACACAGATTATAAAGCACCAGCAAGTCCTGTATGGTATGTGTCAGTCTGGTTATTCTACTGGAATAAAACACAGATTATAAAGCACCAGCAAGTCCTGTATGGTATGTGTCTGTCTGGTTATTCTACTGGAATAAAACACAGATTATAAAGCACCAGCAAGTCCTGTATGGTATGTGTCTGTCTGGTTATTCCACTGGAATAAAACACAGATTATAAAGCACCAGCAAGTCCTGTATGGTATGTGTCTGTCTGGTTATTCTACTGGAATAAAACACAGATTATAAAGCACCAGCAAGTCCTGTATGGTATGTGTCAATCGGGTTATTCTACTGGAATAAAACACAGATTATAAAGCACCAGCAAGTCCTGTATGGTATGTGTCAGTCTGGTTATTCTACCTGAATAAAACACAGATTATAAAGCACCAGCAAGTCCTGTATGGTATGTGTCTGTCTGGTTATTCTACTGGAATAAAACACAGATTATAAAGCACCAGCAAGTCCTGTATGGTATGTGTCAGTCTGGTTATTCTACTGGAATAAAACACAGATTATAAAGCACCAGCAAGTCCTGTATGGTATGTGTCTGTCTGGTTATTCTACTGGAATAAAACACAGATTATAAAGCACCAGCAAGTCCTGTATGGTATGTGTCTGTCTGGTTATTCTACTGGAATAAAACACAGATTATAAAGCACCAGCAAGTCCTGTATGGTATGTGTCTGTCTGGTTATTCCACTGGAATAAAACACAGATTATAAAGCACCAGCAAGTCCTGTATGGTATGTGTCTGTCTGGTTATTCTACTGGAATAAAACACAGATTATAAAGCACCAGCAAGTCCTGTATGGTATGTGTCAGTCGGGTTATTCTACTGGAATAAAACACAGATTATAAAGCACCAGCAAGTCCGGTATGGTATGTGTCAGTCTGGTTATTCTACCTGAATAAAACACAGATTATAAAGCACCAGCAAGTCCTGTATGGTATGTGTCTGTCTGGTTATTCTACTGGAATAAAACACAGATTATAAAGCACCAGCAAGTCCTGTATGGTATGTGTCAGTCTGGTTATTCTACTGGAATAAAACACAGATTATAAAGCACCAGCAAGTCCTGTATGGTATGTGTCTGTCTGGTTATTCTACTGGAATAAAACACAGATTATAAAGCACCAGCAAGTCCTGTATGGTATGTGTCTGTCTGGTTATTCCACTGGAATAAAACACAGATTATAAAGCACCAGCAAGTCCTGTATGGTATGTGTCTGTCTGGTTATTCTACTGGAATAAAACACAGATTATAAAGCACCAGCAAGTCCTGTATGGTATGTGTCAGTCGGGTTATTCTACTGGAATAAAACACAGATTATAAAGCACCAGCAAGTCCTGTATGGTATGTGTCTGTCTGGTTATTCTACCTGAATAAAACACAGATTATAAAGCACCAGCAAGTCCTGTATGGTATGTGTCTGTCTGGTTATTCTACTGGAATAAAACACAGATTATAAAGCACCAGCAAGTCCTGTATGGTATGTGTCAGTCTGGTTATTCTACTGGAATAAAACACAGATTATAAAGCACCAGCAAGTCCTGTATGGTATGTGTCTGTCTGGTTATTCTACTGGAATAAAACACAGATTATAAAGCACCAGCAAGTCCTGTATGGTATGTGTCTGTCTGGTTATTCTACTGGAATAAAACACAGATTATAAAGCACCAGCAAGTCCTGTATGGTATGTGTCTGTCTGGTTATTCCACTGGAATAAAACACAGATTATAAAGCACCAGCAAGTCCTGTATGGTATGTGTCTGTCTGGTTATTCTACTGGAATAAAACACAGATTATAAAGCACCAGCAAGTCCTGTATGGTATGTGTCAGTCGGGTTATTCTACTGGAATAAAACACAGATTATAAAGCACCAGCAAGTCCTGTATGGTATGTGTCAGTCTGGTTATTCTACCTGAATAAAACACAGATTATAAAGCACCAGCAAGTCCTGTATGGTATGTGTCTGTCTGGTTATTCTACTGGAATAAAACACAGATTATAAAGCACCAGCAAGTCCTGTATGGTATGTGTCAGTCTGGTTATTCTACTGGAATAAAACACAGATTATAAAGCACCAGCAAGTCCTGTATGGTATGTGTCTGTCTGGTTATTCTACTGGAATAAAACACAGATTATAAAGCACCAGCAAGTCCTGTATGGTATGTGTCTGTCTGGTTATTCCACTGGAATAAAACACAGATTATAAAGCACCAGCAAGTCCTGTATGGTATGTGTCTGTCTGGTTATTCTACTGGAATAAAACACAGATTATAAAGCACCAGCAAGTCCTGTATGGTATGTGTCAGTCGGGTTATTCTACTGGAATAAAACACAGATTATAAAGCACCAGCAAGTCCTGTATGGTATGTGTCAGTCTGGTTATTCTACCTGAATAAAACACAGATTATAAAGCACCAGCAAGTCCTGTATGGTATGTGTCTGTCTGGTTATTCTACTGGAATAAAACACAGATTATAAAGCACCAGCAAGTCCTGTATGGTATGTGTCAGTCTGGTTATTCTACTGGAATAAAACACAGATTATAAAGCACCAGCAAGTCCTGTATGGTATGTGTCTGTCTGGTTATTCTACTGGAATAAAACACAGATTATAAAGCACCAGCAAGTCCTGTATGGTATGTGTCTGTCTGGTTATTCTACTGGAATAAAACACAGATTATAAAGCACCAGCAAGTCCTGTATGGTATGTGTCTGTCTGGTTATTCTACTGGAATAAAACACAGATTATAAAGCACCAGCAAGTCCTGTATGGTATGTGTCTGTCTGGTTATTCTACTGGAATAAAACACAGATTATAAAGCACCAGCAAGTCCTGTATGGTATGTGTCTGTCTGGTTATTCTACTGGAATAAAACACAGATTATAAAGCACCAGCAAGTCCTGTATGGTATGTGTCTGTCTGGTTATTCTACTGGAATAAAACACAGATTATAAAGCACCAGCAAGTCCTGTATGGTATGTGTCAGTCTGGTTATTCTACTGGAATAAAACACAGATTATAAAGCACCAGCAAGTCCTGTATGGTATGTGTCAGTCTGGTTATTCTACTGGAATAAAACACAGATTATAAAGCACCAGCAAGTCCTGTATGGTATGTGTCAGTCTGGTTATTCTACTGGAATAAAACACAGATTATAAAGCACCAGCAAGTCCTGTATGGTATGTGTCTGTCTGGTTATTCCACTGGAATAAAACGAGTTGACCTTCAAATTAACCATGAACTTCACCCTGGTAAATGTTTAATTCTGGAACAAAGGGGAGGGAGTGAAAAAAAAAGAGAAAATGAGGGGGGAGAATGGGAGGCGAAGAGGGAGAGAGAATTATAGGGGGGAGAGGATGAGATAAACTAACCTGTCCATATAATCACCAAACCCTCTAATACCAGGAAGTGGAGATATTAATCCCTTTATCCAGCTGGTTTATATCATCACTAAACCCTCTAATACCAGGAAGTGGAGATATTAATCCCTTTATCCAGCTGGTTCATATAATCACCAAACCCTCTAATACCAGGAAGTGGAGATATTAATCCCTTTATCTAGCTGGTTCATATAATCACCAAACCCTCTAATACCAGGAAGTGGAGATATTAATCCCTTTATCTAGCTGGTTCATATAATCACCAAACCCTCTAATACCAGGAAGTGGAGATATTAATCCCTTTATCCAGCTGGTTTATATCATCACTAAACCCTCTAATACCAGGAAGTGGAGATATTAATCCCTTTATCCAGCTGGTTTATATCATCACTAAACCCTGTGATACCAGGAAGTGGAGATATTAATCCCTTTATCCAGCTGGTTTATATCATCACTAAACCCTCTAATACCAGGAAGTGGAGATATTAATCCCTTTATCCAGCTGGTTCATATCATCACTAAACCCTCTAATACCAGGAAGTGGAGATATTAATCCCTTTATCCAGCTGGTTCATATCATCACTAAACCCTCTAATACCAGGAAGTGGAGATATTAATCCCTTTATCCAGCTGGTTCATATCATCACTAAACCCTCTAATACCAGGAAGTGGAGATATTAATCCCTTTATCCAGCTGGTTTATATCATCACTAAACCCTCTAATACCAGGAAGTGGAGATATTAATCCCTTTATCCAGCTGGTTTATATAATCACCAAACCCTCTAATACCAGGAAGTGGAGATATTAATCCCTTTATCCAGCTGGTTCATATCATCACTAAACCCTGTGATACCAGGAAGTGGAGATATTAATCTTTTTATTCAGCTGGTTTATATCATCACTAAACCCTCTAATACCAGGAAGTGGAGATATTAATCTTTTTATTAAGCTGGTTCATATCATCACTAAACCCTCTAATACCAGGAAGTGGAGATATTAATCTTTTTATTCAGCTGGTTCATATCATCACTAAACCCTCTAATACCAGGAAGTGGAGATATTAATCTTTTTATTAAGCTGGTTCTGAGACTGAGTTCACAAACCTGTTCTACAGACACACTGAAAAAGCAGGACCAGAACGACCAGTCAGAAAAACCCCAATCACAATACTGTCAAAACAGAGCGACATTGAAGTGAGAGAACACCAGACAATCTACATGAAACTTCCAATCAAAGCCTTTAAAACCTTCACAAAGAACAGGCTCAGAGACAACAGATTGAACGACTAAAAAGGGCAGACAAAGAAAAAAAGAGTAAAGAAAAGGCCGCGTGACAACTGTACAATAGCAGAAGCCCAAACAGCTGCATATACAAACAGGAAATAGAAAATAGTGTCATTTCCCCTAAATGTAAAACTATGCAGGGTTTTGAATGCCTCAAACATGAGAGTCCTTTTCGTTCCTCGGGGGAGGAGCCAGCACGGGTTGATATGACAACCAGGCTTACACACCTGTGCCTGTCACCATGGTGATGTGCCATTGTCGAAATAATTGTTCTATTCATTATTTTACTATATTGCACAGAATCTGGCCCTGGACTGGCTGTAGGACACACCCCCTCGCGCCTTATTGGTTGATTAATTCTCAGTGCATATACTCAGTCCATGAAAGCATATTTAAATAAATATGCGAAAAAGTGATTAAGAGAAGATAATATGATGACTGCATCTCTGCCTAACGATCAGTATCTCTTTCCCTCTGTCTCTCTCTCCGTCTCTCTCTCTCTCCCAGTCTCTCTCCCTCTCTCTCTCTCCCAGTCTCGCTACCTCTCCCTCTCTCTCCCAGTCTCTCTCCCTCTCTCAGTCTCTCTCCCTCTCTCAGTCTCTCTCCCTCTCTCTCTCCCAGTCTCTCTCCCTCTCTCTCTCCCAGTCTCTCTCCCTCTCTCTCTCAGTCTCTCTCCCTCTCTCAGTCTCTCTCCCTCTCTCTCCCCAGTCTCTCTCCCTCTCTCAGTCTCTCTCCCTCTCTCTCTCCCAGTCTCTCTCTCTCTCCCCAGTCTCTCGCCCTCTCTCAGTCTCTCTCCCAGTCTCTCTCCCTCTCTCTCCCAGTCTCTCTCTCAGTCTCTCTCCCTCTCTCTCCCAGTCTCTCTCCCTCTCTCTACCTCTCTCTCTACCTCTCCCTCTCTCTCTCTCCCAGTCTCTCTCCCTCTCTCTCTCCCAGTCTCTCTCCCTCTCTCAGTCTCTCTCCCTCTCTCTCTCCCAGTCTCTCTCCCTCTCTCAGTCTCTCTCCCTCTCTCTCTCCCAGTCTCTCTCTCTCTCTCCCAGTCTCTCGCCCTCTCTCAGTCTCTCTCCCAGTCTCTCTCCCTCTCTCTCCCAGTCTCTCTCTCAGTCTCTCTCCCTCTCTCTCCCAGTCTCTCTCCCTCTCTCTCCCTCTCTCTCTACCTCTCCCTCTCTCTCTCTCCCAGTCTCTCTCCCTCTCTCTCTCCCAGTCTCTCTCCCTCTCTCTCTCCCAGTCTCTCTCCCTCTGTCTCTCCCTCTCTCAGTCTCTCTCCCTCTCTCAGTCTCTCTGTTTGTGGGTTTGTGTGGGCAGGAAGCACAGCTGGGATGTGAGTGGGCGGAGGAATCGTCTGTTAATGTTTTCATGTCTTCTACAAAATAGAAAATAGTGAGGTAGATAAAGAGAGAAAGAGATAGAGGAAAAGAGTGAGGAGATAAAGAGAGAAAGAGATAGAGGAAAAGAGTGAGGAGATAAAGAGAGAAAGAGATAGAGGAAAAGAGTGAGGTAGATAAAGAGAGAAAGAGATAGAGGAAAATAGTGAGGTAGATAAAGAGAGAAAGAGATAGAGGAAAAGAGTGAGGAGATAAAGAGAGAAAGAGATAGAGGAAAAGAGTGAGGTAGATAAAGAGAGAAAGAGATAGAGGAAAAGAGTGGGGTAGATAAAGAGAGAAAGAGATAGAGGAAAAGAGTGAGGAGATAAAGAGAGAAAGAGATAGAGGAAAAGAGTGAGGAGATAAAGAGAGAAAGAGATAGAGGAAAAGAGTGAGGTAGATAAAGAGAGAAAGAGATAGAGGAAAATAGTGAGGTAGATAAAGAGAGAAAGAGATAGAGGAAATGAGGGGGCAGAAAAAATTTGTATTTGGGGCTTTGGTCACAAAATCACTGCTGACTAACTCAACACACACACACACACACACACAGACACACACACAGACACACACACACACACACACACACACACACAGACAGACGCACAATTACGCAGACACATACACACCTCAGCAGTGAAAGACAGGCCTTGTGAGTGTGGCCCAGGGGTTCTCTGGCCTGTTGCTTAGCAACCAGCAGAACCGGGCCAACCGCTGAAGGGTTAAAAGGGAAGGACCACTGCAAGGACCAAGCCCCACCCCTAGCCATGACGTACAACTGCAAAAGCCAATCACCTTAGTGTAAACCCAGAAACAGGAAGTAGAGCAAACAATGAAAGCTGTTAGTTCGCTCTACCGGTTAGTTCGCTGTACCGGTTAGTTAGCTGCGCCGGTTAGTTAGCTGTGCCGGTTAGTTAGCTGCACCGGTTAGTTAGCTGCACCGGTTAGTTAGCTGTACCGGTTAGTTAGCTGCACCGGTTAGTTAGCTGTACCGGTTAGTTAGCTGCACCGGTTAGTTAGCTGCACCGGTTAGTTAGCTGCGCCGGTTAGTTAGCTGCACCGGTTAGTTAGCTGCACCGGTTAGTTAGCTGCGCCGGTTAGTTAGCTGCGCCGGTTAGTTAGCTGCACCGGTTAGTTAGCTGTACCGGTTAGTTAGCTGCACCGGTTAGTTAGCTGCGCCGGTTAGTTAGCTGCGCCGGTTAGTTAGCTGCACCGGTTAGTTAGCTCTACCGGTTAGTTAGCTGTACCGGTTATTTCGCTGCACCGGTTAGTTCGCTGCACCGGTTAGTTAGCTGCACCGGTTAGTTAGCTGCACCGGTTAGTTCGCTGCACCGGTTAGTAAGCTGCACCGGTTAGTAAGCTGCACCGGTTAGTTAGCTGCACCGGTTAGTTAGCTGTACAGGTTAGTTATCTGCACCGGTTAGTTAGCTGCACCGGTTAGTTAGCTGCACCGGTTAGTTAGCTGCACCGGTTAGTTAGCTGCACCGGTTAGTTATCACTAATATGATTGATTGCTCCAGACTAGTTAGTTAGCTAACTAGTGACAGACTTACATTTGACTGAGAATTCTAAAACAAGAATTAATAACAGCTAGACCATGAAAGTGTTGCTCTAAGTGTTTTGAAGTCAGTAGAACCTTATTAAATTCACATGCTGCCTGCTTTCAATAGTTCAGCTTTGGTGCCATTTTCTCAATAGCAAGGTTATATGCTTAACGTACAATAAGTGGAAAATGACATGTGCAGTACCATTTAGATTATTTACATTTCAAACACATTAGGCATCATACATCGACCAACAAGGAAAGCTTCCTCTAAAATGCCCAGTGGACAAAATATCAAATGCACCAAAAAGGTCAATTTAAAAAGCATGTGCGAATGCTCCCGGTCGGTCTTCTGTAAGTGAAGCCAGTGTAAAAGCTCTACTCCCGGTTTGTCTTTCGTAAGTGAAGCCTGTGTAAAAGCTCTACTCCCGGTCGATCTTCTGTAAGTGAAGCCAGTGTAAAAGCTCTACTCCCGGTTTGTCATTCGTAAGTGAAGCCTGTGTAAAAGCTCTACTCCCAGTCGATCTTCTGTAAGTAAAGCCAGTGTAAAAGCTCTACTCCCGGTCGATCTTCTGTATGTGAAGCCAGTGTAAAAGCTCTACTCCCGGTCGATCTTCTGTAAGTGAAGCCAGTGTAAAAGCTCTACTCCCGGTTGGTCTTCTGTAAGTGAAGCCAGTGTAAAAGCTCTACTCCCGGTCGGTCTTCTGTAAGTGAAGCCAGTGTAAAAGCTCTACTCCCGGTCGATCTTCTGTAAGTGAAGCCAGTGTAAAAGCTCTACTCCCGGTTGGTCTTCTGTAAGTGAAGCCTGTGTAAAAGCTCTACTCCCGGTCGATCTTCTGTAAGTGGGCCGCCCCACCACCCGCCCCAAACGGGCTAGCCCACCACCCGCCACAATTGGAGGGTCCTGCTACTCGCCCCTCCAATTGGGATATCCTTATTTGGAGTAGTGGTTAGTGTGCCCAGCTGCGGAGCCAGAGGGTGCTGGTTCGATTCCCCCCAACAGATGCCACAATATGTCTTTTGAAATAGTTTATAAGCTTTTATTTTCTGAATTCTATTTTTGCCCGTGTGTATGATGTAGTTAAAACAGCTAAACTTCAACATTTTAGCTGTAAAATGACACATGCAGTAGCTAATATTAAGAAATATGTTGTGCTTTTACTTTTAAAAAGTTTCCGCGCGCCGATTGCTTTGGGCCGGGCCTAGTCAAAGTCCAGGCCGTTTTTTAGTCCCAGTCTGTCCCTGGTTCCGGAAGCAGATATTTTTCTCAGGAAACCCCCGAAAACTTGACTAAACCGGTTGTTTGAGTTCCTCGTTTCTCTGAAACATTCAACAAAAAAACTTGGAAGAGGCCGTATTTATCCTGGTAGAATGAAGCTAAATATAATGATGCATCGAAACGAATTGTTACACAACAAAACGAGAAGTGGTAACTGACAAATATGCTCTGCAGACCAGCTATCACATTCATTATACAGAGACATCATCACACGGTCCTTTCAGGGTCTGGAGGAAACGGGAGGCTTAAAAGGTGCACTGACCTCCATTTTACTAACTGCTAGGTGCTTATTCTGGGCTTTCTTCTCCCCTTCTTTCACTACACACACACACACACACACATACAATCACTACACACATACAATCACTACACGCACACACACACAATCACTACACACACACAATCACTACACACACACAATCACTACACACACACATATAATCACTACACACACATACAATCACTACACACACACATACAATCACTACACACACACACACAATCACTACACACACACACAATCACTACACACACACAATCACTACACACACATACAATCACTACACACACATATAATCACTACACACAAATTCAATCACTACACACACATTCAATCACTACACACACACACACACACACACACACGACCCACAACAATGTCCCGCCCACGTGATAACAAGTCTCTCAAACACACAGCCTGACACAGACATCCCATAATACTGTGTCCCACACTACCATGTTGCCATAGATACAGCACTCCCACGACTACACAGGCAGATAGGGGAGAGGATGAGGAAGAGCGAGACAGGCAGGAAGACAAAGAGAGAGAGAGGGAGAGGGAGGGGAATGGCATTAGAGAGCATGAGAGACAGAGAGAGAGAGAGAGAGAGAGAGAGAGGGAGAGGGAGGGGGATGGCATTAGAGAGCATGAGAGACAGAGAGAGAGAGAGGAAGAACGAGAGAGAGAGAGAGAGAGAGAGAGAGAGAGAGAGAGAGAGAGAGGGGGGGAGGGGGATGGCATTAGAGAGCATGAGAGACAGAGAGAGAGAGAGGAAGAACGAAAGAGAAAAACACCAGGAAATGGATCTATTAATCGGGACAAGTGGCAGTCAAAACAGAGCATAACCAAACCCACACACAGGACAGAGAGAGGAAGGAAAGAACCACGGTGGTGAAGTTTTACCTAAACCCTGCTGTCTCCAGATGTAGCTCTGTGCTAAACTCAAAAGGCTCAGTTTTTCAGTTTTATCTACACAGAAACTGCTCTCATCCGGGGTCAAAGCAAGGCCACTGGTCCTTTTTGTCACATTAGCACACACATTAACATAACCCAATTACAGCAGAGCTCTCATTAACATAACCCAATTACAGCAGAGCTCTCATTAACATAACCCAATTACAGCAGAGCTCTCAGTAACATAACCCAATTACAGCAGCGCTCTCGTTAACATAAGCAAATACAGTAGAGGTCTCGTTAACATAAGCAAATACAGCAGAGCTCTCGTTAACATAAGCAAATACAGTAGAGCTCTCGTTAACATAAGCAAATACAGTAGAGGTCTCGTTAACATAAGCAAATACAGCAGAGCTCTCGTTAACATAAGCAAATACAGTAGAGCTCTCGTTAACATAAGCAAATACAGCAGAGCTATTGTTAACATAAGCAAATACAGTAGAGCTATCGTTAACATAAGCAAATACAGTAGAGCTTTTGTTAACATAAGCAAATACAGTAGAGCTCTCATTAATATAAGCAAATACAGTATTCAAACAATCAATTCAATATCTGGACACAATGATGTACCTGTCTTATGAGTCAGAGAAATCAACACCTGGGTTACCTTGGGTGTTAACCGTGTGTGTCTGGGGGTGTTTGGTGGTAACCGTGTGTGTCTGGGGGTGTTGGGTGTTAACCGTGTGTGTTGGGTGGGTGTTAACCGTGTGTTTCTGGGGGTGTTGGATGGTAACCGTGTGTGTCTGGGGGTGTTGGGTGGTAACCGTGTGTGTTGGGTGGGTGTTAACCGTGTGTGTCTGGGGGTGTTTGGTGGTAACTGTGTGTGTCTGGGGGTGTTGGGTGGTAACCGTGTGTCTCTGGGGGTGTTTGGTGGTAACCGTGTGTGTCTGGGGGTGTTTGGTGGTAACCGTGTGTGTCTGGGGGTGTTGGGTGGTAACCGTGTGTGTCTGGGGGTGTTTGGTGGTAACCGTGTGTGTCTGGGGGTGTTTGGTGGTAACCGTGTGTGTCTGGGGGTGTTTGGTGGTAACTGTGTGTGTCTGGGGGTGTTTGGTGGTAACTGTGTGTGTCTGGGGGTGTTTGGTGGTAACTGTGTGTGTCTGGGGGTGTTTGGTGGTAACTGTGTGTGTCTGGGGGTGTTGGGTAGTTTTCTAGAACTTAACAAACCTTCCCAGCCAACCATTCAGCCACACACCCACACGTCTCATGTTTGTCAGAAGAATGCCAAACATCTTGTCTGGACTTGTATCCCATCCAGCATCTCCTATCTTCCATCATGTCTCACGTGCTATTGTGTGTGTGTGTGTGTGTGTGTGTTTTGTTTGTTTCTGCCTTTTTTAACCTGTTAAAGAGACACAGGTTCCTTAAACCACTCTCACTTCTCTCTCCCTCCAACCCTCTCTTAAATTTGCCAGTAAAATTAGACAGCAAAAATAGTCAGTAACAGACACACGCTGAAGATGGAAACATAAGATGGAGAAAAGTCACAGACACAGGGAGACAGACACAGGGAGACAGACACAGGGAGACAGACACAGGGAGACAGACACAGGGAGACAGACACAGGGAGACAGACACAGGGAGACAGACACAGGGAGACAGACACAGGGAGACAGGCACAGGGAGACAGGCACAGGGAGACAGACATAGGGAGACAGACACAGGGAGACAGACATAAAAGAACAGGGGACAGAGAGCTCATAACTAGCCTGTTGTCACGGTAACTAGCCTGTTGTGACGGTAACTAGCCTGTTGTGATGGTAACTAGCCTGTTGTGATGGTAACTAGCCTGTTGTGACGGTAGCTAGCCTGTTGTGACGGTAGCTAGCCTGTTGTGACGGTAACTAGCCTGTTGTGACGGTAACTAGCCTGTTGTGACGGTAACTAGCCTGTTGTCACGGTAACTAGCCTGTTGTCACGGTAACTAGCCTGTTGTGACGGCAACTAGCCTGTTGTGACGGTAACTAGCCTGTTGAGACGGTAACTAGCCTGTTGAGACGGTAACTAGCCTGTTGAGACGGTAACTAGCCTGTTGTGATGGTTACTAGTCTGTTGTCACGGTAACTAGCCTGTTGTCACGGTAACTAGCCTGTTGTGACGGCAACTAGCCTGTTGTGACGGCAACTAGCCTGTTGTGACGGTAACTAGCCTGTTGAGACGGTAACTAGCCTGTTGAGACGGTAACTAGCCTGTTGTGACGGTTACTAGCCTGTTGTGATGGTTACTAGTCTGTTGTCACGGTAACTAGCCTGTTGTCACGGTAACTAGCCTGTTGTCACGGTAACTAGCCTGTTGTGACGGTAACTAGCCTGTTGTGACGGTAACTAGCCTGTTGTCACGGTAACTAGCCTGTTGTGACGGCAACTAGCCTGTTGTGACGGTAACTAGCCTGTTGTGACGGTTACTAGCCTGTTGTGATGGTTACTAGTCTGTTGTGACGGTTACTAGCCTGTTGTGATGGTAACTAGTCTGTTGTGACGGGTACTAGTCTGTTGTGACGGTTACTAGTCTGTTGTGATGGTAACTAGTCTGTTGTGACGGGTACTAGTCTGTTGTGACGGTTACTAGCCTGTTGTGATGGTTACTAGTCTGTTGTGACGGTTACTAGCCTGTTGTGATGGTAACTAGTCTGTTGTGACGGGTACTAGTCTGTTGTGACGGTTACTAGCCTGTTGTGATGGTAACTAGTCTGTTGTGACGGGTACTAGTCTGTTGTGACGGTTACTAGTCTGTTGTGATGGTAACTAGTCTGTTGTGACGGGTACTAGTCTGTTGTGACGGTTACTAGTCTGTTGTGACGGTTACTAGCCTGTTGTGATGGTTACTAGTTTGTTGTTGATTTCCTGTGTTTTCACTCCACCAAAGCAACACTTTGTTTGCTTATATTAGAAACACTTAACAGTTGTAGTTGAAATCTCTCAAGATTAAAAAGTTAAACCACATGTACTGAAAGCAGCCACTAGAGATTATTCAATCAGACTGGTTTTGGAGATATCATACATCATTATTCAACCAGCATGGTTTTGTAGATATCACTCTTTGTTGTTTAACCTGCCTGGTAAACACAGGCTGAATAATCTCACAGGCTGAATAATCTCTGACAGATGTTTCCCGTACATGAGGTGAAACTGTTAATTGGAATGACACAAACCCACTCTGAGAGTGATGATGGCATCTCCATAAAGATCAATCCCATGGAAACACTGGAGAGAAGTCTCAAACCACCAGTAGAACCGAGCAGAAGATAGAGACACTAACCATTCACAGAAAACACAACCGGCGGAATAGCCCCAGTGTGTGTGTGTGTGTGTGTGTGCACTATTCCTTACCTTGACACTGAAACCCCTGCTTGCCAAAGCCCCTGTCAAGAGAAACAGAGCAGATCGTATTACACACAACACAATCCGTTTTAACACTGTGGCTGTTTACACTCAGACACCAAAGGCCATGCCTGAAACACACACACACATACCTATGGCTGAGTACATAAAGGTATGCCACATTCCTTGAGTAACGGGTGTGTGTGTGTGTGTCAATGCTGGTCTGTTACATTTATTATCAATCCAAGCCAGCACAGTTAGTCTATGTATAAAGGCTATTCTAGTTACAGACATGTATGTTAAACCTCCTGTCTACCTGTCTGCTCGCACGACCCCCCCCAACCAGCACCCACCCCCAACCCAACCAGCACCCACCCCCCAACCCCCCAACCAGCACCCACCCCCAACCCAACCAGCACCCACCCCCAACCCCCCAACCAGCACCCACCCCCAACCCCCCAACCAGCACCCACCCCCAACCCCAACCAGCACCCACACCCCCCCCCCACACACACACCCACACACTGATACAAACACACACACACACACACACACACACACACACACACACACACACACACACACACCTCCCCCCAGTAGGCTACCATATAAAGTCGGTGCAGTGGCTGCAGAAGGTGGGCTGCTTGAAGAAGCGCGCGATGAACTTGTGGTCCTTGACCTCGTGCACGTTCTTCTGGCGCAGGGCTCCTTGGCGTGCGAACCCTCTGGCGGTGCCGCTCTCGCGCCGCTCGGAACCCGCGGGGTTCAGGGTCTCTCCGTCACTGCTGCTCGGCTCGCGGTCAGCCATCTTAACGCGGAAGTGTGTGCACAGAGGGAACGGGAGAGATGGAGCTAGTTCGGTGCCTGTTCACGGCGTCGGTATGTGCCTCCTCCCCTCCACCTCCTCCTCTCCCGATATCAGGTCGCTTTCCCCCGGTGCTGTGTCTCCTACTCCCGGCTCGCTGCTGGGTCTCCTACTCCCCGGCGCTTCGCTTCCCTGTTCGGGCTGAACACTCCCTAGCGACGTGCTGTTGCGTCTGAGCTGCTGCTCGCCTCATACAGAGTGTGTGTGTGTGTGTGTGTGTGTGCGTGCGTGCGTGCGTGTGTGTGCGCGTGTGTGGGGGGGGGGCGTGTGTGCGTGCGTGTGTGTGTGTGTGTGTGGGGGGGTCGTGTGTGTGCAGGAAGTAAAAATATGTGGTGGTGTGTCAGAACCATGAAAGGGGCAATGAAAACGCGCCCCTAGTCGGCACTCACGGAGTGCCAAGACACACCGTGTGGGGGGGGGGGTAGAGGGGGTGGGGACACGGGGTGAGAGGGGTGAGGTGACATGTGGTATGAGGTCGAAATCTGAAATGCTGAGACAAGTAAACACTTGTTAAGGATTTCTAGAGAAGGCAGATAAGTATATATGCAGGAATCAGGATCACTGGTGTAGAGAGTGTACCTGTAATATATCGTATATAATATATCATATATAATATACAGATAAGTATAGACAGGATCACTGGTGTAGAGAGTGTACCTGTAATATATCGTATATAATATATCATATATAATATACAGATAAGTATAGACAGGATCACTGGTGTAGAGAGTGTACCTGTAATATATCATATATAATATATCATATATAATATACAGATAGGTATAGACAGGATCACTGGTGTAGAGTGTACCTGTAATATATCATATATAATATACAGATAAGTATAGACAGGATCACTGGTGTAGAGAGTGTACCTGTAATATATCATATATAATATATCATATATAATATACAGATAAGTATAGACAGGATCACTGGTGTAGAGAGTGTACCTGTAATATATCATATATAATATATCATATATAATATACAGATAAGTATAGACAGGATCACTGGTGTAGAGAGTGTACCTGTAATATATCATATATAATATATAATATACAGATAAGTATAGACAGGATCACTGGTGTAGAGAGTGTACCTGTAATATATCATATATAATATATCATACATAATTTACAGATAAGTATAGACAGGATCACTGGTGTAGAGAGTGTACTTGTAATATATCATATATAATATATCATATATAATATACAGATAAGTATAGACAGGATCACCGGTGTAGAGAGTGTACCTGTAATAAATCATATGTAATATATCATATATAATATACAGATAAGTATAGACAGGATCACTGGTGTAGAGAGTGTACCTGTAATATATCATATATAATATATCATATATAATATACAGATAAGTATAGACAGGATCACTGGTGTAGAGAGTGTACCTGTAATATATCATATATAATATATCATATATAATCTACAGATAAGTATAGACAGGATCACTGGTGTAGAGAGTGTACCTGTAATATATCATATATAATATATCATATATAATATACAGATAAGTATAGACAGGATCACTGGTGTAGAGAGTGTACCTGTAATATATCATATATAATATATCATATATAATATACAGATAAGTATAGACAGGATCACTGGTGTAGAGAGTGTACCTGTAATATATCATATATAATATACAGATAAGTATAGACAGGATCACTGGTGTAGAGAGTGTACCTGTAATATATCATATATAATATATCATATATAATCTACAGATAAGTATAGATAGGATCACTGGTGTAGAGTGTACCTGTAATATATCATATAATATATCATATATAATATACAGATAAGTATAGACAGGATCACTGGTGTAGAGTGTACCTGTAATATATAATATATAATATACAGATAAGTATAGACAGGATCACTGGTGTAGAGTGTACCTGTAATATATAATATATAATATATAATATACAGATAAGTATAGACAGGATCACTGGTGTAGAGAGTGTACCTGTAATATATCATATATAATATACAGATAAGTATAGACAGGATCACTGGTGTAGAGAGTGTACCTGTAATATATCATATTTAATATATCATATATAATATACAGATAAGTATAGACAGGATCACTGGTGTAGAGAGTGTACCTGTAATATATCATATATAATATATCATATATAATATACAGATAAGTATAGACAGGATCACTGGTGTAGAGAGTGTACCTGTAATATATCATATATAATATATCATATATAATCTACAGATAAGTATAGACAGGATCACTGGTGTAGAGAGTGTACCTGTAATATATCGTATATAATATATCATATATAATATACAGATAAGTATAGACAGGATCACTGGTGTAGAGAGTGTACCTGTAATATATCATATATAATATATCATATATAATATACAGATAGGTATAGACAGGATCACTGGTGTAGAGTGTACCTGTAATATATCATATATAATATACAGATAAGTATAGACAGGATCACTGGTGTAGAGAGTGTACCTGTAATATATCATATATAATATATCATATATAATATACAGATAAGTATAGACAGGATCACTGGTGTAGAGAGTGTACCTGTAATATATCATATATAATATATCATATATAATATACAGATAAGTATAGACAGGATCACTGGTGTAGAGAGTGTACCTGTAATATATCATATATAATATATAATATACAGATAAGTATAGACAGGATCACTGGTGTAGAGAGTGTACCTGTAATATATCATATATAATATATCATACATAATTTACAGATAAGTATAGACAGGATCACTGGTGTAGAGAGTGTACTTGTAATATATCATATATAATATATCATATATAATATACAGATAAGTATAGACAGGATCACCGGTGTAGAGAGTGTACCTGTAATAAATCATATGTAATATATCATATATAATATACAGATAAGTATAGACAGGATCACTGGTGTAGAGAGTGTACCTGTAATATATCATATATAATATATCATATATAATATACAGATAAGTATAGACAGGATCACTGGTGTAGAGAGTGTACCTGTAATATATCATATATAATATATCATATATAATCTACAGATAAGTATAGACAGGATCACTGGTGTAGAGAGTGTACCTGTAATATATCATATATAATATATCATATATAATATACAGATAAGTATAGACAGGATCACTGGTGTAGAGAGTGTACCTGTAATATATCATATATAATATATCATATATAATATACAGATAAGTATAGACAGGATCACTGGTGTAGAGAGTGTACCTGTAATATATCATATATAATATACAGATAAGTATAGACAGGATCACTGGTGTAGAGAGTGTACCTGTAATATATCATATATAATATATCATATATAATCTACAGATAAGTATAGATAGGATCACTGGTGTAGAGTGTACCTGTAATATATCATATAATATATCATATATAATATACAGATAAGTATAGACAGGATCACTGGTGTAGAGTGTACCTGTAATATATAATATATAATATACAGATAAGTATAGACAGGATCACTGGTGTAGAGTGTACCTGTAATATATAATATATAATATATAATATACAGATAAGTATAGACAGGATCACTGGTGTAGAGAGTGTACCTGTAATATATCATATATAATATACAGATAAGTATAGACAGGATCACTGGTGTAGAGAGTGTACCTGTAATATATCATATTTAATATATCATATATAATATACAGATAAGTATAGACAGGATCACTGGTGTAGAGTGTACCTGTAATATATCATATTTAATATATCATATATAATATACAGATAAGTATAGACAGGATCACAGGTGTAGAGAGTGTACCTGTAATATATCGTATATAATATATCATATATAATATACAGATAAGTATAGACAGGATCACTGGTGTAGAGAGTGTACCTGTAATATATCATATATAATATATCATATATAATCTACAGATAAGTATAGACAGGATCACTGGTGTAGAGTGTACCTGTAATATATCATATATAATATATCATATATAATATACAGATAAGTATAGACAGGATCACTGGTGTAGAGAGTGTACCTGTAATATATCATATATAATATATCATATATAATATACAGATAAGTATAGACAGGATCACTGGTGTAGAGAGTGTACCTGTAATATATCATATATAATATATCATATATAATATACAGATAAGTATAGACAGGATCACTGGTGTAGAGAGTGTACCTGTAATATATCATATAATATATCATATATAATATACAGATAAGTATAGACAGGATCACTGGTGTAGAGAGTGTACCTGTAATATATCATATATAATATACAGATAAGTATAGACAGGATCACTGGTGTAGAGAGTGTACCTGTAATATATCATATATAATATATCATATATAATATACAGATAAGTATAGACAGGATCACTGGTGTAGAGAGTGTACCTGTAATATATCATCTATAATATATCATATATAATCTACAGATAAGTATAGACAGGATCACTGGTGTAGAGTGTACCTGTAATATATCATATATAATATATCATATATAATATACAGATAAGTATAGACAGGATCACTGGTGTAGAGAGTGTACCTGTAATATATCATATATAATATATCATATATAATATACAGATAAGTATAGACAGGATCACTGGTGTAGAGAGTGTACCTGTAATATATCATATATAATATATCATATATAATATACAGATAAGTATAGACAGGATCACTGGTGTAGAGAGTGTACCTGTAATATATCATATAATATATCATATATAATATACAGATAAGTATAGACAGGATCACTGGTGTAGAGAGTGTACCTGTAATATATCATATATAATATACAGATAAGTATAGACAGGATCACTGGTGTAGAGAGTGTACCTGTAATATATCATATATAATATATCATATATAATATACAGATAAGTATAGACAGGATCACTGGTGTAGAGAGTGTACCTGTAATATATCATATAATATATCATATATAATATACAGATAAGTATAGACAGGATCACTGGTGTAGAGAGTGTACCTGTAATATATCATATATAATATACAGATAAGTATAGACAGGATCACTGGTGTAGAGAGTGTACCTGTAATATATCATATATAATATATCATATATAATCTACAGATAAGTATAGACAGGATCACTGGTGTAGAGAGTGTACCTGTAATATATCATATATAATATATCATATATAATATACAGATAAGTATAGACAGGATCACCGGTGTAGAGAGTGTACCTGTAATAAATCATATGTAATATATCATATATAATATACAGATAAGTATAGACAGGATCACTGGTGTAGAGAGTGTACCTGTAATATATCATATATAATATATCATATATAATATACAGATAAGTATAGACAGGATCACTGGTGTAGAGAGTGTACCTGTAATATATCATATATAATATATCATATATAATCTACAGATAAGTATAGACAGGATCACTGGTGTAGAGAGTGTACCTGTAATATATCATATATAATATATCATATATAATATACAGATAAGTATAGACAGGATCACTGGTGTAGAGAGTGTACCTGTAATATATCATATATAATATATCATATATAATATACAGATAAGTATAGACAGGATCACTGGTGTAGAGAGTGTACCTGTAATATATCATATATAATATATCATATATAATATACAGATAAGTATAGACAGGATCACTGGTGTAGAGAGTGTACCTGTAATATATCATATAATATATCATATATAATATACAGATAAGTATAGACAGGATCACTGGTGTAGAGAGTGTACCTGTAATATATCATATATAATATACAGATAAGTATAGACAGGATCACTGGTGTAGAGAGTGTACCTGTAATATATCATATATAATATATCATATATAATATACAGATAAGTATAGACAGGATCACTGGTGTAGAGAGTGTACCTGTAATATATCATATAATATATCATATATAATATACAGATAAGTATAGACAGGATCACTGGTGTAGAGAGTGTACCTGTAATATATCATATATAATATACAGATAAGTATAGACAGGATCACTGGTGTAGAGAGTGTACCTGTAATATATCATATATAATATATCATATATAATCTACAGATAAGTATAGACAGGATCACTGGTGTAGAGAGTGTACCTGTAATATATCATATATAATATATCATATATAATATACAGATAAGTATAGACAGGATCACCGGTGTAGAGAGTGTACCTGTAATAAATCATATGTAATATATCATATATAATATACAGATAAGTATAGACAGGATCACTGGTGTAGAGAGTGTACCTGTAATATATCATATATAATATATCATATATAATATACAGATAAGTATAGACAGGATCACTGGTGTAGAGAGTGTACCTGTAATATATCATATATAATATATCATATATAATCTACAGATAAGTATAGACAGGATCACTGGTGTAGAGAGTGTACCTGTAATATATCATATATAATATATCATATATAATATACAGATAAGTATAGACAGGATCACTGGTGTAGAGAGTGTACCTGTAATATATCATATATAATATATCATATATAATATACAGATAAGTATAGACAGGATCACTGGTGTAGAGAGTGTACCTGTAATATATCATATATAATATTTATATATGATGGACATTTTGTGTTTAAATACTTGATTAACAGTGTTGACTTAATGGACATTTTGTGTTTAAATACTTGATTAACAGTGTTGACTTAATGGCCATTTTGTGTTTAAATACTTGATTAACAGTGTTGACTTAATGGACATTTTGTGTTTAAATACTTGATTAACAGTGTTGACATTCTGCGTGTGTAAGTACATGTACATGGATCAATTGTTACTTGACTAAATTGATTTTCCTCATACCTTCCAATAAAAACTCTAAAATAACATGTTTTTGTTTTATAGGGTGTGAATTCCTTGGTGGTCTTGTCTGCATGGTGAAATGAATACAAACATACTGGCAGTAAACATGATCCACTGAAATGTGAACTTATAAAGGATTTCGAAAGTGATGCTTATTTACAAAACGTCTAATTGAGCAGTTAAATCAGTAATCTCCAATCTTCTCCTGGCAAGATATTGATAGTTTTTTATTTGGTACATGTGATTCTAACATTGGTTGATTAGCTGAATTAACTTACACATATTTCCTTTAATTACTAATCTAAAGTCATAACATCCTGCTTCCAGAGCTCCCTCTAGTAAATTAACTGTCAATCAAAATAGTTATTGACTAGTTATTAACATGAATGATAAATACATTGATAAGTAAATTGTTATTGTGGTGTTGATTTACTGTCAAGTTGTAAAATACAGATGGTTGATGTCCCCATTTAATAAATATTTATTGACATATTTGAGTGGTGGTTTTATTACCAATAAGCTGTGCTGCGTGTTAAACTAGTTAAATCCATATGGGTTATCATTTATATCCATCTGTGTCTAATAGCGGTTTACCTGTGACCATATAACCCCTAACCCATCTGTGTCTAATAGCGGTTTACCTGTGACCATAAAACCCTGACCCATCTGTGTCTAATAGCGGTTTACCTGTGACCATAAAACCCCTAACCCATCTGTGTCTAATAGCGGTTTACCTGTGACCATAAAACCCTGACCCATCTGTGTCTAATAGCGGTTTACCTGTGACCATATAACCCTGCCGCATCTGTGTCTAATAGCGGTTTACCTGTGACCATAAAACCCTGACCCATCTGTGTCTAATAGCGGTTTACCTGTGACCATAAAACCCTGACCCATCTGTGTCTAATAGCGGTTTACCTGTGACCATAAAACCCTGATCCATCTGTGTCTAATACCGGTTTACCTGTGACCATATAACCCCTAACCCATCTGTGTCTAATAGCGGTTTACCTGTGACCATATAACCCCTAACCCATCTGTGTCTAATAGCGGTTTACCTGTGACCATATAACCCTGATCCATCTGTGTCTAATAGCGGTTTACCTGTGACCATAAAACCCCTAACCCATCTGTGTCTAATAGCGGTTTACCTGTGACCATAAAACCCCTAACCCATCTGTGTCTAATAGCGGTTTACCTGTGACCATATAACCCCTAACCCATCTGTGTCTAATAGCGGTTTACCTGTGACCATAAAACCCCTAACCCATCTGTGTCTAATAGCGGTTTACCTGTGACCATATAACCCCTAACCCATCTGTGTCTAATAGCGGTTTACCTGTGACCATATAACCCTGACCCATCTGTGTCTAATAGCGGTTTACCTGTGACCATAAAACCCTGATCCATCTGTGTCTAATAGCGGTTTACCTGTGACCATAAAACCCTGACCCATCTGTGTCTAATAGCGGTTTACCTGTGACCATAAAACCCTGACCCATCTGTGTCTAATAGCGGTTTACCTGTGACCATATAACCCTGACCCATCTGTGTCTAATAGCGGTTTACCTGTGACCATATAACCCCTAACCCATCTGTGTCTAATAGCGGTTTACCTGTGACCATATAACCCTGACCCATCTGTGTCTAATAGCGGTTTACCTGTGACCATATAACCCTGACCCATCTGTGTCTAATAGCGGTTTACCTGTGACCATAAAACCCTGACCCATCTGTGTCTAATAGCGGTTTACCTGTGACCATATAACCCTGATCCATCTGTGTCTAATAGCGGTTTACCTGTGACCATATAACCCTGACCCATCTGTGTCTAATAGCGGTTTACCTGTGACCATAAAACCCTGACCCATCTGTGTCTAATAGCGGTTTACCTGTGACCATAAAACCCTGACCCATCTGTGTCTAATAGCGGTTTACCTGTGACCATAAAACCCTGATCCATCTGTGTCTAATACCGGTTTACCTGTGACCATATAACCCCTAACCCATCTGTGTCTAATAGCGGTTTACCTGTGACCATATAACCCTGACCCATCTGTGTCTAATAGCGGTTTACCTGTGACCATATAACCCCTAACCCATCTGTGTCTAATAGCGGTTTACCTGTGACCATATAACCCTGATCCATCTGTGTCTAATAGCGGTTTACCTGTGACCATAAAACCCCTAACCCATCTGTGTCTAATAGCGGTTTACCTGTGACCATATAACCCCTAACCCATCTGTGTCTAATAGCGGTTTACCTGTGACCATATAACCCCTAACCCATCTGTGTCTAATAGCGGTTTACCTGTGACCATAAAACCCTGACCCATCTGTGTCTAATAGCGGTTTACCTGTGACCATATAACCCTGATCCATCTGTGTCTAATAGCGGTTTACCTGTGACCATATAACCCCTAACCCATCTGTGTCTAATAGCGGTTTACCTGTGACCATAAAACCCCTAACCCATCTGTGTCTAATAGCGGTTTACCTGTGACCATAAAACCCTGATCCATCTGTGTCTAATAGCGGTTTACCTGTGACCATAAAACCCTGACCCATCTGTGTCTAATAGCGGTTTACCTGTGACCATATAACCCTGATCCATCTGTGTCTAATAGCGGTTTACCTGTGACCATATAACCCCTAACCCATCTGTGTCTAATAGCGGTTTACCTGTGACCATAAAACCCCTAACCCATCTGTGTCTAATAGCGGTTTACCTGTGACCATATAACCCCTAACCCATCTGTGTCTAATAGCGGTTTACCTGTGACCATAAAACCCCTAACCCATCTGTGTCTAATAGCGGTTTACCTGTGACCATATAACCCTGATCCATCTGTGTCTAATAGCGGTTTACCTGTGACCATATAACCCTGACCCATCTGTGTCTAATAGCGGTTTACCTGTGACCATATAACCCTGATCCATCTGTGTCTAATAGCGGTTTACCTGTGACCATAAAACCCTGACCCATCTGTGTCTAATAGCGGTTTACCTGTGACCATAAAACCCTGATCCATCTGTGTCTAATAGCGGTTTACCTGTGACCATAAAACCCTGATCCATCTGTGTCTAATAGCGGTTTACCTGTGACCATATAACCCTGATCCATCTGTGTCTAATACCGGTTTACCTGTGACCATATAACCCTGATCCATCTGTGTCTAATAGCGGTTTACCTGTGACCATATAACCCCTGATCCATCTGTGTCTAATAGCGGTTTACCTGTGACCATAAAACCCTGACCCATCTGTGTCTAATAGCGGTTTACCTGTGACCATATAACCCTGACCCATCTGTGTCTAATAGCGGTTTACCTGTGACCATATAACCCCTAACCCATCTGTGTCTAATAGCGGTTTACCTGTGACCATATAACCCTGATCCATCTCCTAACCACAGCTACACTGCCCTCTAGTGGTAAAAAAGTGAAAACACTGCAGGTAGATCAGGGAGATGTATATCTCGTAGATCAGGTAGATCAGGGAGATGTATATCTCGTAGATCAGGTAGATCAGGGACAGGTAGATCAGGGAGATGTATATCTCGTAGATCAGGTAGATCAGGGAGATGTAAATCTCGTAGATCAGGTAGATCAGGGAGATGTAAATCTCGTAGATCAGGTAGATCTGGTAATAATTAAGGGATCAGGGATAATTAACACAGAATGTAAAAGGCTGAATCTATTTTGTATTCAAATCTTAATTTGAAGAATTGTTCATATTCCTGCAAACCTTTCAGACTGGTCCTTATCAGCAGTTTTCTTCATCTTCTCCAGTTTTTTAACCTTCTCTGTGTCTCCCATCTCCTTCATCTTCTCCAGTTTCTTCATCTTATCTGTGTCTCCCATTTCCTTCATCTTCTCCAGTTTCTTTATCTTATCTGTGTCTCCCATCTCCATCTTCTCTGTGTCTCCCATTTCCTTCATCTTCTCCAGTTTCTTCATCTTATCTGTGTCTCCCATCTCCATCTTCTCTGTGTCTCCCATTTCCTTCATCTTCTCCAGTTTCTTCATCTTCTCTGTGTCTCCCATCTCCTTCATCTTCTCCAGTTTTTTAACCTTCTCTGTGTCTCTCATCTCCTTCATCTTCTCAATCAGGAAGTGTAAATGCTGAGCAGTGGCCAGTGAGATGGTCTTCTAGGCAATCTCTTCCAGTTTAATGACACACTGATAGGATTCCTCCACAAGTAACGTCTTCTTCTGTGTGATCTCCTCCAGTTCTTTCTGAAGTCTGCTGAGCACTTTCCCCTTCTAACCAACATCTTGCTCATACTTTTTTTTCAACAGTTCATATGTCTTCTTAACCATCCTGGTCTTGACAACATACGTTTTATCTCTCTGGACATGAGAGAGAGGGGTAACTCCAGCCCGTTTCAGAGAGGTAACTTAACCTCAGAGTCAGTAACTATGGTAACTGAGTCTGTGAACCTTACCTGGTCGGGAGCAGTTTTTCTTCAATAAACCTCAAGTTTCTCTCAGTCTCCTCCCTCTGACACAGCGCTCTTTCATTTAATCATTAATTAATTCAGTCTGTATCAGGTGCATTTTAGCGCAGTGTTGTCATCTGCATGAATAAAATAGGATTGTTTATTAACTCAGTTAGGTGACGTTATAGACTTAAGTTTTTTTCTAGAACATTGTCGACAATCCTGTAGTTGTAGAAGCTGTATTACTTCACAGGGAGTTAAACATACGTCAGGAGATGATATTGAGGAAACCCGACTAGATGTATTTTCATTTCCAGATAACTTCCTATATCTGATATTGAGGAAACCCGACTAGATGTATTTTAATTTCCAGATAACTTCCTATATCTGATATTGAGGAAACCCGACTAGATGTATTTTAATTTCCAGATAACTTCCTATATCTGATATTGAGGAAACCCGACTAGATGTATTTTAATTTCCAGATAACTACCTATCTGAGTGGTATCATTTTTCTTTACAGTCTATCAGATATGTACATAACCTTTTCCATCCAATCACTAATGTAACCCATCATGTACATGCTCCTAAACGGCAGTTTTCTTTACAACATTGGTGATGCGGAGAATATTATTACAGCCACTGTATGCAGACCTGTTAGAAACATGTTTGTAGTGTTCCCTGGACCCAAACCAGTGAGAGACAGTATAGGGTTAAACGTTTATTAAACATGTTTGTAGTGTTCCCTGGACCGAAACCAGTGAGAGACAGTATAGGGTTAAACGTTTATTAAACGTGTTTGTAGTGTTCCCTGGACACAAACCAGTGAGAGACAGTATAGGGTTAAACGTTTATTAAACGTGTTTGTAGTGTTCCCTGGACCCAAACCAGTGAGAGACATTAAAGTGAATAATGTAAAACCCTTTACAATGAATAGTTATTAATTATAATTCGGTTAATGGTGCAGCAAGATCAGAATGGTATTATAATTGATTTTAGGATTTCCCAATGCGATTGGCTGCATTGATTATTTGCATTTGTAGTGTTTTAGAGTTTGACTGTTCCAGCAAACTTTTTCCTTTCTTTTAGAAGTGTATCGAAAATATTTCTGTTTTATTTTTTGGTGTTTCTGGGCACATTTTACTGTTTGTATACTTTACGGAATCAGAAAAATATAAGTTTTTGTTTTAAAATGCTTTATTAAGTTTATTAGTTTAGTGACGTCATTTCCACTGCCGGGTCCTCCAATCGTGTCTCGCTCAATGCGCTTAATGCTCAGAACAACTTTGGGCTTGAGCGAGACAGAGACAACAGAATTGAGAGTGTTGAGTGTATTAATCCCTGTCCTGTGTTTAATAAACTGCAGACGTGACCCCCACAAGAGACCGGTGTCGGTGGTTCTTTTGTGGTGCCGGAAGAAACCCGCTACAAATTGGTGCCGTGACCCGGATTTCAAAAGATCAGCCATCGCAGATCGCCGGGAGCAACTTCCGCTGACATCACCAGTCAACAGAACTCTTGTGGTAGATAAGCAGTGTGATTTAAACATGGACAGTTACAGTTTTGCACACAACAGAACACAAGAAGACAGGCCAGTTGCAGATGTTAATCCTGCAAACGCAACACCTGGTTATGTTAAGTGTAATGTTTTAAGCTCGCAGAGGTTCTCTACTGGGATGGGGAGGGGGACCCGGTTAAATAGTATGTTAGAACAAAGTATGGCAGCCACTCCAGTACGTCCCTCGACCAGTAGCCCAACTATGCCAGGCATGAGTAGTGACACAACAGCGCCTCATGCAGAGAGGCTATACAATTCCCCAGTGAGTGAACCGGTGAATCAGTGGCAAACAATGGCAGATCTGATGAAGCAACTGGGTAGTGAAATAGGGAACCAAATTTCTGCAAACCTGAGATCTGTAGGACCAAATCCCCAGAGAGATGCCCAACAGCCTTCACCTCAGGGCCCTGATTTGTCAGATTTGAACCTAATTGTTAGGCATCAAGATATTAAAGAACCGCCTACCTTTAGAGGTGATAAGACAGATCGGTGCACCATTAGTGAATGGGAAGAACTTATGCAAGCTTACTTAAACAAGAAGGGCTTCAGTGCAACTGGACAGGGCCAAGAGATCCTCGACAAGCTAATGGGGCACGCCAAAGATGTTGTGAGGACATGTATTCGCAACAATCCTCTGATTGATGTGGCTAGAGACCCGCATGTCATCTTTTCAATTCTCAGGCAACATTTTGGGGATGCAATTTCCGCCACAACCCCTTTGAGAGACTTTTATGAGACCTTGCCGAAGCAGTCAGAAAGTGGCTTGGATTACTGGATCAGACTAAATAAGGCCGTTGACCTAGCTGATGAATGCCTACAAAGACAAGGGAAAAAGGTTGAAGACCCTAGTCACGAAACGGCAATGATGTTTGTAAGGCATTGTCCTGAGCCTGGTCTATACACTGCCCTTCGGAGCAAACCACTGGAAAGTTGGAAGGCACATGAGATTCAAGCACTAATTGACAGCCACCACAGAGACAGGCAGTCTATAAGGGTAGATAGAGAGAGAAGGGTTGATGAAACCTCATCTAATGCCTGGTGCATGACCCAACAGCAGTCCACTGCCGTTAATCAGGCAAGCGGTCCAGATTCTGCTCTCCTCGAGCGAATGGTCTCTCTTCTAGAGCAGTTCCTTGTCAAAGAGAAGGGACACGAACAGAAAACTGAACAGGGCAAGGTTATGCTTCAAGACCCTACAGTCCCCTGCAAAGTATGTAGAGCTCAAGATCATACAACAAAGACTCACTGTTTTAAGGAGGGACTGTGTTATAGGTGTTTCAAGACAGGACACAGGGGTTTTGAATGCCCGGACAAAAGACAAATAAAACAAGCCACAGCCGGCGCAGCTACTAGACCTGAGCACCATTTAAACTAGAAAACCTGCACTGTGGGGGAGACGGTGTGGGTGTCAGACAAGCAAAGACCCCAGAAAACCCAATGACTGTTCAAGTAACTACTAGTGGCCACTTAAGTGATAACAGTGCAAGTGAAGTAACGGCAGTTCATCAAAAGACTCCTGTGGAGCTTCAAAAGCTCCTACCAGAGGATTAATGATGAAAACGATCTGTTCTACGCTCCAGTATTGGTTGAGGGGAAAGTGAAACTATTAGCCCTAGTCGATAGTGGATCCGTTACCTGTACATTGAGTGAAGCAGCTGAACGTACACTTAAAGGTTGGGACTTGATCCACACAGATTCAAGTAAACCTACCAAAAAGTACTTACTGGCTGTGGAGGAAATGAAACAAAACCAAAGTGCACCTATGAGTTGAATGTGGATATGCTTGAATGCAAAATGACAATCAACTTTCTAGTTGTCCCAGGTCAAAAAGATGAAATGATAGTTGGATCAAATGTCATCAGGCACGTGATTCAACAGGTGAGGAAAACGGAGTGGTACTGGAAAAGCTTATCTCAACCAGTTCAAAATAACGATCAAGAACCCCTGTTGAATGTGCTTTCTAACGTTGACCGCTGGCATGGAGATAAGATACCGCAGAGAGTTGGCACAGTAGTATTGCGACAATGCCTTACACTAGAGCCACAGCAAGAACATTTGGTTTGGGGAAGATTAAAGGAAGAAGTTCCCTTGTCTGTTGGAAGCACTGTAATGCTGGAACCCTCCACTTCCCGTTCTGCACCAAGAAATGTTATGGTGGCCCGCAGTGTTTGCCCACTCTGGGGTGATAAGTGGATCCCTATGAAACTGATCAATATGATTGACCGCCCCATTGTGTTGCGCCGCAATACTAAAATAGCTAACGTGCACCCATGCCTCGCACTAGAGGAATTAGATTTCGAAGAAAAAATACAGACTACCTGCGGGATGGGGCTCAGCAGAACGTTGTCCAAGTAAATGAGCTGAACGAGAAAAGCAAGCTGCAGTCTGACTATAAAGCCAAGCTAGGAGAATTAGGGCTGACAGAAATTGACATTGAGTCCTGTGAAGTAGGTGATTACTGGAAAGAAGAGCTGACCGACCTCATAGTACAGTATGAAAGTACCTTCTCTCGTGACAAGCTAGATTGTGGTGAGGTAAAGAACACTGTTCATCGGATACGACTCAAAGATGAGAAGCCCTTTCGACTGCCCTACAGGAGGGTTCCGCCCACCCATTATCAAAAATTGAGACAAACATTGGGTGAGATGGAGGAGCGTGGTATCATTCAAAAATCAAACAGTGAATGGGCATCACCTTTAGTCTTAGTCTGGAAACCCTCTGGAGAGCTAAGGATATGTACAGACTTTAGGTGGCTCAACCAAAGGACAGAGAAGGACGCATATCCATTGCCGCATCAAGCTGATGCACTTGCGTCGTTAGGAGGAAATTGTTATTTTAGCACCATGGATCTAACATCGGGCTTCTATAACATTCCAATCCATGAGGATGATCGGAAATATACGGCATGCACAACACCAGTAGGGCTCTATGAATATAATCGTATGGCTCAAGGCTTATGTAACAGTCCAGCAACGTTCTCACGCATGATGACATCCATCTTCGGAGATCAGAACTTTCTTTCGCTTCTTTGCTACTTAGATGATCTACTCGTCTTCGGCAAGACTGAGAGGGAAGCGCTTGATCGCCTGGAGATGGTGTTTTCCCGGCTTAAAGAGCATAACCTGAAACTGGCACAAAAGAAGTGCTATTTCTTGAGAAGAACAGTCAAGTTTTTGGGTCATATTGTAACCGAGAGTGGCATAGCGACCGACCCTGCAAAAGTGTCTGCAATCAGTGACATTAAATCCACAGATTTGATGGAAGAAGACGGAAAGACCCCATCGCCAACCAAAGTTAAATCTTTCCTTGGAATGGCGAATTACTATTCTCATTTCATTGAAGGCCTCTCAGCTTTAGCCAAACCATTGTTTAAACTGACAGCTGGGCAGAAAGTCGGGAGGAGACATGGACAAAAGAAACCCTTCGTTTCCAAACCTAGGCGTTTAAGACCTGAAGACTGGACTGCAGAGTGTGACACAGCTGTGGACAATATAAAACATGCACTTTCTCACACTATTGTCCTTGCCCACCCAGACTTCGACAGACCTTTTCTTTTGTCTACCGATGCATCTTTGGATGGCTTTGGTGCAGTCTTGAGTCAGATCCCAGAAGCTGAGACAAAACCTAGACCAGTCGCTTTTGCAAGCAAGACCCTGTCAAAAGCCCAGTTCAATTACCCTGCTCATAGGTTAGAGTTCTATGCACTGAAGTGGGCAGTTTGTGATAAATTTGCCCATTGGCTGAAGGGGACTAGATTTACAGTGCTAACTGATAACAATCCTCTCACGTACATAATGTCAAAGCCAAAGCTGGATGCCTGCGAGCAGAGATGGGTATCTAAGCTTGCCCCTTTTGACTTTGATCTCAGATATATACCTGGTACCAAGAATATCCCTGCTGATCTTTTGAGCCGCCGACCTTTTGCCAGAACACTAGAGGTCTGTGATGCGCTTGAGACTAAAGCTAACCATGTTACCTCTGATACCATACAGGAAACTTTCCGGTTATCAGTGAATGTGCACCATCAAATGCGCGAGAGCAGCATGGATTCTCAAGGGGAAAACTCGAGGTGGTTAGTACGGAAGGGGTAAGAGCTGTCTTCGAGTCCTGTCTCAACTGGGAAGCCAGCAGTACAGTCAATAGTGTTCATCTGGCCCAGAATAACCATTTTGCCCATGGAGGTGCCAGCACTCTTCCAGTCTTCTCTATGGAGGATGTACGGAGGAAGCAGAAAGCAGATCCCACTGTGTCCCGTGTTGCATTCTTTGTCGAAAGAAAGACGAGACCATCACGTAGAGAGAGAGACAATGAAACTGCACCGGTAATAAGACTCCTGAAGCACTGGGAAAGGTTTGAAGTAAAAGACGGAGTTCTGTACCGCAGGTCCAAAGATCGGGTCGGGAAGGTCAGGTATCAGCTTGTGCTTCCACTGTCACTGAGGATTGTTGCTCTCAGAGGAACTCATGACGATGCAGGCCATCAGGGACAAAGTAGAACTCTTCATCTTGTGCGCCAACGGTTTTTCTGGTCTGGTATGGATGCAGATGTTAAGAAGTACGTCTCACACTGTAAACGATGTGTTGTCGGAAAGACGCAGGAACCAGAGGCCAGGGCTCCACTAGAATCTATCAGGACGAATGCACCACTTGAGCTTGTATGCATGGATTTCTGGTCTGCAGAAGGAGCCCATGGAGAGAGTATTGATGTTCTAGTCATAACAGACCATTTCACAAAACTAGCCCATGCGTTCCCCTGCCCCAACCAAACAGCCAAGGTAGTGGCTCAGAAATTGTGGAACAACTTTTTCTGTGTGTATGGCTTTCCACAGAGAATACATTCTGACAAAGGTGCAAATTTTGAGAGCAAGTTGATCGCTGAGTTGCTGCTGGTGTCTGGTGTTGAAAAGTCCCATACCACACCGTACCATCCTATGGGCAATGGGCAGACAGAGCGATTTAATCGCACTCTCGGCAGCATGATCCGCTCTTTGCCTCCTCGAGCAAAGGAGAAGTGGCCTCAAATCATTCAGACACTCACGTTTTCCTATAATTGTACTACACACGAAACAACAGGGTTTGCACCTTTCTACTTAATGTTTGGAAGGATTCCAAAGTTACCTGTAGACGTCATGTTTGGGAGTGCCCTCAGAAATGAGGATGTCCAGACTTATGATGAGTATGTGAAATCTTTTCAGAAAGATCTCAGAGAAGCTGTGCATATTGCTAAAAGCAACACTACTGATGCACAGAGAAAACAGGCCCAAGTGTATAACAAACGATCTAAGGGCGCTCCTCTGGAGGTCGGGGACCGCGTTCTTTTAGTAAACAAAAAGGAAAGAGGAAAAGGAAAGTTGGCGGACAAGTGGGACTCAGCAGTCCATGTAGTGATATGGAAAGACCCATCATTGCCCATCTACAGGGTTGAGAACCCCACAACAAAGAACAGCAAAGTTGTCCATCGTAACTTCCTCCTCCCAGTCAATTTTCTTCCATTGGAAGAGCCAGACATCGAATCGACAGTTGTATCGACATTGTCGGAGGAGGACAAAGATCAAATAGAAGACCAAAGATCTTTGTTCAGTATGGGAAGAGAATCAAGGAGCAGTAGAACGGTGTTGTGGAAAATATAGATTTAGGATTTAGGAGTTCAGAAATAGTGAGGTTAAACGTATAGTCGTATGCGATATACGTATGGATATCATTAAGAGGGCCCAAAAGTTAAGAACGGGAAACACGAGACCCTGAGAATCTAGTGTTTTACTTAGGAGAACTGGAATGTTATCTTTACGCTGGTGGAGGGGCCCAAT
>CM055741.1:1005947-1073337 GCA_029465975.1 Dallia pectoralis
GAAGGCTTCGTCTGTTTCTCATTATTAATGTTCATGTTCGTGTGAAAGCGTATGCGTAAACCAACCCATATAAATATGAGTCTGTTTTTCTCTTTAGTTAGGAATATTTTGCCTGTCACTGCATAAGTTGCCGTTTGTGTATGTGTAAAGGTTTTTCCTCATCTATCAATTAAACTGTTAGAGTTAACTTGAGAGATACTCTTGTCTGTTCTTATTTAGAGTCTGGTTTCAGTGTGTATTTGCTTAATGTTATTTCAGAGATAAAGGTATAGTAACATTAATTACGTGGTATTAGAAATAATTCCATAACAACGGCCGCATGGATCTTTGAAGGGGCCGCTTTTAAAGCGCCTCAGAGTACTGGAAGGTGTGCTGTAAAGACCAAAGAACATGTCACTGAGTGGGAGAAATCAGTCTGCGTAAGTCAAACAAGAGAGAAGGATTCATTCTACAAGGAGTGAAAGTGAACATACTGAAAGTTCTAGCGATGAACGTGAACCAAGCGATATGAATTCTGGAAGTGAGCAGTCTGAGAATGAGAATAATGTACATGAGTTACAACCGAAACAGTTGCACAGTGGGGAGGGAGAAAGGCATGAAGAATCTGTGAACGACCAGAGTGTTCAAGGTGAATCAATTGTCATGTCAAGTGATGCCGGTTCAATAAGCAGATCATTCGAAAGCCCTAAACCTCAAGCCTCAAGCCACAAAAGTAGACGAGGGCAGGGAAAGTCCCCAAGAACTGTCATTGTAGCAGATACGGCCTTGGAACAAAATGAAGGAACAGTGAGAACCAGGGCAGGAAGGCTAGTGAAACCTGTTAAGCGCTTGCTTGAGTGTATGAGCATGATCTTGATTGAATCGGGGCAAAAAGATCCACTTGCAGAGTTGCTTAAGATTCTGTCAAGATTGATAGAGAGCTGAATTGATCCTAAGAGTCAAATGTTAGGTTGACCTTGAGAACTGACCATAAATGAGAACTGAGTGAGCTTTAATAGTATGTGAGAAGTACTTTTTGTGGGAATGTATGGTAATATGTATGAGGGCATATTTCTCCCGAGCAAAATGTTTTGCTATTCATTTGAATGACTAAAGTCTGGGTATCCCACTAGAAAGGAAATATATCTCACCTACGGCCATAAAGTTTGCTGAAATTTAGGAGGGGAGAGTGTAGTGTTTTAGAGTTTGACTGTTCCAGCAAACTTTTTCCTTTCTTTTAGAAGTGTATCGAAAATATTTCTGTTTTATTTTTTGGTGTTTCTGGGCACATTTTACTGTTTGTATACTTTACGGAATCAGAAAAATATAAGTTTTTGTTTTAAAATGCTTTATTAAGTTTATTAGTTTAGTGACGTCATTTCCACTGCCGGGTCCTCCAATCGTGTCTCGCTCAATGCGCTTAATGCTCAGAACAACTTTGGGCTTGAGCGAGACAGAGACAACAGAATTGAGAGTGTTGAGTGTATTAATCCCTGTCCTGTGTTTAATAAACTGCAGACGTGACCCCCACAAGAGACCGGTGTCGGTGGTTCTTTTGTGGTGCCGGAAGAAACCCGCTACACATTGATGGCACACAAATGCGTTGAAATGGTGTCAAGATTGCCATCAACAGGAAGGTAATATACTTGGCGAGTGTTTTTTTATACTATACTTAACACACACACACACACACACACGCACACTCACACTCACTGCTGAAAGATCACATGATTTCAGAGAAAGAATCAGAGAATGAAAGTGAAAGTATGTCCCGCTAGCTGGCGGAAACCCAAAACCTCAGAGGACCATAAACACACTGGCCGTGTTCCAGGTACCAGGGACACATATATTCATGTTATTATAATGTCTTTATTTAGGAGATGCACGGTAGTCTGTGGACGTTTTGTTGGTGTTGAACATGCCTCCATAAACCCTCATTCCTGCAGTCTCACGGCTCACCTCCATGTAATCCGGCTCACCTCCACACATGTAACCCGGTTTACCTCCATGTAACCCGGCTCACCTCCACACATGTAACCCGGTTTACCTCCATGTAACCCGGCTCACCTCCACACATGTAACCCGGCTCACCTCCACACATGTAACCCGGCTCACCTCCACACATGTAACCTGGCTCACCTCCACACATGTAACCCGGCTCACCTCCACACATGTAACCCGGTAACCCGGCTCACCTCCACACATGCAACCCGGTAACCCGGCTCACCTCCACACATGCAACTCCTACTATAATACTGAGCTTCATTCATTACAATGCCTTTATTCCCTTACATTGTCAGCATAAGTTTAGAAACGTATTTGAACAAGTTTTCAAATTGTGTTACTCAATACCCTATGAAAACACACAGATACAATAGTGAAAGTGAAAGTAGTTTGTTTTAACTTGAACGTGGCTTGCAGAACCTGATTGGGAGGAGCTCCGGTCTGGTTTTATTGGAACTGCTTTTGAAAACTCAATATTCAGTTTCTGACATTATCTGACCGAGTGCAGGTCCACTGTGTGTAACATGTCAGTAGTGAATATGTTTATATCTGTCTAATATTAGGCAGAACATCTGCGGTAACAGAGACTCGGCAGACGAGCGGCACATCCACGGATTAATTACCGAGAAGACTGGGGCTTATTCAGAAAAACGTAAGCATCCCTCCCGGTTTGAGACATGTCAAACTAGACTATTTAAATATGTTGTTATTTATTGTAGATTATGTAACGTTAACACCAGGGTGTACCACTGCAATATAGCCTACTGTTAAACAACAGGTGTGTATCTGGGTAATAAGTGACCGGGCTGTTATTGGATTCAGTCCTGACTCATATAACATTATCACATAACTAGATGCCTTATTGCTCTTATAAACGGAACTTTCAGTCATCAGCATCAAACCCACCTTTACATGGTGTCTGAGACAACCTGTTCTCTTGATATATTAACAGTTCTCTTTAACAGTTTTGAATAATTTATACCATTGATGTACGACTTCATTTACATAAAAAATAATACAGTGGAACTGGAGCTTTTATCTCGTTCCTGTGGGTATCGTCAAAATGTCCCGGAACCCGTGATACAAATTCTCAAAATGGGTATATAATTAATACCACTAATAAACTACATTGTAAATTTTGCAGTACATATGAGAACATGCCGCTGTAAAATATTCTGCAGTAATATAATTTGAATACATACTTTTTATCACAAAAGTTGATAGTCACTCTTCTGATAAAATCAATTAATTTTTAAGACATTTGTGTACATGGGTTGACATCCAAGCATGAAATATTTATACTAGATTGATGTGGGCTAATTTATGGCGTCTCCACAATAGGTTTCTATGGCGTTTTCATTATTTTGGTCGAGGTCCTTTCATTTTTTTCACCACACATTTCTAGACCATTTTTGCAGAACCAAAACTACAACTCAGTCCAGATTAAAGTCTATTGGCAATCTATGGCCTGGGTTTCCATGGAGACTGTTTTGTTGAGAGAAATAATTAAACGTTATAATCAGTTTGAAATGATTTGTTGGAAATATATGACCTCAACACACATCTATAATGCTTTATAGACGTGATGATTTCAACGTTTAATTAAAGCCCATAGAACAACAAACATTTGGCTCCTTGTTTACTAGAGTCAATATAACACTCCATAGATTAACCCTGGAGCTACAGGGGTACATTACAAGAGACTGGCTATTAAATAACACTCCATAGATTAACCCTGGAGCTACAGGGGTACATTACAAGAGACTGGCTATTAAATAACACTCCATAGATTAACCCTGGAGCTACAGGGGTACATTACAAGAGACTGGCTATTAAATAACACTCCATAGATTAACCCTGGAGCTACAGGGGTACATTACAAGAGACTGGCTATTTTGGATTTATCTATGAGCGTGTCATGAAGATCTTATCTCTCTGTACATCCATGTTGGAATGTTGTAAAATTATAAACACACTTTATGAGGACTGTATAACTGGTCTCAATGTGTCCAGGAGAGCATGTAAATATAATTCACATCTGTTCTATAAAAACACTGAGACTCTGAAAACCTTTTGAAGCCTTTGTGCACAATTTTTGGGTTAACATATTGAAGAACATTTTCTCTTTCCTCCATTACCACACCTTATTCTTTTAATTTCTGTTTAACATATTGAAGCACATTTTCTCTTTCCTCCATTACCGCACCTTATTCTTTTAATTTCTGTTTAACATATTGAAGCACATTTTCTATTTCTTCCATTACCGCACCTTATTCTTTTGTGTGTCTATTCTCCATTGTCTCATGACATCCTCTACAGTTTTACTAAGGTTTATCTCTATCTTTCCATTTTACTGTGTGTCAGACAGGAAAAGAAACACAGGGTAAACCCAACCTTTCAGACAGCCTCTATTAAACCCAACCTTTGAGACAGCCTCTATAAAACCCAACCTTTCAGACAGCCTCTATTAAACCCAACCTTTCAGACAGCCTCTATTAAACCCAACCTTTCAGACAGCCTCTATTAAACCCAACCTTTCAGACAGCCTCTTTTAAACCCAACCTTTCAGACAGGCTCTATTAAACCCAACCTTTCTGTTTATTTCTGTGTGTTTCTCACAATCCCTTTAGATCTCTGTTTGTCCTTACAGTGGTTCTGGACATCTCTGGGTCCACTAAATCTCAGTTTGTCCTTACAGTGGTTCTGGACATCTCTGGGTCCACTAAATCTCTGTTTGTCCTTACAGTGGTTCTGGACATCTCTGGGTCCACTAAATCTCTGTTTGTCCTTACAGTGGTTCTGGACATCTCTGGATCCACTAAATCTCTGTTTGTACTTACAGTGGTTCTGGACATCTCTGGGTCCACTAAATCTCTGTTTGTCCTTACAGTGGTTCTGGACATCTCTGGGTCCACTAAATCTCTGTTTGTCCTTACAGTGGTTCTGGACATCTCTGGGTCCACTAAATCTATGTTTGTCCTTACAGTGGTTCTGGACATCTCTGGGTCCACTAAATCTCTGTTTGTCCTTACAGTGGTTCTGGACATCTCTGGGTCCACTAATGGTATATAATCTGGTAATGGAGGATTCAGTGGAGGTTGCTCTAAAATAGGATGGTCAGAGACACTCTGGCTGGAACCAGAGTGGAACCATCGCAGAACCCACCAGCGTCCACATGGGTCCAGGACAGAACCCAACAACTTCCGGGACAACACAGAGAACACCAGAACCAACGCTTAGAACTTGAGGACGATGTTGCAGAACACAACATACTAGACTTGGAAGAACATAATGAAGACTTAAAACAACAAAACCCAGAGGTTGACAAACCACTCCAGTCCGCCCCAGAGAACCAAACAGGACCACCAGAACTAAACGATTTGGGGCCACGTCTTCAGCCTTGGTGGCACCAGCGGGCTGGTGTCTCTACGCCCAGCCCCTCTCGTCTCTGGTCCCTCCCCAGCTTTCCTCTCCCCTCTCCTGACCTCTGGACTCCGACCCCTCTCACACACTTCCGGTCCTTCTCCAGCCTACAGGAGTGTGTTCTGGTGAGAAGGACACACAGTCAGCTGGTCCACAGTGGCTTCTACTGGGGACCCATGGACATGGAGGAGGCCCACCAGACACTGCTACACACACCCCGTGGGACCTTCCTCATCAGGTAACATCATCATCAACACACAGGAGGCAGTTAGGAGGACAAGGACGGGTTATTTTAATACTGCTGGTTAAAAACAAGACCAGGTGTCAGATTCATTTTGTACTACTGGTTAAAAACAAGACCAGGTGTCAGATTCATTTGTACTACTGGTTAAAAACAAGACCAGGTGTCAGATTCATTTGTACTACTGGTTAAAAACAAGACCAGGTGTCAGATTCATGTTGTACTACTGGTTAAAAACAAGACCAGGTGTCAGATTCATTTGTACTACTGGTTAAAAACAAGACCAGGTGTCAGATTCATTTGTACTACTGGTTAAAAACAAGACCAGGTGTCAGATTCATTTGTACTACTGGTTAAAAACAAGACCAGGTCTCAGATTCATTTTGTACGACTGGTTTAAAACAAGACCAAGTGTTAGATTCATTTTGTACTACTGGTTATAAACAAGACCAGGTGTCAGATTAATTTTGTACGACTGGTTTAAAACAAGACCAGGTGTCAGATTCATTTGTACTACTGGTTTAAAACAAGACCAGGTGTCAGATTCATTTTGTACTACTGGTTATAAACAAGACCAGGTGTCAGATTAATTTGTACTACTGGTTTAAAACAAGACCAGGTGTCAGATTCATTTTGTACGACTGGTTTAAAACAAGACCAGGTGTCAGATTCATTTTGTACTACTGGTTTAAAACGAGAACAAGTGTCAGATTCATTTTGTACGACTGGTTTCAAATTAATTTAGTACTACTGGTTTTAATTGACATTGGATCCATTGACTGTATTAATCACACACACTCACACACACCTGTTACACACAACACCAAGCTCTTCTTCATCAGGTTGTATCATCATCGTCAACGTTGTTTTGTGTAACGTTGTATTGTCAGGGACAGTGGTCAGCCGGACGTCTTCTTCACCCTCAGTTACCATGGAGACCACGGCCCCACCAGTGTACGGGTTCTACTTGACAGTCTGATGTTCCACCTCCATGGAAGTAGCAAGACCTTCTCCTCCTTGTTCTCCATGCTGCGCTTCTATATAGACACCTCCTTCAGGAAGCTGCGGTGGGCATGGCGTAAGGAGCGACCAATGAGCCTACAGCAGCTGTGTCGGAGGCGGGTCATAGAGGCGTTTGGAGCTGACAGCATAGATTCACTACCTGGGCTGAACAGAGTGACCACACAATATCTACACAACTATCCATATAGCATATAAACACACAGATGGATGAGAATGAGAACAGCATCTGGTAGCATAGCTAGAGACTGCCTTTGTGAAACTGTTTATTCTGTGTGTATAAGCCAACCTCTGATATCGATGTGTGTGTGTGTGTGAACAAGTTTAAATAATGTTTTTTTCTGTGTGTATTCTAGTGTAAATAATGTTTTCTTTATAAAACACGATTTTTCCCCAACAACCTAACCTTTACACCAACCCCATCATTTCAGCCCTAACCCACAGCCTCTAACATTAACCCTAAACCTAATTCTTAAACCACAGCCCCTAAATATAACTCATAACCCCTAACCCATAGCCCCTGACTTTAACCTTGAACATAACTCCTTAACCTAACCTTCAATCTAACATTTAAACTTAACCTGAAACCCAATCATTAAAGCCAATTCTTACTCTAACCCAAATTGTAATATTTATTTATAACACAGGCCTATACCCTAACCCAAAATATTACATTTACCTCATGGGGACGATGCAAATAAACAGACATACACAATCACAATCGATACAGTTGAAAAGCTTTTGCACTAGAATGACCAACAGATACAATTCTTTAAAAATCGAAATATAGTTGAAATATATTTGCCAGTTTCTAAATCTCCTAAACATGTCCCTCACACTTGTGTGTTATCTTCATTTATATATGGTTTGTGTCATAGGCAGTTTGAGAAGGTCATTATTTTATCTTTATTTGCACCAAAACAATTCATATTGCTGTCTCATGTATGTAATTGTTTCGATTGATTCAGATGTTTTCAAACCTGCCAAATTTCCTCTAAAAGAGGGACTCTATTTCAAAATACAATCTTTCAACGAGTTACCCATTTTTCACAGAAGTACAAGAGAACGGACAGTTGCAAAGTCGTTCAGGTTGATTGTGTACCAGAGATTTAGTGCTTCTAACTCCTGGAACGATGTCACTAGGATGCCCTTGGTCCAAGATGCCCGGAAAAGGCGAATGTCTCATGTGAGTCTGGTACATGGCCAATATCTCAATGAACAGCACAATGTTTGGGTAATAAACCACTAATAACAGATGAATCCAGGTACGGTCCGGATACCGATAATAGATAACGTCATCCAAAGGCGGGGGAGGGGTACTGACCAAACCTCTGAACCTTACAGTCATATCATGTGTACTGAACATATTGTTAACTCTGAGGTAGGTTTAAACCTGTGTATATTTGTGTTACATACAACGTAAAAATAATAATAAATTAATAATGAATAAAATAAGATTTTCATACTGTTTTCAATTGTCATACATTATGTCATACATGATTTCGGGAACACGTGCATCCAGCCTTAAGTGGGAGGGGCCTTCTGGAACCAGGGCGGCTTCTCGTGAGCAGCTTCTACCGTTAACCGTCCGTTGGTATGGTAACAGCGGCTTGTCGTGAGCAGCTTCTACCGTTAACCGTCCGTTGGTATGGTAACAGCGGCTTGTCGTGAGCAGCTTCTACCGTTAACCGTCCGTTGGTATGGTAACAGCGGCTTGTCGTGAGCAGCTTCTACCGTTAACCGTCCGTTGGTATGGTAACAGCGACACCAGCTGGTCAGGGAAGAACGGTCCTGTTATAATATTTACCAACAGATAAACGGAAATTACTATTTGTTTGGATATAATTGGAGAATGTGGCACCTTTAGGCTAACGAAAAAACATGCAAGATAGCAGGTTCTCTTCGGTAACGTAGGATGGTTTCAGGTCAGATGATGCTGATATCATCTATTGCTCTGGAGTAAACCAAAAGGACCGGACCGACCCTCATAACGGCGACGTTACGGTTATTACTGTCACGAGTGGTGAGTTAGGGTACTGCACTGTCTGGTTTCGGGTGCCCACTTCCTGGTTTATGTTGGTTACAGCTGTTGGGGATTTGTAATCACTGGGTTATAAAGGGATTGCCTAGATGTCACTGTTTGCTGTTCATTGTTTCATGTCACATTTGATAGAGAGGTGTGGGTTGTCATTTGACTATTGTGGTTTCTGGGTTGTTTTATATGTAAGTCGCTATATGCGCACGTTTGCTTTTCAGTTAACCAGTTAGTCCTTTTCGCCGTTGTCGGTTTGTTTTGTGTTTGTGTCACGAATAAACCTAATTGAACGGATTACCTGGCTCTGCACATGGCTTTTACCTGCACTACACCCTACGGCCGTGACAATTACGCAGACCGGAGACCCGCATAAAGCCTGCTTAGAGCAGTCAGAAGAGAGCGTACCAGAGGAGAGCGTAGCAGAGGAGAGCAGAGGAGAGCGTAGCAGAGGAGAGCAGAGGAGAGCGTAGCAGAGGAGAGCAGAGGAGAGCGTAGCAGAGGAGAGCAGAGGAGAGCGTAGCAGAGGAGAGCAGAGGAGAGCAGAGGAGAGCGTAGCAGAGGAGAGCAGAGGAGAGCGTAGCAGAGGAGAGCGTAGCAGAGGAGAGCGTACCAGAGGAGAGCAGAGGAGAGCGTAGCAGAGGAGAGCGTACCAGAGGAGAGCAGAGGAGAGCGTAGCAGAGGAGAGCGTACCAGAGGAGAGCAGAGGAGAGCGTAGCAGAGGAGAGCAGAGGAGAGCGTAGCAGAGGAGAGCAGAGGAGAGCGTACCAGAGGAGAGCAGAGGAGAGCGTAGCAGAGGAGAGCAGAGGAGAGCAGAGGAGAGCGTACCAGAGGAGAGCAGAGGAGAGCGTACCAGAGGAGAGCGTACCAGAGGAGAGCGTACCAGAGGAGAGCGTACCAGAGGAGAGCGTAGCAGAGGAGAGCAGAGCGTACCAGAGGAGAGCGTACCAGAGGAGAGCGTACCAGAGGAGAGCGTACCAGCGAGCTGCACCGGTAAAAACAGTAGGCCATCTGAAATTACTAAACCTTATTCTTGATTTATTAAAACTATTATACTGACGGTAGCCGCTAAAGCAGTGAGTAGACACGGGGTTTCGGGACATTATTAGCCCCTGTATTTACGCATGATTTACATTTTTTTCACCATAACAGCTTATTAAAAATCACGTGATTACTGTCACAGTAAACAACAGCAGTGTTTTAAGGCGTGTGTGTGTGTGCGTGCGTGCGTGCGTGTGTGCGTGCGTGTGCGTTAACTGCGTTTGTGCTGGTGCCGGTAGGTATGGTGGACGACACCGAGGATGTGGAGTTGGATTTCAGCAACGAGGAGGAGGCCCGAGCGCTGAGGAACGCGTGGATCCCGTAAGACCAGACGCCTATAATTTAACCAGGATATAAATACTAATATACAGCCTTCATGTCTGGGCACCGAAACCCTGAACCTTGGAGCCACCAACGTAAGACTACTGCTCCCTGTTTACAACAACAGTCCAGTAATGAGGCTGGCAGACAACAGCCACTAATGAGGCTAGGAGACATCAGTCCACTAATGAGGCTAGGAGACAACAGCCACTAATGAGGCTAGGAGACAACAGTCCATTAATGAGGCTAGGAGACAACAGTCCACTAATGAGGCTAGGAGACAACAGTCCATTAATGAGGCTAGGAGACAACAGTCCACTAATGAGGCTAGGAGACAACAGTCCACTAATGAGGCTAGGAGACAACAGTCCATTAATGAGGCTAGGAGACAACAGTCCACTAATGAGGCTAGGAGACAACAGTCCACTAATGAGGCTAGGAGACAACAGTCCACTAATGAGGCTAGGAGACAACAGTCCACTAATGAGGCTAGGAGACAACAGTCCACTAATGAGGCTAGGAGACAACAGTCCACTAATGAGGCTAGGAGACATCAGTCCATTAATGAGGCTAGGAGACAACAGTCCACTAATGAGGCTAGCACACAACAGTCCACTAATGAGGCTAGGAGACATCAGTCCACTAATGAGGCTAGGAGACATCAGTCCACTAATGAGGCTAGGAGACAACAGTCCACTAATGAGGCTAGCACACAACAGTCCACTAATGAGGCTAGGAGACATCAGTCCACTAATGAGGCTAGGAGACAACAGTCCACTAATGAGGCTAGGAGACAACAGTCCAGTAATGAGGCTAGGAGACAACAGTCCACTAATGAGGCTAGCACACATCAGTCCACTAATGAGGCTAGCACACAACAGTCCACTAATGAGGCTAGGAGACAACAGTCCACTAATGAGGCTAGCACACAACAGTCCACTAATGAGGCTAGGAGACAACAGTCCACTAATGAGGCTAGGAGACAACAGTCCACTAATGAGGCTAGCACACAACAGTCCACTAATGAGGCTAGCACACAACAGTCCACTAATGAGGCTAGCACACAACAGTCCACTAATGAGGCTAGGAGACAACAGTCCATTAATGAGGCTAGGAGACATCAGTCCACTAATGAGGCTAGGAGACAACAGTCCACTAATGAGGCTAGCAGACAACAGTCCACTAATGAGGCTAGGAGACAACAGTCTACTAATGAGGCTAGCACACAACAGTCCACTAATGAGGCTAGGAGACAACAGTCCACTAATGAGGCTAGGAGACAACAGTCCACTAATGAGGCTAGGAGACATCAGTCCACTAATGAGGCTAGGAGACAACAGTCCACTAATGAGGCTAGCACACAACAGTCCACTAATGAGGCTAGGAGACAACAGTCCATTAATGAGGCTAGGAGACAACAGTCCACTAATGAGGCTAGCACACAACAGTCCACTAATGAGGCTAGGAGACAACAGTCCATTAATGAGGCTAGGAGACAACAGTCCACTAATGAGGCTAGCAGACAACAGTCCACTAATGAGGCTAGGAGACAACAGTCCACTAATGAGGCTAGCACACAACAGTCCACTAATGAGGCTAGCAGACAAGCCTGCTGTAAAAATATATTGTTCATTAGCTTTTCTTTATTGAATACACATAGAAACAGACTCTGATATAAACTCATTAAATAGAGGCCAGATTTGTTTTTCACTGGTCTGAAATGATTGGATAGTTAACTAGAGAATCTAACGATTATATAGAGTTTTGGATTGTTTAATTAATTAGTTAAATAATTTGATGACTGGGTGGTTATTGATTAACTGATTGGTTGGTTTCAGACACCCCCTCGCCTCCTTCCTCCACCTGTTTTTTCGTGTGACTGCCATAATAACCTACTTGGTCTGTGATTGGTTCAGCAAGAGCTTTACTTCCTGTTTTGTCATGATCATCACCCTGCTGTCCTGCGACTTTTGGTCTGTTAAGGTACACACACACACACACCCCACACACCCACACACCCACACACACACACACACACACACACACACACACACACACACACACACACACACACACACACACACACACACACACACACACACACACACAGTACAACGTCAGGGTTGGGGTTCTAATGGGAGTGAATGGGTTTGGTTGTGTGTGTGTCAGAATGTGACAGGGAGAGTGTTAGTGGGTCTACGGTGGTGGAACCAGATCAATGAAGATGGGAGGAGCCTCTGGCTGTTTGAGGCCAGGAAGGTGAGACAACACAACTTCTGTGTGTGTCTATTTGTGTGTTTGTCTATCTTTGTGTCTGTATGTCCGTCTGTGTGTGTGTGTATCTGTATCTGTGTGTGTATGTGCTTATGTATATATCTGTGTTTGTAGATGCCTTCCCAGGGTAACAGAACAGAAGTTGAGGCTCGGATCTTTTGGTTGGGCCTGATCATTTGTCCCGTCATCTGGACAGGCTTCTTCTTCACCACTCTGTTCTCTCTAAAGTTTCACTGGCTGGTAACCCACACACACACACCACGCAAAAATATACAAACACCACACAAACATTCACAAACAGACACACCACAATAACATAAACAAGCACCACACAAACATATACACACACCACACAAACATATACACACACCACACAAACATACACACACACCACACAAACATATACACACACACCACACAAACATATACACACACCACACAAACATATACACACACCACGCAAAAATATACAAACACCACACAAACATACACAAACAGACACACCACAATAACATAAACAAGCACACACCACACAAACATATACACACACCACACAAACATATACACACACACCACACAAACATACACACACACCACACAAACATATACACACACCACACAAACATACACACACACCACACAAACATATACACACACCACACAAACATATACACACACCACACAAACATACACACACACCACACAAACATACACACACACCAAACAAACATATACACACACCACACAAACATATACACACACCACACAAACATACACACACACCACACAAACATATACACACACCACACAAACATACACACACACCACACAAACATATACACACACCACACAAACATATACACACACCACACAAACATACACACACACCACACAAACATACACACACACCACACAAACATATACACACACCACACAAACATATACACACACCACACAAACATACACACACACCACACAAACATACACACACACCACACAAACATATACACACACCACACAAACATATACACACACCACACAAACATATACACACACCACACAAACATATACACACACCACACAAACATACACACACACCACACAAACATATACACACACCACACAAACATACACACACACCACACAAACATATACACACACCACACAAACATATACACACACCACACAAACATACACACACACCACACAAATATACACACACACCACACAAACATACACACACACCACACAAACATACACACACACCACACAAACATACACACACACACCACACAAACATACACACACACCACACAAACATACACACACACCACACAAACATACACACACACCACACAAACATACACACACACCACACAAACATACACACACACCACACAAACATATACACACACCACATCAACATACACACACACCACACAAACATATACACACACCACACAAACATATACACACACCACACAAACATACACACACACCACACAAACATACACACACACCACACAAACATACACACACACCACACAAACATACACACACACCACACAAACATATACACACACCACACAAACATATACACACACCACACAAACATACACACACACCACACAAACATATACACACACCACACAAACATACACACACACCACACAAACATACACACACACCACACAAACATATACACACACCACACAAACATACACACACACCACACAAACATACACACACACCACACAAACATACACACACACCACACAAACATACACACACACCACACAAACATATACACACACCACACAAACATACACACACACCACACAAACATACACACACACCACACAAACATATACACACACCACACAAACATACACACACACCACACAAACATACACACACACCACACAAACATACACACACCACACAAACATATACACACGCCACACAAACATACACACACACACCACACAAACATACACACACACCACACAAACATACACACACACCACACAAACATACAGAAGAAATGAGAAAACGAGTTACCGTTAATGTGGATCTTTTTTTCTCAGTGGTTTTTGGACTTCTCTTTCTCTGCTCTCTGTTTTAATCTAGCTGTTAGTATTGGCTGGTATCTCCCTTCAGTTTGCTAATCTCTATGGTTACCTGCGTTGCAAGGCCGACAGACAGGAAGTTCAGCCCACATCTACTTCCTCCTTCCTGCAAGGCCAGCACATCCTCCAGCAGGTGACAGTTACTCTCTTAAAACCCACAGGAAAGAATCTAACCAGAAGGTGAACAAACTGCCATCTCCAGAAGGTGAACTGGATCAGATCAGAAACCATGATAACACATGTTTTGAGTCACATGTGTAACACAGCCAGTGTGTCGTCACGTGTGTAACACAGCCAGTGTGTCGTCACGTGTGTAACACAGCCAGTGTGTCATCACGTGTGTAACACAGCCAGTGTGTCATCACGTGTGTAACACAGCCAGTGTGTCATCACGTGTGTAACACAGCCAGTGTGTCATCATGTGTGTAACACAGCCGGCATGTCGTCACATGTCAAAGCAGGACCAGCCCTATCTGTCAGCCGGTTCCGACCCACAACCACATGCATCATCCATGCCTGCACCCCATTTACAACCTGGTCTGCTAGTTTACTGCTCCTGGAGACCCCCCACCAACCTGGTCTGCTAGTTTACTGCTCCTGGAGACCCCCCACCAACCTGGTCTGCTAGTTTACTGCTCCTGGAGACCCCCCCTCCAACCTGGTCTGCTAGTTTACTGCTCCTGGAGACCCCCCCCCACCAACCTGGTCTGCTAGTTTACTGCTCCTGGAGACCCCCCCACCAACCTGGTCTGCTAGTTTACTGCTCCTGGAGACCCCCCACCAACCTGGTCTGCTAGTTTACTGCTCCTGGAGACCCCCCACCAACCTGGTCTGCTAGTTTACTGCTCCTGGAGACCCCCCCACCAACCTGGTCTGCTAGTTTACTGCTCCTGGAGACCCCCACCAACCTGGTCTGCTAGTTTACTGCTCCTGGAGACCCCCACTAACCTGGTCTGCTAGTTTACTGCTCCTGGAGACCCCCCACCAACCTGGTCTGCTAGTTTACTGCTCCTGGAGACCCCCCCACCAACCTGGTCTGCTAGTTTACTGCTCCTGGAGACCCCCCACCAACCTGGTCTGCTAGTTTACTGGTCCTGGAGACCCCCCACCAACCTGGTCTGCTAGTTTACTGCTCCTGGAGACCCCCCCACCAACCTGGTCTGCTAGTTTACTGCTCCTGGAGACCCCCCACCAACCTGGTCTGCTAGTTTACTGCTCCTGGAGACCCCCCCACCAACCTGGTCTGCTAGTTTACTGCTCCTGGAGACCCTCCCCCACCAACCTGGTCTGCTAGTTTACTGCTCCTGGAGACCCCCCACCAACCTGGTCTGCTAGTTTACTGCTCCTGGAGACCCCCCACCAACCTGGTCTGCTAGTTTACTGCTCCTGGAGACCCCCACCAACCTGGTCTGCTAGTTTACTGCTCCTGGAGACCCCCCCACCAACCTGGTCTGCTAGTTTACTGCTCCTGGAGACCCCCCCCAACCTGGTCTGCTAGTTTACTGCTCCTGGAGACCCCCCCACCAACCTGGTCTGCTAGTTTACTGCTCCTGGAGACCCCCCACCAACCTGGTCTGCTAGTTTACTGCTCCTGGAGACCCCCCCACCAACCTGGTCTGCTAGTTTACTGCTCCTGGAGATCCCCCCCCCAACCAACCTGGTCTGCTAGTTTACTGTTTCCCAGATAGCTCCTGGAGATGCCTGACCCAGCCAATCACCAGCTCCGTGCCTGACCCAGCCAATCACCAGCTCCATGCCTGACCCAGCCAATCACCAGCTCCATGCCTGACCCAGCCAATCACCAGCTCCGTGCCTGACCCAGCCAATCACCAGCTCCGTGCCTGACCCAGCCAATCACCAGCTCCGTGCCTGACCCAGCCAATCACCAGCTCCGTGCCTGACCCAGCCAATCACCAGCTCCGTGCCTGACCCAGCCAATCACCAGCTCCATGCCTGACCCAGCCAATCACCAGCTCCATGCCTCACCCAGCCAATCACCAGCTCCATGCCTGACCCAGCCAATCACCAGCTCCATGCCTGACCCAGCCAATCACCAGCTCCATGCCTGACCCAGCCAATCACCAGCTCCATGCCTGACCCAGCCAATCACCAGCTCCATGCCTGACCCAGCCAATCACCAGCTCCGTGCCTGACCCAGCCAATCACCAGCTCCGTGCCTGACCCAGCCAATCATCAGCTCCGTGCCTGACCCAGCCAATCACCAGCTCCATGCCTGACCCAGCCAATCACCAGCTCCATGCCTGACCAAACCAAGTGATTATTCAAATGAATGATATTTAGTACGCATGTCTGTCTGACTTGGGTTCCTCTGTTCTTTTCCTTTCAGCCTGACATCATCTATGGGGTTCTGTGATCAACTCCTGCCTGTCATGTCAGTGTGTTCTAGGTTGGAGTGTGTGCTAGACATTCATAATAAGAAATGTTTTGTCCTTGGCAAAGGGCCATTCCTCCCAGGGGCTTTACAACATCAAAGCTGCTATATTCATTTGATATTTATGCAAAAATATTTTCTTCAGAAAATGCTGCAATCTTACTGTCACCATAAACTATTTAAGAGACATCAATAAAACCATCAATACTTAGCACTGAAGTACTGTCACAGTTTTTAATTCTGGATCAATGAATAATTAATGTATTTTGTTATTAGGTAATGTCCCAACCTCCTGATCAACATGGCTGACATTTCAACACATCAAAACATGGTTTATGGCTAAACCTAGCTCTAAATATACTAATAATAGACTGACTATAACGGACAGGGGTAAATAGACTGATTATAGACTGACTATAACAAACAGGGGTAAATAGACTGATTATAGACTGACTATAACAAACAGGGGTAAATAGACTGATTATAGACTGACTATAACAAACAGGGGTAAATATACTGATTATAGACTGACTATAACAAATAGGGGTAAATATACTGATTATAGACTGACTATAACAAACAGGGGTAAATATACTGATTATAGACTGACTATAACAAACAGGGGTAAATATACTGATTATAGACTGACTATAACAAACAGGGGTAAATATACTGATTATAGACTGACTATAACAAACAGGGGTAAATATACTGATTATAGACTGACTATACAAACAGGGGTAAATAGACTGATTATAGACTGACTATAACAAACAGGGGTAAATATACTGATTATAGACTGACTATAACAAATAGGGGTAAATATACTGATTATAGACTGACTATAACAAACAGGGGTAAATATACTGATTATAGACTGACTATAACAAACAGGGGTAAATATACTGATTATAGACTGACTATAACAAACAGGGGTTCATAGACTGATTATAGACTGACTATAACAAACGGGTAAATAGACTGATTATAGACTGACTATAACAAACAGGGGTAAATATACTGATAATAGACTGACTATAACAAACAGGGGTAAATATACTGATTATAGACTGACTATAACAAACAGGGGTAAATATACTGATTATAGACTGACTATAACAAACAGGGGTAAATATACTGATTATAGACTGACTATAACAAACAGGGGTAAATATACTGATTATAGACTGACTATAACAAACAGGGGTAAATATACTGATTATAGACTGACTATACAAACAGGGGTAAATAGACTGATTATAGACTGACTATAACAAACAGGGGTAAATAGACTGATTATAGACTGACTATAACAAACAGGGGTAAATATACTGATTATAGACTGACTATAACAAATAGGGGTAAATATACTGATTATAGACTGATTATAACAAACAGGGGTAAATATACTGATTATAGACTGATTATAACAAACAGGGGTAAATAGACTGATTATAGACTGACTATAACAAACAGGGGTAAATATACTGATTATAGACTGACTATAACAAACAGGGGTAAATATACTGATTATAGACTGACTATAACAAACAGGGGTAAATAGACTGATTATAGACTGACTATAACAAACAGGGGTAAATAGACTGATTATAGACTGACTATAACAAACAAATATACTGGGGTAAATATACTGATTATAGACTGACTATAACAAATGATTATAGACTGACTATAACAAACAGGGGTAAATATACTGATTATAGACTGATTATAACAAACAGGGGTAAATATACTGATTATAGACTGATTATAACAAACAGGGGTAAATAGACTGATTATAGACTGACTGTAACAAACAGGGGTAAATATACTGATTATAGACTGACTATAACAAACAGGGGTAAATATACTGATTATAGACTGACTATAACAAACAGGGGTAAATATACTGATTATAGACTGACTATAACAAACAGGGGTAAATATACTGATTATAGACTGACTATAACAAACAGGGGTAAATATACTGATTATAGACTGACTATAACAAACAGGGGTAGACTGATTATAGACTGACTATAACAAACGGGGTAAATAGACTGATTATAGACTGACTATAACAAACAGGGGTAAATATACTGATTATAGACTGACTATAACAAACAGGGGTAAATATACTGATATATAGACTGACTATAACAAACAGGGGTAAATATACTGATAATAGACTGATATAACAAACAGGGGTAAATATACTGATTATAGACTGACTATAACAAACAGGGGTAAATATACTGATTATAGACTGACTATAACAAACAGGGGTAAATATACTGATTATAGACTGACTATAACAAACAGGGGTAAATATACTGATTATAGACTGACTATAACAAACAGGGGTAAATATACTGATTATAGACTGACTATAACAAACAGGGGAAAATATACTGATAATAGACTGACTATAACAAACAGGGGTAAATATACTGATTATAGACTGACTATAACAAACAGGGGTAAATATACTGATTATATACTGATTATAGACTGACTATAACAAACAGGGGTAAATATACTGATTATAGACTGACTATAACAAACAGGGGTACATAGACTGATTATATACTGATTATAGACTGACTATAACAAACAGGGGTAAATATACTGATAATAGACTGACTATAACAAACAGGGGTAAATATACTGATTATAGACTGACTATAACAAACAGGGGTAAATATACTGATTATAGACTGACTATAACAAACAGGGGTAAATAGACTATAAATAGACTGATTATAACAAACAGGGGTAAATATACTGATTATAGACTGACTATAACAAACAGGGGTAAATATACTGATTATAGACTGACTATAACAAACAGGGGTAAATATACTGATTATAGACTGAAATATACTATAACAAAACAAACAGGGGTAAATATACTGATTATAGACTGACTATAACAAACAGGGGTAAATATACTGATTATAGACTGACTATAACAAACAGGGGTACATAGACTGATTATATACTGATTATAGACTGACTATAACAAACAGGGGTAAATATACTGATTATAGACTGACTATAACAAACAGGGGTAAATATACTGATTATAGACTGACTATAACAAACAGGGGTAAATATACTGATTATAGACTGACTATAACAAACAGGGGTAAATATACTGATTATAGACTGACTATAACAAACAGGGGTAAATATACTGATTATAGACTGACTATAACAAACAGGGGTAAATATACTGATTATAGACTGACTATAACAAACAGGGGTAAATATACTGATTATAGACTGACTATAACAAACAGGGGTAAATATACTGATTATAGACTGACTATAACAAACAGGGGTAAATATACTGATTATAGACTGACTATAACAAACAGGGGTAAATATACTGATTATAGACTGACTATAACGACGTCTTAAATAATGTGAGAGTTTTGATTTCAGTCTGTTGGACTTGGACGTTGTTCAGCTGTTAATGAGTATCATGGGTGAGGTATTATTTCTACAATTCAATGAAGAAAACAGACATGAATATATTTGTCCCAGTGCTTCCAGTCTCCCACTGGGTGTATTATACAGCTGGAACCCTGTGATCAAAGTGTTGATTGTCTTAAGGATCCTGTTTTCAGAACAGATTCAGAAATAACTTCTGGAAGGCATATTGATTATATTAAAAAAATGTTTTACTTTACGCTGGGTTACAATACACATCTAAGAATTGTTTCACTATATCTGTCAGAAACAGATTTGTATAAAAATGTCTTCTTTGTGCCCTATACTATTGTGACATTATCTATAGAAACACAAGCATGGCCTAACTATTACAATACCTGCACAGACACATACATTATTGAATTATATTAGATTAAATGTTGCTGTATGAAATAAGACCTTACATGGTTCTCCATGAAACAACAGCATCAATGGCATTGTTCATTCATAAAAAACAATGATATTTCGACAATTGAAATTAATATTGATAGAAAGTTATGTTAAAGGTTTATCGTGCAGACTGACTAAAATTACTCTTGGTCTTGTTAGGCATATAATAAAACTGATGGATGGATAATTAGTTAACGTGTAAAACAGCGCCATTCCTCCCATTGTTCCAGTCTCTCGCCACTAGGTGGTGCCATTACATTATAAACCGCCAACATCACTGCTAAGTCTGTTTACCGGTGGAGCAAGAATGAATGTATGGACTTAACTAAGTTTACCTGGAATTATGCTTCAGCAATAATGGCAGCATTCTCGATAGTACTTATATGTCAATAATTGTTTATAAATTAGGTCTAATCTCGATGTATTTGTGCATTTTAGCAGCGTACCTTATAACCCAACAGGCAACCAACAGTTGTTATGATATATGTTCATCTGATGTGATGTAGATAAATTACACATACATTCTATTATGTGTATTAGTCACACATAAATTATTTTATATTTGTAATTATTTAATTAATATTAGGAATGTAGCTTGCAGTTCTGTCCTTACATAAACATTATAGTGTCCCTGGATAATCTAACACATTATGTCTGAAGTATCCACCATTATATTACCATATATTACCATATATGCCATTTATGCCCCGGGATGTCAGGTGCTCTGGATCTCCTACCAAACCCGACAGCTCGTGTGTGGAGGTCTACGGATCTCGGAGATTTCCCGGTATCGCTGTTTTACCCACGGTTTTACAGACACTTATAATGATAAGGTACAAAGGCTTCACCAAAGGCCCGTGAGCTTGGACCCACTGGGACCTGGGAAGTCCAAACACAGGCGGATCTGTCAGTGCGAATTCCCACAGCTGAGGTGGGGGACGGTTCACAAGGACGCGGCTTCTCCAGCCGACCACGGCGGCCATGTGTCAGATTATCCCGGATGACTGGCCGTGCGCTAACCGGGTCAACTACCGGCGCTTGGAGACCAACCGGCAGCACGAGACTTTCTGTTCGATCCGGAACAAACCGCAGCATTAAGGGCCGTTCACGTGATAAGCAGAAATGCATTACTGTCAATGTAGGGTAGCCTACACTAGTGCCTCCCTAATTAATCCCCACGCGGAAAAACAGTCGCTTCCCTCAACATTTAAATTATTTACTTACAGAACTGAGGTCATGGACCAGTCCAGAACTGAGTTTCCCTGTAGTCTGAGTCTAGAAAAGTCTGATTCCCTGCAGTCTGAGTCTAGAACAGTCTGATACTCTGTAGTCTGAGTCTAGAACAGTCTGTTTCCCTGCAGTCTGAGTCTAGAACAGTCTGATACTCTGTAGTCTGAGTCTAGAACAGTCTGTTTCCTTGCAGTCTGAGTCTAGAACAGTCTGATTCCCTGCAGTCTGAGTCTAGAAAAGTCTTATTCCCTGCAGTCTGAGTCTAGAACCGTCTGATTCTCTGCAGTCTGAGTCTAGAACAGTGAGTTTCCTTGCAGTCTGAGTCTAGAACAGTCTGATTCCCTGCAGTCTGAGTCTAGAACAGTCTGATTCCCTGCAGTCTGAGTCTAGAACAGTCTGATTCCCTGCAGTCTGAGTCTAGAACAGTCTGATTCCCTGCAGTCTGAGTCTAGAACAGTGAGTTTCCCTGTAGTCTGAGTCTAGAACAGTGAGGTTCCCTGCAGTCTGAGTCTAGAACAGTGAGTTTCCCTGTAGTCTGAGTCTAGAACAGTCTGATTCTCTGCAGTCTGAGTCTAGAACAGTGAGTTTCCCTGCAGTCTGAGTCTAGAACAGTCTGATTCCCTGTAGTCTGAGTCTAGAACAGTCTGATTCCCTGCAGTCTGAGTCTAGAACAGTCTGATTCTCTGCAGTCTGAGTCTAGAACAGTGAGTTGACTTACTTTTCTCCATCCTTCCTTTTTCACACATAAACACACACAAGCACACAGAACCAAACACAGTTGACCTTTAATTCTACATCAATTACGGCAACAATAAGTAACGTTTTTATATTTTTATATTTTGTCCTACTCTGAGTCATCTGTCTGGCTAATTGGAACAAGTCTGACCCATCCTTCTGGATAATTGGAATATGTCTGACTCCTCTTACAAACTTGAATAATAATAATATAAAATAATTAGGTTAGATGTGTTTTTTTACTTTTGACATGTACTTTGTAATATAGACACGTGGGTTAATTAAGGGTTAACTGCTTTAAGGGTCAAATACTACATTGTCACCCCCTTCCCCCCACTTCCCACTTCTGCTGCTCTTAGCTTTTGTTGTTAGTTTGTATAACGTTTTAATTCAACCATTAACTTCTTACTCTCCCATTTGATGTTGCATTCTGTTGCTTTAGCCATGTGGATGCTAAATAACATCTGCAAATAATGAATGATCCTCATTAGAAAGAGTTCAGTATGCTGATCTGGATGGGTGTATGTGTGTGTGTGTGTGTGTGTGTGTGTTTGGGTATGTGTGTGTGTGTGTGTGTGTGTGTGTGTGTGTGTGTGTGTGTGTGTGTGTGTGTGTGTGTATGCAATCTGAGAGCCCAGCTCCAGCTGGAGAAAGTTGTAAATTATCTGAATGTTGAGCTCCAGATTGACCAGTACCGTCTCACATTCAGCCACTCAACCACTGATTCAATTCCACTTAATACTACCATGACCTCTGACCCCTGGACACCAAATAACACACACACACACACACACAGAATATATTTAGGTCTGCCTTATCAACCAGACACACACACTAACACACAGACACACGCACACATACACACACGCACACACACACACACACACACACACACGCACGCACGCACGCACGCACACACACACACAAACACACACACAGGTTATATTCAGGTCTGCCTTATCAACCAGACACACACACTAACACACAGACACACACACACACACACACACACACAGGTTATATTCAGGTCTGCCTTATCAACCAGACACACACACTAACACACAGACACACACACACACACACACACACACAGGCTATATTCAGGTCTGCCTTATCAACCAGACACACACACTAACACACAGACACACACACACACACACACACACACAGGCTATATTCAGGTCTGCCTTATCAACCAGACACAGACTAGGAACCTGTGTGTCCGTTCTGATGTCATGGGAACATGTTTCCAGGACAACGTCAGGAAATTGGAGTGCGGAGCAACTTGCCAGCTCCCGGCCCAGCTGGAAAGAACCAGGTTGCCATGGCGATGTAAGACACATGGTCGCGGTACAACCACACTAACACACCTCAACAACCAGACAACCACACTAACACACCTCAACAACCAGACACACACACTAACACACCTCAACAACCAGACACACACACTAACACACCTCAACAACCAGACACACACACTAATACACCTCAACAACCAGACACACACACTAACACACCTCAACAACCAGACACACACACTAATACACCTCAACAACTAGACACACACACTAATACACCTCAACAACCAGACATACACACTAACACACCTCAACAACCAGACACACACACTAACACACATCAACAACCAGACACACACACTAACACACCTCAACAACCAGACACACACACTAACACACATCCACAACCAGACACACACACACTAACACACCTCAACAACCAGACACACACACTAATACACCTCAACAACCAGACACACACACTAATACACCTCAACAACCAGACACACACACTAATACACCTCAACAACCAGACACACACACGAATACACCTCAACAACCAGACACACACACTAACACACATCAACAACCAGACACACACACTAATACACCTCAACAACCAGACACACACACTAACACACATCCACAACCAGACACACACACACTAATACACCTCAACAACCAGACATACACACTAACACATCTCAACAACCAGACACACACACTAACACACCTCAACAACCAGACACACACACTAACACACCTCAACAACCAGACACACACACTAACACACCTCAACAACCAGACACACACACTAACACACATCAACAACCAGACACACACACTAACACACATCAACAACCAGACACACACACTAACACACCTCAACAACCAGACACACACACTAACACACCTCAACAACCAGACACACACACTACTAACCTACCTGAACATTGAGTCAGATCAACGGCCATAACTCGACATTTTCTAGAACAGGGTTGAATTTTTACACTTTCAGTATCCGGACCCAGTCATCTGTCCGCTGAATCTTGGTATACAATTTATGTTATCCTTTATGGTGGCTTTAAGGTGTGTTGAATAGCATCAAGCTTACATTCCTAAAGTGTGTTGTAATGTAGGCTTAAGCTCGCCTACCGTAGATGTTTTTAGGACTAATACATGTCTATCATGTTTTATTGTTTGTGAATGGAGGGGCTAGGCATTTTGCCATGCTAGCCATTTCATGTATTTGTGACTAGGAGATTAGCATTAGCGTTGCAAATAGGAGATTGCCGTTTGTAGATGGGGGCTTGTAGATGTGGGCTAGTGAATCTAGCAGGTAGCATTTAGAGTATGTTGATATGGAACTCACTTTTGCAGCTGTTTGGGTGTGTGAATTGAGGTGAGCAGTTAGCATGTTTTGTAGTTTGTGAATGGAGCTAGCCTGGCTAACAGTTAGCATATTTTGATGGTTTGTGAATGGGTGGCTCACGTTAGCGTCTGTAGCCTGGCATCCAGAAGGGAGTCTTACGTAACACTGTGATGCTCTGCCATAACAAAAGTGGTGACACTCGGAAAATACAGTTTCCATGGAGACTAAAATTGCCCACATAATTTTTTTTGTTAGAGGCCTTGTGTAATCTCGTTCTTCCCTCTTTTCCACTCTCTCCCATCCTTTCGCTCACTGTCTTCACCCCTCTTTCTTTTAGTCATCGCCCATGTTTGTTTTGCTTTCCCTCTTTTTTGTGATGAGTTAATCATGTAATTTGAAGCATTTGACACAATCAGATTATCATCTCTGTGGTTTAGCTTGATGCTTCCCCCCTAAATGGTTTAATATTCAATGATAATGTTAATCTTTAATGACTTCTGCCCACTAGGGTGTGTGTGTGTGTGTGTGTGTGTGTGTGTGTGTGTGTGTGTGTGTGTGTGTGTGTGTGTGTGTGTGTGTGTGTGTGTGTGTGTGTGTGTGTGTGTGTGTGTGTGTGTGTGTGTGTGTGTGTGCGTGGGTGTGTGTGAGTGTGTGTGTGTGTAGGTGAGAGATAGAACGAAAGAACCGGAGAGAGAGAATGGAACGACAAAAGGCTGCAGCTTCTGTCCTCAACCAACTGAACACAGAAATGAAATGTCTACTATTTGCAGGTGATCGTGTGCTTCCCTCCAGCTATCTCTCTCTCCCTCTCTCTCTCCCTCTCCCTCTCCCTCCCCCCTCTCTCCTCTCTTCCTCTCCTCTCACTCTCTCTTCCTCCCTCTTCTCTCTTCCTCCCCATCCCTCTCTTTCTCTCTACCATTCCCTTTCTTTCTCCACCACCCTTCTCTCCTTCTCCACCAACCGCGGCATCTACATTTTCTGTTGGTTTTTATGACATTTACTTTCAGTAAACCAAAATGAATTGTGTCCCAAACAAAGTCAAGACGTAACATACATGTATTCTACTAACTCCTACAAGCAAGTAATGAATGAATGAATAACACCCGAGTGGAGATATAAAGAATTACACCTGAGTGGAGATATAAAGAATTACACCTGAGTGGAGATATAAAGAATTACACCTGAGTGGAGATATAATGAATTACACCTGAGTGGAGATATAAAGAATTACACCTGAGTGGAGATATAATGAATTACACCTGAGTGGAGATATAATGAATTACACCTGAGTGGAGATATAATGAATTACACCTGAGTGGAGATATAATGAATTACACCTGAGTGGAGATATAATGAATTACACCCGAGTGGAGATATAATGAATTACACCTGAGTGGAGATATAATGAATTACACCTGAGTGGAGATATAATGAATTACACCTGAGTGGAGATATAAAGAATTACACCTGAGTGGAGATATAATGAATTACACCTGAGTGGAGATATAATGAATTACACCTGAGTGGAGATATAATGAATTACACCTGAGTGGAGATATAATGAATTACACCTGAGTGGAGATATAATGAATTACACCTGAGTGGAGATATGAAGAATTATAGAGAGGTTGCAAAAGGCCGACTTGGTTCTGGAGAACAGACAGAATGTGATGTGAAAGGAGCTGTCTTTCCTAATCTGCCAAATATATGAGCAGATTTGAGGCACACATATGCCGCAGATCACACAGGCACAAGAGAACTTGAAAACAAATCAAACACCAATAAACATTTAGGTGAAAAATACAATTATAGCAGCAAGATTTGTAAACCGTTGCCATGAGAAAAGGACAGCCAGTGGACTATGACCAGAGAGGAAGAAAGACGAAGCAATGGAGGACGAGGAGGAGAGAGATGGAGGGACAGAGATGTAGGTGAGATAAAATAAGAGGCATCAAGAAATTGAGAAACAAACATAGTGAGGTATAGAAGACCTGGGGGAGATGTTATACATTATGTTTAGATCTATTGTATTATACAGGAAGTTGTTTGATCTATATGTATAGATATATAGATATATAAACAACATGAATGCCCGTACCCAGGGTTTCCCAGCAGATCAGTGCTGACCAGCTCTTCCCACAATGCATCCTGGCGTCATCACTTTCCCAGGTAAACAATTCACACATGATGTAAATAGATGTAAATAGAAACAAGACTCATTGGACGTTGGACGTCACACAACCATCTGACCAGGGTTGGAACTGCTGTTTTTTCTTCTCCTTTCGGACCCAACAGAGGAACCTTTCCCATTACAAGCCTGTTCCCTAACATTAAAAACCACAATGGTTACACTTTTGTCTTGTTCAAGACATTGCCTCATTTGTACTCATGGTCTGGAAAAATAAAGCCCTCTTCATGTTATTCTTCACCAAATACAACTTTTACACTCATAGTAACTTACTGGTGAAGAAATCCTGTAAACATATTTTTTCAAATTTGAAACCACATAGTTGTTCATTTTTTTCATGGATGCCCCTTTTTTATATACAGATAACAGAAAAAATAAAACCAAAGCCAAGGTGTTAGGCTTCCTTCACTGGCAGCTGCCTGCGCCAACCAGTGTGCCAACCAGTATGCCAACCAGTGTCCTAAGCAGTGATTCTCTGCTGTGAAACTGACACATCCAACGTTCCAAACATCTGAGCCACACCAATGATACAGATTGGATAACTTCTAGTCTGTTACACTACTGGAGCACACCTGTCTGTTACACTACTGGAGCACACCTGTCTGTTACACTACTGGGGCACACCTGTCTGTTACACTTCTGGAGCACACCTGTCTGTTACACTACTGGAGCACACCTGTCTGTTACACTACTGGAGCACACCTGTCTGTTACACTACTGGGGCACACCTGTCTGTTACACTACTGGAGCACACCTGTCTGTTACACTACTGGAGAACACCTGTCTGTTACACTACTGGGGCACACCTGTCTGTTACACTACTGGGGCACACCTGTCTGTTACACTTCTGGAGCACACCTGTCTGTTACACTTCTGGAGCACACCTGTCTGTTACACTACTGGGGCACACCTGTCTGTTACACTACTGGAGCACACCTGTCTGTTACACTACTGGAGCACACCTGTCTGTTACACTACTGGGGCACACCTGTCTGTTACACTACTGGGGCACACCTGTCTGTTACACTACTGGAGCACACCTGTCTGTTACACTACTGGAGCACACCTGTCTGTTACACTACTGGGGCACACCTGTCTGTTACACTACTGGGGCACACCTGTCTGTTGGTCTGTTGCACTACTAGAGTCAAAAAGGGCAATAAGCACGATACCTTAACTGCTGTGGAGACGGATAATTAGCTATTGGATTCAGGTGAGTGAGACAGGCTAGTGGATAATGAAGATTGGATACAGATGGTTCCTCATGGAGCCCTGCTCTAATGGATTAATTACAATCAGGATGTCTTGCCCATATATGGAGTTCTTGCTCCAAGGCTACATACCAAAAAGGATGTCTTGCCCATATATGGAGTTCTGGCTCCAAGGCTACATACCAATAAGGATGTCTTGCCCATATATGGAGTTCTGGCTCCAAGGCTACATACCAATAAGGATGTCTTGCCCATATATGGAGTTCTGGCTCCAAGGCTACATACCAATGAGGATGTCTTGCCCATATATGGAGTTCCCTATCCAGGCTATTCCAAAATAGTAGAACAAGCCCATATGTGGAACAAGCCCGTATGTGGAACAAGCCCATAAGTGGAACAAGGCCATACGTGGACCAAGCCCATATGTGGAACAAGCCCATACGTGGAACCAGCCCATACGTGGAACCAGCCCATACGTGGAACAAGCCTGTATGTGGAACAAGCCCATACGTGGAACCAGCCCATACGTGGAACCAGCCCATACGTGGAACCAGCCCATACGTGGAACCAGCCCATACGTGGAACAAGCCTGTATGTGGAACAAGCCCATACGTGGAACCAGCCCATACGTGGAACCAGCCCATATGTGGAACCAGCCCATATGTGGAACCAGCCCATACGTGGAACAAGCCCATACGTGGAACAAGCCCATACGTGGAACCAGCCCATATGTGGAACAAGAGACCATGACTCTAGCTGAACTGTTTAATTTTAAATTAGCTGTTTAGTGATTCTATAACTCCAGGTTTTATGTTAACAGTTTTTAATTTTTTTCTCCAGTTCCTACTTTACTCTAGGACTAGAAAGTGTGTGGAAAATATCATTGCTGTCCACTGCCAACACTTTCTCCCAAGTAGAAGGACTGGTCAATCATGACTTGCAAAAGACAAGTTCAGGACAAGGTCAATCATGACTAAACAATCATGCCAATTCAGCATTTCCTGTCCCTGAACAGTGGCACTCAGCCACTGGCAATAGGTCCCAGAGAGACCAACAGGACTCAGCACATCACGCTATTTACAGCTAACTAAGCACCTGTGCTGTTCTGCACTTAAATCACAGGCACCACTTTACATTGTCCTGACAACACCATACTGAGGTGGACAAACTGGGACACTTGTCTGAGGTAAAGACAAAACAAGACTCCCGAATTATCCACAATGTCTCATGGTCAAACTCACAGTGACCATAATAATGGTAAATACTAACGCCGTACTGTAGCAGAGCGCAATATCAGTATTATTTATTTGGTGTCTACTATGTAACCATCACGTTGTCAAATAACCTTGTATTTGGTTGCTGTGCTGACTGTATGTTTGATGACCTTTAATCATCTTTTACTTGATCTATTGATTATTGCGATTTGTGGTTCTCCTGAGAGCAGCCACACCGGTGTGTTCTGAACTGTAGAACGACAGCAGAACCTTTTTCCACATATTCAGCTCTTTTACAGATAGTGGTTCACTAAGACCATAAAATCAAACATCCTATCAGTTCTGTAAATTCTGTTATGTAATTTGCTTTACACATTGTGTATATCTGTTGTCACTCCCCAGACCTCACCTGGTCCTCCCTCTCCTTATCTACCTGGTCCTCCCTCTCCTTATCCACCTGGTCCTCCCTCTCCTTATCCACCTGGTCCTCCCTCTCCTTATCCACCTGGTCCTCCCTCTCCTTATCTACCTGGTCCTCCCTCTCCTTATCCACCTGGTCCTCCCTCTCCTTATCTACCTGGTCCTCCCTCTCCTTATCCACCTGGTCCTCCCTCTCTTTATCCACCTGGTCCTCCCTCTCCTTATCCACCTGGTCCTCCCTCTCCTTATCCACCTGGTCCTCCCTCTCCTTATCCACCTGGTCCTCCCTCTCCTTATCTACCTGGTCCTCCCTCTCCTTATCCACCTGGTCCTCCCTCTCCTTATCTACCTGGTCCTCCCTCTCCTTATCTACCTGGTCCTCCCTCTCCTTATCCACCTGGTCCTCCCTCTCCTTATCTACCTGGTCCTCCCTCTCCTTATCTACCTGGTCCTCCCTCTCCTTATCTACCTGGTCCTCCCTCTCTTTATCCACCTGGTCCTCCCTCTCCTTATCTACCTGGTCCTCCCTCTCCTTATCCACCTGGTCCTCCCTCTCCTTATCTACCTGGTCCTCCCTCTCCTTATCCACCTGGTCCTCCCTATCCTTATCCACCTGGTCCTCCCTCTCCTTATCTACCTGGTCCTCCCTCTCCTTATCCACCTGGTCCTCCCTCTCCTTATCTACCTGGTCCTCCCTCTCCTTATCTACCTGGTCCTCCCTCTCCTTATCTACCTGGTCCTCCCTCTCCTTATCTACCTGGTCCTCCCTCTCCTTATCTACCTGGTCCTCCCTCTCCTTATCTACCTGGTCCTCCCTCTCCTTATCTACCTGGTCCTCCCTCTCCTTATCCACCTGGTCGTCCTTGACCATATCTAACATATGTAAAAACGCTAATGTAGCCAAAAATGTAGAGTACCGTTATTATCTTAATCCGGCACAACCAGAAGCAGATTAGCCAACCCTCAGAGTCCTGCACCTCTCTAGGTTTCTTCCTAGGTTCTCACCCTGCTAAGGAGTACTTCCCATCCACTTTGTGACAACTGCCGATGTATTAAGGGCTTCATAAAATAAATGTCATTGGTTGATGGAGGAGCTGGAACGACACCCTGCGGCACCCTACCTCCAGTAATCTCAAGGAAACTAGATTTGTGATTCTCAGCAAAGACAAATTATGTTCTGTCAGCAAGATCATTTCTAAACCATTTGACTGAATATTTACTGAGATCAATGATTCTGAGTCTGTCTGGTATTAGATCAATGTTTCTGAGTCGGCTGTGGTCAACTGATTCAAAGGTCTTTGATAAATTAACAAACAATGCTGCACAATGTTTATTTTTATCATTTCTATTGAGTACATTTATGATTAAATTTGCCACATCAATGCAGGCGTTATTATGCTGAAACTGAAGGCTCAAATAGCAGGCACATATAACCATCAGGATTTATTCCAAGATACATTTCTCTGTCTAATTAATTCTGCTACATTATCTATAAACCAAGGATTATCCCATCCATTGATTCTGAAGTCGTGTCCCAGTTGAAGAGAAGAATGGGAATCAGGTTTTGACAATTTCATGGAAGGTTTGCTCATCAAAGTGTCCAGAGTGTATTTAAAGAATTCAAGCATTGGCTTTAGGCTGTTTTGTAATTTTTTTACAAGCAATTGCACAATGATTACTGACAACATTGCACTAAAATAACAGTGTGTTGTGCGGGGTATTTGCTAGAATACTGTCCAGTAGTGTTGACTTGTTAAGTGCAGCGGCATTTGATCTTGTGGGCGCATTAATTTAATTAAATGTTAACTACTATGACTCTAGGGGAAACAGTTTTAGTCATATTGCTGTGAACTGATGGCATGACTCTAAACTGTGCTGTCATTTAGCTGTGAACTGATGCTATGAATATTATTAACTGCCACAGCTGTTGAATGACAATGTCAAATGTCAGCTAGAAATAGGGACTATGTTAGAGGACAAAAGGGCTTTTTAGAGAACAAACCCGGGAAGTAAAATGCATCGAGTTAATGATTCAGGAGAGACAGGGCTGTAGGCCTACATGCTAAATGAAGTGGTTGATGCAAGGTTATAAGAACATTAGAACCATCATGAGACGTGATCACAATGTTCAAAATAACGGATCACCGTTCTGTCATTCAGTACCGACGGGAGAGGACAGACTCATCGGCGGTGACGTGTGTGTGTTGTGTGTGTGTGTGTGTCTGTGTGTATGTGTGTGTGTGTGTGTGTGTCTGTGTGTGTGTGGGTCTGTGTGTGTGTGGGTCTGTGTGTGTGTGTGTGTGTGTGTGTCTCTGTGCTCGCACATTGCCTGCTTGCACTGTATAATATTAACTGTCATAAACTCGCCCAGCACCGCCAGAGGAGGACTGGTTGATCCCTCAGAGCCTGGTTCCTCTCTAGGTTTCTTCCTAAACCTGACCTTCAGGGAGTTTTTCCTATCCGCCGTGTATCAACTTGTTCAACTTGTTTCTTGTTCAACTTGTTGATGTGTGCTCTGTCGGATTCAGGCTGGGTGATTGTAAAGCACTTTGTGACAACTTTGTTGTAAAAAGGGTTGTATAAATAAATTTGATTGATTGATTGTGTATCTGTGTGTGTGTGTCTGTGTGTGTATGTGTGTGTGTGTGTGTGTCTGTGTGTGTGTCTGTGTGTGTGTGTGTGTGTGTGTGTGTGTCTGTGTGTGTGTGTGTGTGTGGTGTGTGTGTGTGTGTGTGTGTGTGTGTGTGTGTGTGTGTGTGTGTGTGTGTGTGTGTGTGTGTATCTGTGTGTGTCTGTGTGTGTGTCTGTGTGTGTCTGTGTGTGTGTGTGTATGTGTGTGTGTGTTCACACAAGTATACAATTAACGGCTTATCTGCCTGTAATTGAAAGATAGTTGATGATTGAATAACATTTGTTATTGTGATCATTGAGCAAATTGAGAATCATTTAACTTAATGTGTGATGCAATAACGGCTGCTGAACGGAAACCGGGTCAGTGTGAATGAAACCGGTTCAAGAACCACCTGTTCTTTCACCCGGTCCGATCTATACAAGGTCAGTGTGAAGCAGAACCACCTGTTCTTTCACCCGGTCAGATCTATACCAGGTCAGTGTGAAGCAGAACCACCTGTTCCTCCACCCGGTCTGGTCTATAGCGGGTCAGTGTGAAGCAGAACCACCTGTTCCTCCACCCGGTCTGGTCTATAGCGGGTCAGTGTGAAGCAGAACCACCTGTTCCATCACCCAGTCCGGTCTATAGCGGGTCAGTGTGAAGCAGAACCACCTGTTCCATCACCCGGTCCAGTCTATAGCGGGTCAGTGTGAAGCAGAACCACCTGTTCCTCCACCCGGTCTGGTCTATACCAGGTCAGTGTGAAGCAGAACCACCTGTTCCATCACCCAGTCCGGTCTATAGCGGGTCAGTGTGAAGCAGAACCACCTGTTCCATCACCCGGTCCAGTCTATAGCGGGTCAGTGTGAAGCAGAACCACCTGTTCCTCCACCCGGTCTGGTCTATAGCGGGTCAGTGTGAAGCAGAACCACCTGTTCCTCCACCCGGTCCGGTCTATAGCGGGTCAGTGTGAAGCAGAACCACCTGTTCCATCACCCAGTCCGGTCTATAGCGGGTCAGTGTGAAGCAGAACCACCTGTTCCATCACCCGGTCCGGTCTATAGCGGGTCAGTGTGAAGCAGAACCACCTGTTCTTTCACCTGGTCTGGTCTATTGCGGGTCAGCGTGAAGCAGAACCACCTGTTCCTCCACCCGGTCCGGTCTATAGCGGGTCAGTCAATCTATGGTGCTGATATATCCTGTCCATTACATCCCTAAACACAACAGGACAGGATCATAAATATTGTCACATGCTTCGTTTGAAAAATAAATCACATCTGGTCCCTTTTATTGTAGAGAGTGAGTTGGTCTTTGAGGCACAAGTCAGGGAGGAAGTGTGAGAGACGGAGGAAGAGGAGGAGTGTGAGAGACGGAGGAAGAGGAGGAGTGTGAGAGACGGAGGAAGAAGAGGAGTGTGAGAAACGGAGGAAGAAGAGGAGTGTGAGAGCCAGAGGAAGATGAGGAGATCAATAGCCACCTGTGATGTAGACGAACTGTCGTTTCAAGTTGGGTTTGAGGCGTGAATATTTACACTCTGGACTCGTTATCTGATGGCTGTTGGCCAATGTTCAATATGATATAACAGCCCTCAATAATACAGAATGGCCCCCTCACACACACTGACACACACACACGCACGCGCACGCACACACACTGACACACACGCACGCGCACGCACACACAGACCCTAACCCATAATAGCTGCCATTCTCATCTCAACTAAACATCTGACAGGGACACAGGTTCACTGCATGTTTCACTGGTTTTTGGTGAGTTTGGGGGTTATATCTGTAGTGTGCGTGTGTGTGTTAGTGTGTGTGTGTTTGTGCGTGTGTGTGTCAGTGTGTGTGTGTGTGTGTGCGTGTGTGTGTGTGTGTGCGTGTGTGCGCGTGCGCGCTTGTAACGGAATCCCCCTCCAGTCTCCAAGAATCCGCGAGCGGCGCGAAGAGCGGAGAGGCGGGAGGCGCGCGGACCTGTCCTCTACTGCGGAACGCCGCGCGCTGCCTGGAGATTCCAAATATACACGTTTGGATTCAAATGTGAGAAACCAACGGTCCTTAACGGTCCTTAACGGCTCCTAGTCCCGGTTATACCGTCAACCTGTTCGCTGTTATTTCCGTTAAACTGCACGGCTGGGAATTTACCGTTTACCGGGGAAGAAGAACAGGTGGATTAAGTGCTATTTTGGATTTTGGATTTGCTGTTTGTGTGGATATGAAACGTTGTGTCTCCGTGGGCGCTCAGATGGAGTAGCTGGCTGCGATGTCCTCTCTATTTGGGCTTCTGGAGAGATGTGGCACAGAAATGGGGTGAGTAATTAGATAACTGACTTACTAACGATTCAACAGCCTCTTAATTCCCCGGTTTATTTCGTGAGTATTTCACCGGGGGAACGAATCACGGTCAATCAGGTGACACACCTCGACGACGGTGTGACAGAGTGATGGTGTGATTTAATCCCACATGTCATAAAGTGCGGGGCTGCAGACGCCTCTCCCCGGATCACCTTCTCCTCAGACAGCCTGGTTGTGGTTGGGTGTGTGAGGACACCAGGCCACTATCTCTCCAGCAACCTGCGGAATGCCCTACATAACAAGACAACGTAGAGAAAAACGACACGTCGTGAGCGGAATATTTGACTGTAGCCTCCAGACACGGTGTATTCCGCTGATTTAACCCGGGCGACCGTTATTCACCGTCAGTAAAGCAAACACCTGGTTTATATGGAATTCTGTGTTTTATTTTCCTGTCAGAAATGGAAGATGAGTCGTGTTTCAGTCATGTGAAAAAACAAATCAGTGAGGACGTGGTCTGCCCTCTTATAGCGTCGACGCATCATGCTACGTCCTCTGTTTGGAGACATGTAACGCGGTGTAACTGGGTTCCTCTGTTTGGAGACATGTAACGCGGTGGAACAGGGTTCCTCTGTTTGGAGACATGTAACGCGGTGGAACAGGGTTCCTCTGTTTGGAGACATGTAACGCGGTGTAACTGGGTTCCTCTGTTTGGAGACATGTAACGCGGTGGAACAGGGTTCCTCTGTTTGGAGACATGTAACGCGGTGGAACAGGGTTCCTCTGTTTGGAGACATGTAACGCGGTGTAACTGGGTTCCTCTGTTTGGAGACATGTAACGCGGTGTAACTGGGTTCCTCTGTTTGGAGACATGTAACGCGGTGGAACTGGGTTCCTCTCGCTTTATAACTCCACCTTGGTGTCACAACACCCACAGGGCTTCTCTTATGCACCTGGCAACGCGTGGGGATTCTCATTCACTTCATAATAGCGTTTTGCTTTTGATCCCGCAGACCAAGTTTGAACAAGTTTGGTTTGCTGACGCCGTGAGGCCAGCCGGTAAACCCGTAACAGCGCGAGGGGGCGGACGGCAGAGGGTCTGTTTATCTGCGGATGAACATGTTGACGCGGAGACAGCAGCGGAAACATGCCGCTCATTCACACCAACTCGACTACCGCGGCTCCGCTTGATGACACTAAAGGTATGTCCGCCTGCGGCTGCCGCGGCCCACAAATAAAGCTTGGAACGAGGTCTAGAGTGTGTGTAGGCGGTTTACTGTGGGATGGAGTATGTGTGTGAGAGATAGTGGATGTGTGTGTGTGTGTGTGTGTTTGTGCGTGCGCGAGTGCAACGGTGCGAGCGAGGGCGAGGACAGTATATATATATATATATATGTGCTGGTGACTGTGTTCACCGCTAGGGGGAGCTGTTGTATAAATGCAGTGAACAGTGACGCCGCTGGTTGGTTGGCTGTCTGATAAGAGAAATCATGAATCTAAAAATCCCCGTTTTCAGCTTTCAGCTGTATAGAGCCAGATCCAAGTCACGGCCTCCTTTCCCCAATCCTCCTTTTCCCGTCTCTCACCAGTTCTTCTCTCCTCCCCACTTCCCAACTCCCCTCTCCTCTTTTATACTCACCCCAACTCTCCTGTCTTCTTCCCAACCCTTGTCTCTCTTCTCCATTCACCAAAACCCCCCCTCTTCTTTCTTCTCCTCTCCCCAACTTCCACCTCCGCTCCTGTCTTCTACTTCCCCAACCCAAACCTCCCACCGTCTCCTTTTTTTGCCTCCACTCCAGTCACACTCCTCCTTTTCTAACTTCTACCCCCCAACTCTCTTCTCCTTACGTTCCTCTCTTCTCCCCAACCTCCCCCTCACCCCCTCTCTTCTCCGGTCACAAAAATCCCTCTCTCCTCTTTCTCTTCTCTCCCAAACCTCCCCTCTCTTCTCCTGTCACAAACATTCCCCTGTCCCCTCCTCTTTTGCTGTCACAAACCTCACCTTCTCCTCTTTCTCTCCTTTCCCCAACCTCCCCTTCTCCCCCTGTCTTCTCCTGTCACAAACCTCCCTCTCTCCTCTTTCTATTCTCCTCTCCCCAGCCTCTCCCTCTCCTCCTCTTACCCTGTTCCCCTCTCTTTTCCTCCACAGCCTCCCCCTCTCCTCCTCTTACCCTGTTCCCCTCTCTTTTCCTCTCCACAGCCTCCCCCTCTCCTCCTCTTACCCTGTTCCCCTCTCTTTTCCTCTCCCCAGCCTTCCACGCCTCCCATTGCCTCTTCTCCTTCTCTCTATCCAACCCTTGTCTTCACCTCCAACCTCCCCTCTTCTTCTATCACAGTGTGTGTATATGTGTGCGTATGTGAATGTGTGTGTATGCTTGTGAATGAGGCTGAAAATAGAGGTTAAACTGGTGTCCTGATTCTCCGTGGTTCTAGCCACATGTCAAATCACACTGTAAATTATTCTGGCTGCCTAATCAACTACATTTTCAAATCGGCTAATTTTCTGGGTATCGGCTAAAATGTAAATATAAAAATCATAAATCCAAAAAATGCTAGTGGAATGTATTTGCAATTTGAAAACTATAATGCCGTAATGACAAATATATTTCTGCTTTTAGAAGACAGCTACATATAGAAAACACATTTACTGTTTGGCAGAGATTTGGGTGTTGTGAACATTGTTTTGAAAACCGCTTTAAAACCTGACAACATTCTTTAAAAAATACACAATAAAGAGAAATATCTGGTCCAATTATGTCATGTACAGTAAGAAATGTTCTTCCTCTCTCTTGATCTCTTCTCTCTTCTCCATCTTCCTCCCATCTCTTCTTGTCACTTCTCCCCCCTTCTCTATCTCTTCTCTCTTCTCCCTCCCATCTCTTCTTGTCACTTCTCCCCCCCTTCTCTATCTCTTCTCTCTTCTCCATCTTCCTTCCATCTCTTCTTGTCACTTCTCCCCCCTTCTCTATCTCTTCTCTCTTCTCCATCTTCCTTCCATCTCTTCTTGTCACTTCTCCCCCCTTCTCTATCTCTTCTCTCTTCTCCATCTTCCTCCCATCTCTTCTTGTCACTTCTTCCCCCTTCTCTATTTCTTCTCTCTTCTCCCTCTCATTGCTTCTTGTCACTTCTTCCCCCTTCTCTATTTCTTCTCTCTTCTCCCTCTCATTGCTTCTTGTCACTTCTCCCCCCTTCTCTATCTCTTCTCTCTTCTCCCTCCCATCTCTTCTTGTCACTTCTCCCTCCCTTCTCTATCTTCTCTCTTTTCTCTTCTTATATCTTCTGCTCCCTCTCTTCTTCTCTCCCTCTTCTCTATCTCTTCTTTTCCATTTCCTCCTCCCCTCTGACCTCCTCTCCTATCTCCTCCTTTCTCCCAGTCCTCTACCAGACACCTATTGACACTATATGTTCAGAAACATAGACATTATGTTGTTATTGATTTGGTCACTAGCCTGTAAAGAAGAAAAAGCATCTAAAATACATTGCAGTCTATATTATCATGATTCATTTTATTATATACAATATTATCATGATTAACAGTTATTATCTTCACTGCATATTTATGTGGATATGACTGTAAAAAAGAGAAACAATCTATAGATAGAATGACTGTATAGTAAATGGTACATTTTAGATTTAATTTGAGATTCACTTTTGGTTACATTTCGCATGAGATTTCTCAAATACATTATGTAATGTCATTATGTTTTAGTGTTGCCAAAATCAGGACCAACGGAGAGTTCAAGAGGGCAGGAGAGATCTGAATAGGGAGAGATCAGGATGACTGGAGAGATCAGAATAGGGAGAGATCAGGATGACTGGAGAGATCAGAATAGGGAGAGATCAGGATGACTGGAGAGATCAGAATAGGGGAGAGATCAGGATGACTGGAGAGATCAGAATAGGGAGAGATCAGGATGACTGGAGAGATCAGAATAGGGAGAGATCAGGATGACTGGAGAGATCAGAATAGGGAGAGATCAGGATGACTGGAGAGATCAGAATAGGGAGAGATCAGGATGACTGGAGAGATCAGAATAGGGAGAGATCAGGATGACAGGAGAGATCAGAATAGGGAGAGATCAGGATGACAGGAGAGATCAGAATAGGGAGAGATCAGGATGACAGGAGAGATCAGAATAGGGAAGAGATCAGGATGACTGGAGAGATCAGAATAGGGGAGAGATCAGGATGACTGGAGAGATCAGAATAGGGGAGAGATCAGGATGACTGGAGAGATCAGAATAGGGAAGAGATCAGGATGACTGGAGAGATCAGAATAGAGAAGAGATCAGGATGACTGGAGAGATCAGAATAGGGAAGAGATCAGGATGACTGGAGAGATCAGAATAGGGAAGAGATCAGGATGACTGGAGAGATCAGAATAGGGAAGAGATCAGGATGACTGGAGAGATCAGAATAGGGAAGAGATCAGGATGACTGGAGAGATCAGAATAGGGAAGAGATCAGGATGACTGGAGAGATCAGAATAGGGAGAGATCAGGATGACTGGAGAGATCAGAATAGGGAAGAGATCAGGATGACTGGAGAGATCAGAATAGGGAGAGATCAGGATGACTGGAGAGATCAGAATAGGGAAGAGATCAGGATGACTGGAGAGATCAGAATAGGGAAGAGATCAGGATGACTGGAGAGATCAGAATAGGGAAGAGATCAGGATGACTGGAGAGATCAGAATAGGGGAGAGATCAGGATGACTGGAGAGATCAGAATAGGGAGAGATCAGGATGACAGGAGAGATCAGAATAGGGAGAGATCAGGATGACTGGAGAGATCAGAATAGGGAAGAGTTCAGTGGGACAGGAGAGATCAGAATAGGGAAGAGATCAGAACAAAAAAAAAGAGTTCAGGGGGACAGGAGAGATCAGAATAGGGAGAGATCAGGATGACTGGAGAGATCAGAATAGGGAAGAGTTCAGGATGACTGGATAGATCAGAATAGGGAAGAGTTCAGGATGACTGGAGAGATCAGAATAGGGGAGAGATCAGGATGACAGGAGAGATCAGAATAGGGGAGAGATCAGGATGACTGGAGAGATCAGAATAGGGGAGAGATCAGGATGACTGGAGAGATTAGGGGGGCAGGAGAGATCAGAAGTGGGGAGAGATCAGGATGAAAGGAGAGTTCAGGAGGACAGGAGAGATCAGAATAGGGAGAGATCAGAACGAAAGGAGAGATCAGCAGGACACTGTGTGTGTTCTGGGAGTTCTGGGAGGTGTCATGTCACTGAGTCATGTGGAGACGTGTTGAAGGGGATGTATCTTGGTCGGAGCTCATGTCAGTCAGCTCCAGGTGGACCTCTAACGTTCACCTCCCTTGAACTTCCTCCCTCCTAACCCACCACACTGCTATTGGCATTCTTGTATTCTGTTCATTTATTGTATATTTAGTGTAACTGTATGTTGTCCTGCACGTTTTTGCTTTATCTTAGCCAGGTCACGGTTGCAAATGAGAATTTGTTCTCAATACCTGTTGAAATAAAGATTACATAAAAATGTGACCCCCTCTACAAACCCTCTACATGCAGACACACTGAGACAGACTGATACACACCTACCTGCACTCCCCAAAACCTATATGACCCCCTCTACAAACCCTCTACATGCAAACACACAGACACCAGCACAAATAAGAAACACAAACAGCACCAAATGGCAGAAATGTATTTCATACTAAAGTATTTATGTGGAAAAAGTCAGCAGGCTTCTTGTCTGGAGAAACCGGAGAAATGGCAAGCTGTTCAACACACACCTACACACACACCTACACACACACACCTACACACACACACACACACAAACACACACGCACAAACACACTTGCTCAAACACACACACACACACACACACACACACACACACAGGTGTTGTTGATAGCAGTATAGAACTGTATAGAAGATGCACAAAAGAGACAGAATATGAATGCGATAAAGAATATAGAGAATTGATATAGGTGACATAGAACAGATATACTGGATAAAGTGCATACAGTATATATATTATATGTACTGTATCTCATATAAGTGAGTACACACCTCACTTGGGCATTTTCATTTAGGGGTGTACTCACTTTTGTTGCCACCTTTGTTGCCAGTTTAGACATTAATGGCTGTGTGTGGAGTTATTTTGAGGGGACAGCAAATGTACACTGTTATACAAGCTGTACACTCACTACTTTACATTGTAGCAAAGTGTCATTTCTTTAGTTTTGTCACACGAAAAGATATAATCAGATATTTACAAAAATGTGAGGGGTGTATATATATATATTTAGCAGAACAATTTTGGAACAATTTTTTCAACTGCCGGTCGCTAGATTGAACCTGACAATGACGTCATTATATGACGCCTTTGCTAGTAGAGTTTAATCTCACTCTAACATTGAAATCCACCGGGCATGATTACAAAACTATGTAAACCATAGCCCAGAAATACTCACTTGACGAGAGTAAACCGATTCTCACACTGGGAATAAAACGCTTCGGCAAGCTACAGTATAGAATTCTGTTGAAATGGCATATCTATTAATGGAAAAATTGTAAAATAAACTCTAAACACCAATGACAAAATATAGCCGCATTTGATGGATGGCGATACATGATATGGTATATGTAGATAAAGAAGACATATAAAAAAATACAAATTCTGCAATAGACAAAGCAGATACAGAAGAGCTACTGTCACACCTGTCACAGATGAGGTATATCTTCATCAACTCCTAGGCCACATGTCAAGGGCACATGGGCAAATGTCAAGGTCTGGGTAAATTAGATTGTAAGGCAACTATCAGTTCTATTTACTGTGTTGAATGTAGTAGAAATGTGCAGAAGTAAAGACGCGAGTGACTCAGATAGGAGTGGAAAAGTAAAAGATACAGAAGAAGCCATTATCTGAGATATGAGACTATTTAAAGGGTTGGGTACAATAATGTTGTAACACTGTGTTACATTTTACACTGTTAAAAACAATTCTCTGACCATCCTGGTCTGGTCACACCCAAGTACCTTAATCTTCTAGTTTTACTTCACTCTCTGACCATCCTGGTTGGGTCACACCCAAGTACCTTAATCTTCTAGTTTTACTTCACTCTCTGACCATCCTGGTTGGGTCACACCCCAGTACCTTAATCTTCTTGTTTTACTTCACTCTCTGACCATCCTGGTTGGGTCACACCTCAGTACCTTAATCTTCTAGTTTTACTTCACTCTCTGACCATCCTGGTTGGGTCACACCCCAGTACCTTAATCTTCTTGTTTTACTTCACTCTCTGTCAATGGGACATCCGTTCTGTGGGTTCTATTACTGTGGCAAAGAGACAGCCATTAAATCTTGTAGTATCATTGAAAGGCATCATAATGCTGAAACCTCCGTTTCTCTACTCACTAAATAGAATCTGTTTGGGCTGTCAGCTCATCCTCATCAAACTGACACAGCATGTGAATCCTATTTTCCCAGTAGTGGATCTAAGGCCAAGGGAAGTCCTGACTGTTAGCCTTGACACTAAGTCTATGGGAAGTGACTGTAATAGGGACTCATGCCTTAAGCCATGAAGCTAACACTATGGGAAGTTAGTGTAGCAGTGGCTAAAAGTGTTCTATTGGACTCGAGTTTAAACAGGGCCCAATGGCTACCGCTGACCCAAATGCTAGGAGAAAGGAATAGCGGCTAATGTCTGTTTGCATGGCACCAATGCTAACGCTCTGTGGCGTTAGCCTACTGGCGGGTAAATTAGCGGCATATGCTAAGTGGCTCGGCTGTTTACGGCTACTTGAGGCGGAGCCAGTGGCTGATTGGGGAGAGGCCAAAGTCTTCAGCTACTACAATGTGCCTCTGGATGAAAGCTCATTTGAACATACGATTACTGGGCTGAGGGAGTGATGGTGAAAAATAACGAATTAATATTTAGTTGAGGCTTTGATGGAAAGCTTTTTAGAGTTGAGTGTTAGTACATTAAACAAAGGGATGGTCCCAGGAAGCAAGCCCTGAGACCTAACACAGTGAGCCAGTTGGTTAGACAGGGAGAATGCAGGCGTATCTCACCATATTTCTTCCACCTATCAGCTTCCTTCAGATCTTTTAACGGTAAGATGAGTGAGACTGGGGCCCTACACACATACGCACACACACACCCACACACACACACACACACACACACACACACACACACACACACACACACACACACACACACACACACACACACACACACACACACATACACACATACACACATACACACTAACACTCATGGACACAGACACACATACACACCAACACTCATGGACACAGACACACATTTAGAGACATGCTGTATAGAGAGGTGTGTTGTAAGACAAGCAACATGTGTCAGGTGAACATAGCAAGCTAGAATGTGAGATTAGATGGTTAGATTAAGCAGAGGGCATCCAAACAAATGTATTATAAACAGCTTAGTTGTTCAAAAGAGGGCAAAAGATGCTATCAGATTAGTATCAATATCGGCAGATACTCAAGGTTGCTGTATCGTTATCGGTATCAGAAATAATAAAGTGGTATCGATCCATCAGTCAAGTTGTCACAAGACCAAAAATTAAACATAAACATTTCTGAAAACAACGATTCAGACACAATGACAAATCTGAAAAAGCCTGATAGTCTTGTTTTTGAAACATACAAATTATAATTTTTTAGATTGTTAGAATTATGTATTTTTGGAAAAGTTAATCTTTTCTCACAAAATTTAGTTTCTTTATTGAAGCATTTTATTTTTTAGATTTTTTTGTATTTTTTTCTTCAATGAAGAGCATGTATGGATTTGATTGGATTTGTATTTGGGCTCTGACCAAAGGTCCTTAATGATAGAATGCTTATTGTGTTTGTTTCCATGGTAACAGGGTTGTGTGTCACCAGCAGAACAGTAGTGTGAGTTTCCACGGAAACAGTATTGTGTCTCCATGGTAACAGGAGGGTTTGTCTCCGTATTGTGTGTCTCCAGGGTAACGGTATGGGTCGTGTCGGCTGGGTTCTCCTCACCCTACCAGCCCTGCTGTCCCAGATCAGTGTTCCGGCCGCGGCCCAGAAACCACCTGGGCTGAGTGTGGGCGTGGTCATGGGTCAGACACGGTCAATCAGTGACCAGGATATAATTCCTGTCAGACGGAGTGATGACCCTCTGGATGTGACAGTGACCACCTTGAGAATCAACCAGACCGACCCAAAGACTGTCATCACACAGGTACACTGTGTGTGTGTGTTTGTGTGTGTGTTTGTGTGTGTCTGTGTGTGTGTGTGATTGTGTTTGTGTGTGTGTTTGTGTGTGTTTGTGTGTGTGTGTGTTTGTGTGTTTGTGTGTGTGTGTGTTAATGTGTATGACCCTCTGGATGTCACAGTGTCCACCCTGAGAATCAACAAGACAGACCCAAAGACTGTCATCACACTGTGTGTGTGTGTGTGTGTGTGTGTGTGTGTGTGTGTGTGTGTGTGTGTGTGTGTGTGTGTGTGTGCGTGCGTGCATGCGTGCGTGTGTGTTAATATGTGTGTGTGTTTTTGTGTGCGTGCGTGTGTGTTAATATGTGTGTGTCCCCCTACCTTGTCTGTCCCCAAACCTGTCTGTCTCCCAACCCTGTCTGTCCCCAACCCTGTCTGTCCCCTACCCTGTCTGTCTGTCCCCCTACCTTGTCTGTCCCCTACCCTGTCTGTCTCCCAACCCTGTCTGTCTGTCCCCCTACCCTGTCTGTCCCCTACCCTGTCTGTCCCCCTACCCTGTCTGTCCCCAACCCTGTCTGTCTCCCAACCCTGTCTGTCCCCAACCCTGTCTGTCCCCTACCCTGTCTGTCCCCCTACCCTGTCTGTCCCCAACCCTGTCTGTCCCCCTACCCTGTCTGTCTGTCCCCCTACCCTGTCTGTCCCCAACCCTGTCTGTCTCCCAACCCTGTCTGTCCCCAACCCTGTCTGTCCCCTACCCTGTCTGTCCCCCTACCCTGTCTGTCCCCAACCCTGTCTGTCCCCCTACCCTGTCTGTCTGTCCCCCTACCCTGTCTGTCCCCCTACCCTGTCTGTCCCCAACCCTGTCTGTCTCCCAACCCTGTCTGTCTGTCCCCCTACCCTGTCTGTCCCCAAACATGTCTGTCTCCCAACCCTGTCTGTCCCCAACCCTGTCTGTCCCCTACCCTGTCTGTCTGTCCCCCTACCCTGTCTGTCCCCTACCCTGTCTGTCCCCAACCCTGTCTGTCTGTCCCCCTACCCTGTCTGTCCCCTACCCTGTCTGTCCCCCTACCCTGTCTGTCCCCGACCCTGTCTGTCTCCCAACCCTGTCTGTCTGTCCCCCTACCCTGTCTGTCCCCAACCCTGTCTGTCTCCCAACCCTGTCTGTCTGTCCCCCTACCCTGTCTGTCCCCAACCCTGTCTGTCCCCTACCCTGTCTGTCCCCCTAACCTGTCTGTCCCCAACCCTGTCTGTCCCCCTACCCTGTCTGTCCCCAACACTGTCTGTCCCCCAACCCGGCCTGCCTATAAAATTGACGTCTAATCTGACGTTTATCCACCGGTTAAATTGAATGCTGGTAAACGTAATTTGGCACAGACGTCTTCAGGGGAAGTAATAATTGGAGATGTTGTCATCTTGATGGAGCAACAGTGGGATTTAAACAAACAACGTCCAGAGGGAACGTTTCCTGTGACACTCAGGGTTCAGGGTTTAAATACGTCCTGTTAAGAAGAAATGATTGGAAATGCTTGTATGTCGGATGTGCTGTTGTTACACAACTTAATTTGCTCAAGTATGTAAACAAATTATATAAAATATGAATTAATAAAATAAACCCTTCCACCTGCATTCTACAGGTGTTAATTAGAACACACTCATAGAGTGCCAAGTTAACCCTGAGCTGTGTGTGTGTTTGTGTCCAGGTGTGTTAATTAGAACACACTCATAGAGTGCCAAGTTAACCCTGAGCTGTGTGTGTGTTTGTGTCCAGGTGTGTTAATTAGAACACACTCATAGAGTGCCAAGTTAACCCTGAGCTGTGTGTGTGTTTGTGTCCAGGTGTGTTAATTAGAACACACTCATAGAGTGCCAAGTTAACCCTGAGCTGTGTGTGTGTTTGTGTCCAGGTGTGTTAATTAGAACACACTCATAGAGTGCCAAGTTAACCCTGAGCTGTGTGTGTGTTTGTGTACAGGTGTGTTAATTAGAACACACTCATAGAGTGCCAAGTTAACCCTGAGCTGTGTGTGTGTTTGTGTCCAGGTGTGTTAATTAGAACACACTCATAGAGTGCCAAGTTAACCCTGAGCTGTGTGTGTGTTTGTGTACAGGTGTGTTAATTAGAACACACTCATAGAGTGCCAAGTTAACCCTGAGCTGTGTGTGTGTTTGTGTCCAGGTGTGTGAGCTGCTCCAGAGAAAGCCTCTCCATGGTGTGGTCTTTGCTGACGGGACGGACCAGGAAGCTATCTCTCAGATCCTGGACTTCCTGTCTTCTCAGACCTTACTTCCTGTCCTGGGTGTCTACGGGGGATCATCCATGATCATGGCTGACAAGGTCAGATTCATCCACCCACAGCCTCCTCTATTTCTCCTATATCTCCTCTATATCTCCTCTATCTCTCCTCTATCTCTCCTTATCTCTCATCTATCTCCTCTATCTCTCCTCTATCTCTCCTATCTCTCCTCTATCTCTCCTCTATCTCTCCTCTATCTCTCCTCTATCTCTCCTCTATCTCTCCTCTATCTCTCTTCTATCTCTCATCTATCTCACTGCCACAATGCTTACTGTACTGTCAGATTCACCAAACTGAATGACTGGCTAACTGAACTACTGACTGAAAGTCTGACTAAAATACTGACTGGCTGACTTACTGAATTACTAACTGGCTGGCAGGTTAACTGAATAACAAATTAGCTGACTGATTGACTTAACGACTGACTGAGACAATGTTCAGCTGATATCATCTATGTGATTTTAATGAGGTTTTCAGTAAAAGCTGAATGTGTCACCTCCTCTGTATGTCTCTGTGATCTCCTCTGTATGTCTCTGTGACCTCCTCTGTATGTCTCTGTGATCTCCTCTGTATGTTTCTGTGACCTCCTCTGTATGTCTCTGTGATCTCCTCTGTATGTCTCTGTGATCTCCTCTGTATGTCTCTGTGACCTCTTCTGTATGTCTCTGTGACCTCCTCTGTATGTTTCTGTGACCTCCTCTGTATGTCTCTGTGATCTCCTCTGTATGTCTCTGTGATCTCCTCTGTATGTCTCTGTGATCTCCTCTGTATGTCTCTGTGACCTCCTCTGTATGTCTCTGTGATCTCCTCTGTATGTCTCTGTGATCTCCTCTGTATGTCTCTGTGACCTCCTCTGTATGTCTCTGTGATCTCCTCTGTATGTCTCTGTGATCTCCTCTGTATGTCTCTGTGATCTCCTCTGTATGTCTCTGTGACCTCCTCTTTGATCTCCTCTGTATGTCTCTATGACCTCCTCTGTATGTCTCTGTGATCTCCTCTGTATGTCTCTGTGACCTCCTCTGTATGGACTTCAATTACAGAAAACCATTCCTCTGTCTGTCTGTCTGTCTGTCGGTCCTACCTCTGGTAGCAGACCAAACTGTTTGTTCAATTTCGATTTAATGAGCTAGTGTTCATAATATAAATTGCTTTATTAGCATAGAAAAGGTACAAGACCATATCAAATATCATATTTGAAAACCAATGTAAAGACTAAGTAAACTTTTCTTTCACTCACTTTCTTTGAACTTTTCTTAGTCCCCCATCTCACTATTCTCTCTGTCTCTCTTTACCTCCATCTCTGTGGGGCTGTGGTTCCATGGTGGCGTGGTGGTTTCCTTCTCTGTTTGTGCTCTGCTCTGTGTGTGTTTGTGTCTTGTCAGTGCGGTTTGTACTGGTGATTTCTGCTGAGAGGGCTGTTTAAAATTTAACATGTTAACAGGTGACCTATATTGTGAGAAACATCTCCTATCTGACTCTGCCTTTAATCCGGCCCTGGAAGGAGGCGAGAGTAGGAAGGAGGCGAGATGGAAAGGAGATGAAAGAGGATGAAGTGGAGTTGAAAGGAGTGTGAGAAGAGAAGGGGATAAAGGATGGATGAAGGAGATTGAGGGATGAGCACGAGAAAAGTTGAAATTTAGGTAGGGGATTGACTGAGTGAGAGTGGACCAAAGTAGAGAGCGGTGCTTATAGAATTACAAATACAATCTATTATAGTCCCACAGTCTGTACAGGTCTAATGTGAGGAAACAGCCCCACACTATGTACAGATCTGATGTGAGGAAACAGCCCCACACTATGTACAGGTCTAATGTGAGGAAACAGCCCCACACTATGTAAAGTCTTATGTGAGGAAACAGATCCACACTATGTACAGGTCTAATGTGAGAAAACAGCCCCACAGTCTGTACAGATCTAATGTGAGGAAACAGCCCCACACTATGTAAAGTCTTATGTGAGGAAACAGCCCCACACTATGTAAAGTCTTATGTGAGGAAACAGCCCCACACTATGTACAGGTCTAATGTGAGAAAACAGCCCCACAGTCTGTACAGATCTAATGTGAGGAAACAGATCCACACTATGTACAGGTCTAATGTGAGGAAACAGCCCCACAGTCTGTACAGGTCTAATGTGAGGAAACAGCCCCACACTATGTACAGATCTGATGTGAGGAAACAGCCCCACAGTCTGTACAGGTCTAATGTGAGGAAACAGCCCCACACTATGTACAGATCTGATGTGAGGAAACAGCCCCACACTATGTACAGGTCTAATGTGAGGAAACAGCCCCACACTATGTACAGATCTGATGTGAGGAAACAGCCCCACACTATGTACAGGTCTAATGTGAGGAAACAGCCCCACACTATGTACAGGTCTAATGTGAGGAAACAGCCCCACACTATGTACAGGTCTAATGTGAGGAAACAACCCCACACTATGTACTGGTCTAATGTGAGGAAACAGATCCACATTCTGTACAGATCTAATGTGAGGAAACAGCCCCACACTATGTACCGGTCTAATGTGAGGAAACAGATCCACATTCTGTACAGATCTAATGAGATTTGTTGGGTGCTGCTTCTGCAATATGCACATTTCAAAACCGATCTATTCAAATTTGTTGGTTTTATTTATTCACTTTACTAGTTAATTTAATTTATTCATTTGGCTTGGCCTACTTTGTAGGCTATTTTTACTACGACTTTACTAGAAAAAAACTTCGTTATCTAATTTTGAATGAGTCAAGTCTCAAGTCAAGCGTGATATTTGTCAGCATTATGCTGAGTGACTCAGGAACTTATTTATCAAGCAAATCAAACACATTTGGTAAATAATACAATATCTACATTTTAAAATACATGTATTAGGCTCTCGTAGCTAATTTGACCTGAGTTATAGGTTAGATGCTGAATTTGTGCAGTAATCAGAAAGAAGGCATACAGACAATATAGTTACAGACATTTGGCCTGGTATATGGGAGGAGGGCTGGGGGAGAAGGGCTGGGGGAGGAGGGCTGGGGGAGGAGGGCTGGGGGAGGAGGGCTGGGGGAGGAGGGAAGGGGGAGAAGGGCTGGGGGAGAAGGGCTGGGGGAGGAGGGCTGGGGGAAGAGGGCTGGGGGAGGAGGGCTGGGGGAGGAGGGCTGGGGGAGGAGGGCCGGGGAGGAGGGCTGGGGGAGGAGGGCTGGGGGAAAAGGGCCTGAGGAGAAGGGCTAGGGGAGGAGGGCTGGGGGAGGAGGGCTGGGGGAGAAGGGTTGGGGGAGAAGGGTTGAGGAGAAGGGTTGAGGAAGGATGGTTTGGGGAGGAGGGATTGGAGGAGAAAAGCGTTGGCTGGTCTCTGTAAGCTTTACGGATGTGATGTGAAAGTAACTAAATAACTGGAGAGGCCTTCTAGACAGTTAATGATTATGGGGGGTGAGTGTACGGTTGCCAGTTAACCAGATATATCTTCCTCTCTTCTTCTCTTTACCCAATCTCCTTTATCTCTCCTCACCTCATCCCCATTATATTCTCAACACATCATCCCTTTTATCTTCTCCTCACATCATCCCTTTTATCTTCTCCTCACATCATCCCTTTTATATCCTCAACCCATCCTCATTATCTCCTCACCTCATCCTTTTTATTTTCTCCTCACCTCCCTACTCCTCGTCTTTTGCTCCACATCTTCTTCTCATCCCTCCCCTACGCCACAGTTGAAAAGGACAGTTGTGATTCTGTTTTTTTCTGTGTGTGTATAGGCTTGTGTGTATATAATAGTGGTGTGTGTGTATAATAGTGGTGTGTCTGTGTGTATAATAGTGGTGTGTGTGTATAATAGTGGTGTGTGTGTGTGTGTGTGTGTTTTTGTGTGTGTGTATAATAGTGGTGTGTGTGTGTGTGTGTATAATAGTGCTGCAGAAAAGTATTCCCCCTGCTTTAATCCTCTTCACTTAAAACCACGGGGCTATTTAAAGATTCTACAACCCTTTCACATCAGCTACCAGGGGCAAGAAGACTGTGTGTGTTTGTACCAACTGCCTTCTAGTTAAAAAGGAGAGTACATTACCTTAGAATACTGTCATTATTATCTACACATTCTTCTCCTGCTCACCAGAGGAATCAACCAGCATCGTTCAGGAAACACTTTGACAACAGCGGTGGATTAGCCATGACTCGTATTTCAATATAATTCCCTCCCAGACTCCAGCCTTGTATTTCAGTAGTTTACAAGCAGAGCAGTGGAACCAAACACCAGAATATATCTCCGTGTTGTGTGATATATCTGGATATCTAACAGCCATTACAGGGAATTACTCTCATGTGTTCAACAGGAGCTTGTATGCAAACAAACACCAGGTTATATCTCTGTCTTGTGTGATATATCTGGATATCTAACAGCCATTACATGGAATTACTCTCATGTGTTCAACAGGAGGTTGTATGCAAACAAACAGCAGAATATATCTCCGTGTTGTGTGATATATCTGGATATCTAACAGCCATTACATGGAATTACTCTCATTTGTTCAACAGGAGGTTGTATGCAAACAAACAGCAGAATATATCTCCGTGTTGTGTGATATATCTGGATATCTAACAGCCATTACAGGGAATTACTCTCATGTGTTCAACAGGAGGTTGTATGCAAACAAACACCAGGATAAACCATCCCATAAGTACATCTGTTGTTGTTAACATGGGAAGTGATTAAACCAAACAGCTGCACTGAGATCAATCTTACTGGATCATTATAACCTGTTCTGCTGATGCATATAAACAATAATTTGCCTACGGTAGCAATGATTAGATGACTTTAGGTAGTACCATGTTTAAAAGTCGCTATGGAAACAAAAGCCCATCCAAATCTTGGCATTAATATTAACATTTGTTATATATTTTATATTCAAAACAAAAGTAGAAGTTACCCTATTTTCCTGTTTTGCAAAGCTGAGTGAAATAATATGAAAAAAGTATTAGTGGATTATTTCATCGTTGAATCGGATGAAACTGATTTGATTAAACCATCCAATGCTGAAATGGTTTTGATTAACTTAACCAATGCTGAAAAGGTTTTGATTAAACCAACCAATGCTGAAATGGTTTTGATTAAACAAACCAATGCTCAAATGGTTCTGATTAAACCAACCAATGCTCAAATGGTTCTGATTAAACCAACCAATGCTGAAATGGTTCTGATTAACCCAACCAATGCTGAAATGGTTTTGATTAAACCAACCAATGCTCAAATGGTTTTGATTAAACAAACCAATGCTCAAATGGTTTTGATTAAACAAACCAATGCTGAAATGGTTTTGATTAAACAAACCAATGCTGAAATGGTTTTGATTAAACAAACCAATGCTGAAATGGTTTTCATTAAACAAACCAATGCTCAAATGGTTTTGATTAAACAAACCAATGCTCAAATGGTTTTGATTAAACAAACCAATGCTGAAATGGTTTTCATTAAACCAACCAATGCTCAAATGGTTTTCATTAAACCAACCAATGCTCAAATGGTTTTGATTAAACAAACCAATGCTCAAATGGTTTTGATTAAACCTGTGTGTGGCCCGTCTGCTATAAAAAGAATGTTTACATCTTTAAATAATGTTTAGTCTCCATTCCCAATTATTGGAGTGTCAACATCGCAGAAGCAATTCAATTTAAAATGTGTATTAAGAAAAGACAAATGACCTGTTGAATATTATTGGCACCCCAGAGCTGGTACTATATTATTCAAGATTAGGACCAACTAATGCCTTATGTAGTCATCAATGAGATGCACCTTTCACACAATTTGGAGCGTCGCCATCGGCAACCTGCTCTCATCACTGTTTAAGAGGCGCCCTCCAGCAACTGCTCTTTTCAGCCCTTGCCTTGTTTTCTGGATGTGACTCAAATGAGTACAATTTCCTGGCAACGGCACTACAGGTCCACTGTTTCTGTCCTCTCTTAACGTTCTCGGGTGATGTTTTTATGTGTGTTTTGTTGTCCTGCTGCAACACCCCTATAACGTCCACAACGGCAGATTGTCTGCAGTTTTTGTGATGTCTCTTTCATGACTCCTTGTTAAAGCCCCCCAGGACAAGCAACCACGAAGCAAAATCAAAACCCTCTGTGTTTGACTGTCAGAAGGCTTTTCAGAGCTTTTCAGAGCATCATTTGGCTGTTAAGAAACATTTGAAGACTGTGCTGCTGAACGAGACAGAAGAAAGCCTGATTGAACTTCTTAAAAACCCACACAAACAAGCCAAAATCGCAGGGGAAACGTTGGACCATTGAATCAAAATTCTAATTCTTTGGCAAAAAAATAAGCCCTGTGTTTTCCCCCCAACGCCCGAATTGAGCATTTAATGAAAGGAACACCTTTTACAATAAAACATGAGGAGGATTTATAATGCTGGAAGCTGCTACAGAAAACAACACAGAATCATTTGTCTATTTACTTAGTTTACATAATTTATCAGCTCTTTTATCACAGCATAGTGTCAGGAACTTGGACCTCTGTAACGCATTGTTCTGTAACTGGTTAAACAGTAACTGGTTAATCAGTAACGGGTTAGTCAGTAACGGGTTAATCAGTACTGGTTAATCAGTAACTGGTTAATTAGTAACGGGTTAATCAGTACTGTAGTGGCATCTCAAATTTATTTTGAGGGACAATTACTTCTAAACTGTTTATTGTGTGCACTCACCTTGATTTTAAAGCTGAAGCTGCTAGCTAAGAATAACATTCTGACTGCTATCTTGATATTCCAGCTGAAGCTGCAAGCTGTGGATAATAATATTCTGACTGCTATCTTGATATTCCAGCTGAAGCTGCTAGCTGTGGATAATAACATTGTGACTGCTATCTTGATATTCCATCTGAAGCTGCTAACTGTGGATAATAATATTCTGACTGCTATCTTGATATTCCATCTGAAGCTGCTAGCTGTGGATAATAATATTCTGACTGCTATCTTGATATTCCATCTGAAGCTGCTAGCTGTGGATAATAATATTCTGACTGCTATCTTGATATTCCATCTGAAGCTGCTAGCTGTGGATAATAATATTCTGACTGCTATCTTGATATTCCATCTGAAGCTGCTAACTGTGGATAATAATATTCTGACTGCTATCTTGATATTCCATCTGAAGCTGCTAGCTGTGGATAATAATATTCTGACTGCTATCTTGATATTCCATCTGAAGCTGCTAGCTGTGGATAATAATATTCTGACTGCTATCTTGATATTCCATCTGAAGCTGCTAGCTGTGGATAATAATATTCTGACTGCTATCTTGATATTCCATCTGAAGCTGCTAGCTGTGGATAATAATATTCTGACTGCTATCTTGATATTCCATCTGAAGCTGCTAACTGTGGATAATAATATTCTGACTGCTATCTTGATATTCCATCTGAAGCTGCTAGCTGTGGATAATAATATTCTGACTGCTATCTTGATATTCCATCTGAAGCTGCTAGCTGTGGATAATAATATTCTGACTGCTATCTTGATATTCCATCTGTAGCTGCTAGCTGTGGATAATAATATTCTGACTGCTATCTTGATATTCCATCTGAAGCTGCTAGCTGTGGATTATAACATTCTGACTGCTATCTTGATATTCCATCTGAAGCTGCTAACTGTGGATAATAACATGTTGTTGACAGAACAGATTAGGTCGGGAGTTGTTGAACTGCTGGGTGTCACTGCATTGATAATGGTTATATCTGTGCGTGGGTGTGTTCGTGTGTGTGTGCATTAGCGTGTGAACCAACAGGCTTGTATTTGTTTTGCCATCCTTGTGAGGACCGTAAATGCCTGCAGGGATAATGAAATGCTCTATTTTTCTTCGAGATTCAGATTACAGTTAGGGTTAAGGTAAGGATTAGTGTTTAGCATTCAGAGGTTTATGTCCAACTGTATGGTTATAGTCAGGGTGAGGGATTAGGTTTAGTTTTGGAGAAAAAGAATGAGACTACAGGTGATGGGTTAAGTTTAGGGTAAAGGGTTAGACCAAGGGTGAGGGGTTAGGTTTAGGGTAAAGGGTTAGACCAAGGGTGAGGGGTTAGGTTTAGGGTAAAGGGTTAGACCAAGGGTGAGAGGTTTAGGGTAAAGGGTTAGACCAAGGGTGAGGGGTTAAGTTTAGGGTAAAGGGTTAGACCAAGGGTGAGGGGTTAAGTTTAGGGTAAAGGGTTAGACCAAGGGTGAGGGGTTAGGTTTAGGGTAAAGGGTTAGACCAAGGGTGAGGGGTTAAGTTTAGCGTAAAGGGTTAGACCAAGGGTGAGAGGTTTAGGGTAAAGGGTTAGACCAAGGGTGAGAGGTTTAGGGTAAAGGGTTAGACCAAGGGTGAGAGGTTAGGTTTAGGGTAAAGGGTTAGACCAAGGGTGAGGGGTTAAGTTTAGGGTAAAGGGTTAGACCAAGGGTGAGGGGTTAAGTTTAGGGTAAAGGGTTAGACCAAGGGTGATGGGTTAAGTTTAGGGTAAAGGGTTAGACCAAGGGTGAGGGGTTAGGTTTAGGGTAAAGGGTTAGACCAAGGGTGAGGGGTTAGGTTTAGGGTAAAGGGTTAGACCAAGGGTGAGGGGTTAAGTTTAGGGTAAAGGGTTAGATCAAGGGTGAGGGGTTAAGTTTAGGGTAAAGGGTTAGACCAAGGGTGAGGGGTTAGGTTTAGGGTAAAGGGTTAGACCAAGGGTGAGGGGTTAAGTTTAGGGTAAAGGGTTAGACCAAGGGTGAGGGGTTAGGTTTAGGGTAAAGGGTTAGACCAAGGGTGAGAGGTTTAGGGTTAAGGGTTAGACCAAGGGTGAGAGGTTAGGTTTAGGGTAAAGGGTTAGACCAAGGGTGAGGGGTTAAGTTTAGGGTAAAGGGTTAGACCAAGGGTGAGGGGTTAAGTTTAGGGTAAAGGGTTAGACCAAGGGTGATGGGTTAAGTTTAGGGTAAAGGGTTAGACCAAGGGTGAGGGGTTAGGTTTAGGGTAAAGGGTTAGACCAAGGGTGAGGGGTTAGGTTTAGGGTAAAGGGTTAGACCAAGGGTGAGGGGTTAGGTTTAGGGTAAAGGGTTAGACCAAGGGTGAGGGGTTAAGTTTAGGGTAAAGGGTTAGACCAAGGGTGAGGGGTTAAGTTTAGGGTAAAGGGTTAGACCAAGGGTGAGGGGTTAAGTTTAGGGTAAAGGGTTAGACTAGACTAGAAGTGTAAGAGTTAGAGACAGAGAGAACATTAATGAGAGTGTGAGAGACAGAGAGAACATTAATAAGAGAGTGAGAGACTGAGAACATTGATGAGGGTGTGAGAGACAGAGAGAACATTAATAAGAGAGTGAGAGACAGAGAGAACATTAATAAGAGAGTGAGAGACAGAGAGAACATTAATAAGAGAGTGAGAGACAGAGAGAACATTAATAAGAGAGTGAGAGACAGAGAGAACATTAATAAGAGAGTGAGAGACAGAGAGAACATTAATAAGAGAGTGAGAGACAGAGAGAACATTAATAAGAGAGTGAGAGACAGAGAGAACACTAATAAGAGAGTGAGAGACAGAGAGAACACCAATAAGAGAGTGAGAGACAGAGAGAACATTGATAAGAGAGTGAGAGACAGAGAGAACATTGGTAAGAGAGTGAGAGACAGGGAGAGAACATTAATAAGGGAGTGAGAATGAGAGACAGAGAGCACATTAATGAGGGAGTGAGAGTGAGAGACAGAGAGAACATTAATGAGAGTGAGAGACAGAGAGGACATTAATGAGTGAGTGAGAGTGAGAGACAGAGAGAACATTAATGAGGGAGTGAGAGTGAGAGACAGAGAGAACATTAATGAGGGAGTGAGAGTGAGAGACAGAGAGAACATTAATGAGGGAGTGAGAGTGAGAGACAGAGAGAACATTAATGAGTGAGTGAGAGTGAGAGACAGAGAGAACATTAATGAGAGAGTGAGAGTGAGAGACAGAGAGAACATTAATGAGAGAGTGAGAGTGAGAGACAGAGAGAACATTAATCAGGGAGTGAGAGTGAGAGACAGAGAGAACATTAATGAGGGAGTGAGAGTGAGAGACAGAGAGAACATTAATGAGTGAGTGAGAGTGAGAGACAGAGAGAACATTAATGAGAGAGTGAGAGACAGAGAGAACATTAATGAGAGAGTGAGAGACAGAGATATCATTAATGAGAGAGTGAGAGTGAGAGACATAGAGAACATTGATAAGAGAGTGAGAGACAGAGAGAACATTAATGAGGGAGTGAGAGTGAGAGACAGAGAGAACATCAATGAGGGAGTGAGAGTGAGAGACAGAGAGAACATTAATGAGGGAGGGAGAGTGAGAGACAGAGAGAACATTAATGAGGGAGTGAGAGTGAGAGACAGAGAGAACATTAATGAGAGAGTGAGAGACAGAGATATCATTAATTAGAGAGTGAGAGACAGAGAACAGAGAGAACATTAATGAGGGAGTGAGAGACAGAGAGAACATTAATGAGAGAGTGAGAGTGAGAGACAGAGAGAACATTAATCAGGGAGTGAGAGTGAGAGACAGAGAGAACATTAATGAGGGAGTGAGAGTGAGAGACAGAGAGAACATTAATGAGGGAGTGAGAGTGAGAGACAGAGAGAACATTAATAAGAGAGTGAGAGACAGAGAGAACATTAATAAGAGAGTGAGAGACAGAGAGAACATTAATAAGAGAGTGAGAGACAGAGAGAACATTAATAAGAGAGTGAGAGACAGAGAGAACACTAATAAGAGAGTGAGAGACAGAGAGAACACCAATGTGAGAGTGAGAGACAGAGAGAACATTGATAAGAGAGTGAGAGACAGAGAGAACATTGGTAAGAGAGTGAGAGACAGGAGAGAACATTAATAAGGAGTGAGAATGAGAGACACAGAGAACAAATGAGGGAGATGAGAGAGAGAGACAGAGAGAACATTAATGAGAGTGAGAGACAGAGAGGACATTAATGAGTGAGTGAGAGTGAGAGACAGAGAGAACATTAATGAGTGAGTGAGAGTGAGAGACAGAGAGAATATTAATGTGAGAGACAGAGAGAACATTAATGAGGGAGTGAGAGTGAGAGACAGAGAGAACATTAATGAGTGAGTGAGAGTGAGAGACAGAGAGAACATTAATGAGAGAGTGAGAGACAGAGAGAACATTAATGAGAGAGTGAGAGTTGAGTTTTAAAAACACTTTATTGAGTTCTACGAACTCACAACACCACAACTACAAACAAACACACAACATAAACAACAACACAAGAAACCCACAATTTAACAACACAACACTCTCTGAATGCCCCCGGTAGCCATGAAACACTCAGTGTCCCCAACCAGTTTCTCCAGTAGGCATTGTCCAGCCTAAGTCTTGCATTTAGCAAGCACTCAAGCAATCCCACCACATCTGTTTGTTCCCATGTCTGCCTCTCAGGGAAGTGGACATTGAGAGGTGCACCAGTATGCCGTAGCACGTAGTTTGCATCACTCCCCAGATACTCATATGAGCCAATAAAGTCATTGGACACAGCACATGGTTGGTATAGGTTGTACATGGGCATCCAGTGTTTGTTCATGCGCTCCACGTCCTTTACCAGTACAGACTCTGTAAATGTTCTGTAGTTCCCAGTGACTACTTTAGCCTTAGTTTGGCCCTTTCTGTAGTGTCTGACAGTCTCCTTAGGCTTCAGGGAGGACAGGAAGAGCAGGTTCCTCTTGTGGCCCATCTCAATGTTGACCTTGTCCAGAGTGCCACTCAGGACTTTGCGGACCCTCTTGCAGGCTGTGTAGGCCACCTTGGTGGCATGATGGTAGAGAACACAGTGCTGATTGTTCAACAGGATGTGCTGCAGTATGCTCTTCCTGACGATCACAGTAAACACCAGCAACACAGACAGCCCCATGGCATCTGCCTTTGCTAGTGTGGCACGCCCATTCAGCAGCATTGACCTTATCATTGTGAGTTTCTTACAGACAGACCACATAAAGTTGAATAAAAAATAGGGAAAAAACTGAAAATAGATATATGAAGGAACCCAAAACGGAGGAAACACCCAGTGAAGCCCACAACACATAACTACCTCATTTTCCTTCTTGCTTTCCCACGAGCACTACGACTTTTAGCTGCCGACACAGCCGTGACAATTTTCCTCAACCGGAAACGCTTTTTAGAGCTCAGCTCCTCCTCCCCCACTGTTTTCTGCAGCACCCTTGCAGACCTCGCAAACTTCTCCTCGTCAAAGTAGTTAGACAGTTTTACAGATTTCCCAAATGTTTCATCCAGAAACTCATTCACTTCCTCAAGTGAGTAAAGGTCATCACCACCTCCTGCTGAGACTTCATCCGAGCCATCAGTGATGTCATCCTCCTGCTCTTCTCCCTCAGCAGCCAATGACTCCTGACTTCCCCCTGCCACACTCCAAACCACACCACCGGTCTTTTCACCACTACTACTACTACAGGGCACCTCTACAGTCTGGGAAACCAGAACCTCCTGGCCCTCCAACACACCACTAGTGCTAGCCATCTCCAGCACTGCCTGATCAATCACCCCCCCACCACTACTACTGTATTTCCCTTCCACCACTACTACACCATCATTCACCACATTTTTAACCTGTTGCCCATTTAAACCCTCACTAGCTACTACTAACAACTGAGCTGCCTGCTCATCCCGGTTTCCACTCAGGTCCACCTGCTGCACTACTGGCTCATCAGCCCCCGTACTAACTGGTACAGCCACCACAGGAGTCACTTGTACTCCACCTGTAGTCTTATCATTATGTGGGCACGCCTGACGTTTATGTCCGACATCCCCACATTCAAAACACCGTTGGCTGCCTGTACTGGCATACGCCATATACAGCCGGTCTTCATATTTAACTTTGAATGATAACTCCAAAGTCTGTTCAGGTGAGTCAAGGAACATAAATACCTGTCGCCTAAACGACATTACTCTCTTTAGGTCCGGGTGTTTACACCCCAGAGGGACCATTTTAAGTGAACTGGCGAACTTGCCATATCGCGCTAATTCGCGAGTTAACAATTCATCTGGGATGAATGGAGGCACGTTGGAAATTGTAACCCGCGTTGACGGCGCATACAGCGGAGTTACCTGATACAACATCCCGTTTATCAGCACACCTTGCTCAACCAGTATATGCACCAGGCGTTCCTCCTTTAAAAACACCACCACTGCCTTATTCATACGGGATGCAGACGATACATAATCAAATCCTACCTTTTCCCCAACGGCGACCAGAACTTCCTCCACCGTGATAGTTGCGTCTGTAACGCACCTTAATCCATGCCGCAACGACAAGGACGGCGTCCCCAACCGGGTCGCCATCCCAACACTCTACGGTAATCTCCAAGAGAATAACCCTCCAAAGTCACGAAAAAAGAAAACTTAAGGAAGAAATCAAATCCCAAAGAACAACGCTAACAAACAAAAAGTTTGTTAGCAGTTAGCACTCTCCAGCACACACGCTCCCAGCACACACCCACACTCCCAGCATGCAGTGAGAGAGAGAGAGAGATATCATTAATGAGAGAGTGAGAGACATAGAGAACATTGATAAGAGAGTGAGAGACAGAGAGAACATTAATGAGGGAGTGAGAGTGAGAGACAGAGAGAACATCAATGAGGGAGTGAGAGTGAGAGACAGAGAGAACATTAATGAGGGAGGGAGAGTGAGAGACAGAGAGAACATTAATGAGGGAGTGAGAGTGAGAGACAGAGAGAACATTAATGAGGGAGTGAGAGTGAGAGACAGAGAGAACATCAATGAGGGAGTGAGAGTGAGAGACAGAGATATCATTAATGAGAGAGTGAGAGACAGAGAACAGAGAGAACATTAATGAGGGAGTGAGAGTGAGAGACAGAGAGAACATTAATGAGGGAGTGAGAGTGAGAGACAGAGAGAATATTAATAAGAGAGTGAGAGACAGAGAGAACATTAATAAGAGAGTGAGAGACAGAGAGAACATTAATAAGAGAGTGAGAGACAGAGAGAACATTAATAAGAGAGTGAGAGACAGAGAGAACACTAATAAGAGAGTGAGAGACAGAGAGAACACCAATAAGAGAGTGAGAGACAGAGAGAACACTAATAAGAGAGTGAGAGACAGAGAGAAAACCAATAAGAGAGTGAGAGACAGAGAGAACATTGATAAGAGAGTGAGAGACAGAGAGAACATTGGTAAGAGAGTGAGAGACAGGGAGAGAACATTAATAAGGGAGTGAGAATGAGAGACAGAGAGAACATTAATGAGGGAGTGAGAGTGAGAGACAGAGAGAACATTAATGAGAGTGAGAGACAGAGAGAACATTAATGAGAGTGAGAGACAGAGAGGACATTAATGAGTGAGTGAGAGTGAGAGACAGAGAGAACATTAATGAGTGAGTGAGAGTGAGAGACAGAGAGAATATTAATGTGAGAGACAGAGAGAACATTAATGAGGGAGTGAGAGTGAGAGACAGAGAGAACATTAATGAGTGAGTGAGAGTGAGAGACAGAGAGAACATTAATGAGAGAGTGAGAGACAGAGAGAACATTAATGAGAGAGTGAGAGACAGAGATATCATTAATGAGAGAGTGAGAGACATAGAGAACATTGATAAGAGAGTGAGAGACAGAGAGAACATTAATGAGGGAGTGAGAGTGAGAGACAGAGAGAACATCAATGAGGGAGTGAGAGTGAGAGACAGAGAGAACATTAATGAGGGAGGGAGAGTGAGAGACAGAGAGAACATTAATGAGGGAGTGAGAGTGAGAGACAGAGAGAACATTAATGAGGGAGTGAGAGTGAGAGACAGAGAGAACATCAATGAGGGAGTGAGAGTGAGAGACAGAGATATCATTAATGAGAGAGTGAGACACAGAGAACAGAGAGAACATTAATGAGGGAGTGAGAGACAGAGATAACATTACTATGGGAGTGAGAGTGAGAGACAGAGAGCACATTAATAAGAGAGTGAGAGACAGAGAGAACATTGATGAGGGAGTGAGAGACAGAGAGAACATTAATGAGGGAGTGAGAGTGAGAGACTGAGAGAACATTAATGAGAGAGTGAGAGACAGAGATATCATTAATGAGAGAGTGAGAGACAGAGAACAGAGAGAACATTAATGAGGGAGTGAGAGACAGAGATAACATTAATATGGGAGTGAGAGTGAGAGACAGAGAGAACATTAATGAGTGAGTGAGAGTGAGAGACAGAGAGAACATTAATGAGTGAGTGAGAGTGAGAGACAGAGGGAACATTAATGTGAGAGACAGAGAGAACATTAATGAGGGAGTAAGAGTGAGAGACAGAGAGAACATCAATGAGGGAGTGAGAGTGAGAGACAGAGAGAACATTAATGAGGGAGGGAGAGTGAGAGACAGAGAGAACATTAATGAGTGAGTGAGAGTGAGAGACAGAGGGAACATTAATGAGTGAGACAGAGAGAACATTAATGAGGGAGTGAGAGTGAGAGACAGAGAGAACATTAATGAGGGAGTGAGAGACAGAGAGAACATTAATGAGTGAGTGAGAGTGAGAGACAGAGAGAACATTAATGAGTGAGTGAGAGTGAGAGACAGAGGGAACATTAATGTGAGAGACAGAGAGAACATTAATGAGGGAGTAAGAGTGAGAGACAGAGAGAACATCAATGAGGGAGTGAGAGTGAGAGACAGAGAGAACATTAATGAGGGAGGGAGAGTGAGAGACAGAGAGAACATTAATGAGTGAGTGAGAGTGAGAGACAGAGGGAACATTAATGTGAGAGACAGAGAGAACATTAATGAGGGAGTGAGAGTGAGAGACAGAGAGAACATTAATGAGGGAGTGAGAGACAGAGAGAACATTAATGAGGGAGTGAGAGTCAGAGACAGAGAGAACATTAATGAGTGAGTGAGAGTGATAGACAGAGAGAACATTAATGTGAGAGTGAGAGACAGAGAACATTAATGAGAGAGTGAGAGACAGAGATATCATTAATGAGAGAGGGAGAGTGAGAGACATAGAGAACATTGATAAGAGATTGAGAGACAGAGAAAACATTAATGAGGGAGTGAGAGTGAGAGACAGAGAGAACATTAATGAGGGAGTGAGAGTGAGAGACAGAGAGAACATTAATGAGAGAGTGAGAGACAGAGATATCATTAATGAGAGAGTGAGAGACAGAAAACAGAGAGAACATTAATGAGGGAGTGAGAGAGAGAGAGAACATTACTATGGGAGTGAGAGTGAGAGACAGAGAGCACATTAATAAGAGAGTGAGAGACAGAGAGAACATTGATGAGGGAGTGAGAGTGAGAGACAGAGAGAACATTAATGAGGGAGTGAGAGTGAGAGACAGAGAGAACATTAATGAGAGAGTGAGAGACAGATATATCATTAATGAGAGACAGAGAACAGAGAGAACATTAATGAGGGAGTGAGAGACAGAGAGAACATTAATATGGGAGTGAGAGTGAGAGACAGAGAGCACATTATTAAGAGAGTGAGAGACAGAGAGAACATTAATATGGGAGTGAGAGTAAGAGACAGAGAGCACATTAATAAGAGAGTGAGAGACAGAGAGAACATTGATGAGGGTGTGAGAGTGAGAGACAGAGAGAAAATTGACAAGAGAGTGAGAGACAGAGAGAACATTAATAAGAGAGTGAGAGACAGAGAGAACATTGATAAGAGAGTGAGAGACAGAGAGAACATTAATGTGAGAGTGAGAGACAGAGAGAACATTAATGAGGGAGTGAGAGACAGAGAGAACATTAATGAGGGAGTGAGAGTGAGAGACAGAGAGAACATTAATGAGAGAGTGAGAGACAGAGATATCATTAATGAGAGAGTGAGAGACAGAGAACAGAGAGAACATTAATAAGAGACAGAGAGAACATTAATGAGTGAGTGAGAGTGAGAGACAGAGAGAACATTAATAAGAGAATGAGAGACAGAGAGAACATTGATGAGGGTGTGAAAGTGAGAGACAGAGAGAACATTGATAAGAGAGTGAGAGACAGAGAGAACATTAATAAGAGAGTGAGAGACAGAGAGAACATTAATGAGGGTGTGAGAGACAGAGTGAACCTTAATAAGAGAGTGAGAGACAGAGAGAACATTGATAAGAGAGTGAGAGACAGAGAGAACATTGATAAGAGAGTGAGAGACAGAGAGAACATTAATAAGAGAGTGAGAGACAGAGAGAACATTGATAAGAGAGTGAGATTGAGAGACAGAGAGAACATTGATAAGAGAGTGAGAGTGAGAGACAGAGAGAACATTAATAAGAGAGTGAGAGACAGAGAGAACATTAATAAGAGAGTGAGAGTGAGAGACAGAGAGAATATTAATGAGGGAGTGAGAGTGAGAGACAGAGAGAACATTAATGAGGGAGTGAGAGTGAGAGACAGAGAGGACATTAATGAGTGAGTGAGAGTGAGAGACAGAGAGAACATTAATGAGTGAGTGAGCGTGAGAGACAGAGAGAACATTAATGAGAGAGTGAGAGACAGAGAGAACATTAATGAGAGAGTGAGAGACAGAGAGATCAATAATGAGTGAGTGAGGGTGAGAGACAGAGAGAACATTAATGAGAGAGTGAGAGACAGAGAGATCAATAATGAGTGAGTGAGGGTGAGAGACAGAGAGAACATTAATGAGAGAGTGAGAGTGAGAGACAGAGAGATTGAAATATATGAAGACAGAAGGAGCGTGTAGTCATGTTGTTTAGAGAAAGAGGTGAAGCTCACTGTAAAATGAAGTGTGGAGACTAAGTCCTTGTGTGAGTGTGTGTATGTGTGTATGAAGTCAAAGTCCCTGGTGCTGTGTAGGAAGACAGGAGTATAAATAACACTAGAACTGACAGAGTGGGGGGAATAGAGGGAGAGTCAGAGAGAGGTTTAGAAAGAGAAAAAAAAAGTCTGTACACTCTGGGTGTGTGTGTGTGTGTGTGTCAGGTGGTGTGACTCCATCAGTGTTAGTCATACTAAAGATGATTAATACTGGAAATGTTATCTGTGTGAGTGTTGGTGTGTCTTTGTTGGTGTGTGTTTTGGTGTGGGTGTTGGTGTGTGTTGGTGTGTATGTGTGTGTGTTGGTGTGTATGTGTGTGTGTGTGTTGGTGTGTCTTTGTTGGTGTGTGTTTTGGTGTGGGTGTTGGTGTGTATGTGTGTGTGTGTTTTGGTGTGGGTGTTGGTGTGTGTGTGTATGTGTGTGTTGGTGTGTATGTGTGTGTGTGTGTTGGTGTATGTGTGTTGGTGTGTCTTTGTTGGTGTGTGTTTTGGTGTGGGTGTTGGTGTGTGTTGGTGTGTATGTGTGTGTGTGTGTGTGTGTGTTTTTGGTGTGGTGTTGGTGTGTGTGTGTGTGTGTGTTGGTGTGTATGTGTGTGTGTGTGTGTGTGTGTGTGTGTTGGTGTGTGTGTTGGTGTTGGTGTGTGTGTGCGTGTGTTGGTGTGTCTTTGTTGGTGTGTGTGTTTTGGTGTGGGTGTTGGTGTGTGTTGGTGTGTGTGTGTGTGTTGGTGTGTGTGTGTGTGTTGGTGTGTGTGTTTGTATGTGTTGGTGTGTGTGTTGGTGTGTGTGTGTGTGTGTGTGTGTTGGTGTGTGTGTGTGTGTTGGTGTGTGTGTGTGTGTGTTGGTGTGTGTGTGTTGGTGTGTGTGTTGGTGTGTGTTGGTGTGTGTGTTAACTGATTTTCTTCCAGTAGGTTTCCTTTCTGCTGCTCTGGACAGCAGTCTAAATAATGTAATCCTGAATACATAAGTTAGTGTCATGCTGGTTACACCCCCCAGTAACCCCAAAGACTGTCACCACTGGAATACGCTCAGCCTAGTTCTCAGCAGCCAGCCTCCCTGTATTCAGGAGGTCGGAGTGAGGCCCTGTAATCAGGAGATCAGGGTGAGGCTGTGTAATCAGGAGGTCGGGGTGAGGCTGTAATCAGGAGGTCGGGGTGAGGCTGTAATCAGGAGGTCGGGGTGAGGCTGTAATCAGGAGGTCGGGGTGAGGCTGTAATCAGGAGATCAGGGTGAGGCTGTATAATCAGGAGGTCGGGGTGAGGCTGTAATCAGGAGGTCGGGGTGAGGCTGTGTAATCAGGAGGTCGAGGTGAGGCTGTATAATCAGGAGGTCGGGGTGAGGCTGTGTAATCAGGAGGTCGGGGTGAGGCTGTAATCAGGTGGTCAGGTGAGGCTGTGTAAACACACACTTATATACACACACACACACACACACACACACACACACACACACACAAAGAGACACTGTTAGACAGAAGAAACACACACACACTGTCAGAGAGCACACACACTCACTCACACACACACGGTCAGAGAGCACACACACACACATACACAAACACACGGTCAGAGAGCACACACACACGCTTACACACACGGTCAGAGAGCACACACACGCGTACACACACACACACTCAGAGAGCACACACACGTGTACACACACACACACGGTCAGAGAGCAAACACACACGCGTACACACACACACGTCAGAGAGCACACACACACGCGTATACACACACACACACACACGGTCAGAGAGCACACACACACACGTGTACACACACACACGTCAGAGAGCACACACACGCGCGTACACACGCACACACACACGGTCAGAGAGCAAACGCACACACTTTCACACACACACGCACGCACACGGTTAGAGAGCTCGCTGTAGTTAACACACTCAGAGGTAATTGCCTTAATTGAGAGAGCGACCTACATATTGAGCTGGAGTTACTGGACCAGTAGTCACAGCTGGCACATAGCAGCAGAGGTTTGAAAGGAGAGAGGGAGGAGGAAGTAGGCCCAGGGATGGGTTCAGTGTGGAGAAAGGGAAGACGAGGGTGGAGGAAGGATGGAGAGAAGGGCAGCAGGGAGTGCGGTTAGAGAACAAGGGGCAGTATTAGGAGTTAGAGACAGATGCACTGAAGAAAGAGCAAAATGAAGTGAGACAGCCAGAGGGCTGACATCATGCTTTTAGAGAGAGGGGAGAGAGGGGAGAGAGGGGAGAAGGGGAGAGAAGGGAGACACAGAGAGACAGAGAGCAGGCCCTAGGCAGGACAGTCTGAATGAGCTCCAAACTGTTTTGTGTTCTTCCCTCAAATGAATAATTCACCACAGTGCTGATGGAGCGACGCAGTAGGACGGGCCAGTGTGTGTTGTGTGTGTGTGTGTGTTGTGTGTGTGTGTGTGTGTGTTGTGTTTAGCTCAGTCCCACTCCAGTGACTAGATGTTCCTCTTCCTATAAAGTGGAAAGTGTTTATTCAGGATGCACTGGTCCACATCAACTGTCTCTGTCCTCCTCTCTCCTCCTCCATGTCCCCCTATTATCTAATTATGTGGAGGTCTGTCATCTATTTATGTGGAGGTCTGTCATCTATTTAGGTGGAGGTCTGTCATCTATTTAGGTGGAGGTCTGTCATCTATTTATGTGGAGGTCTGTCATCTATTTATGTGGAGGTCTGTCATCTATTTAGGTGGAGGTCTGTCATCTATTTAGGTGGAGGTCTGTCATCTATTTAGGTGGAGGTCTGTCATCTATTTATGTGGAGGTCTGTCATCTATTTATGTGGAGGTCTGTCATCTATTTATTTGGAGGTCTGCCATCTATTTA
>CM055741.1:1073837-1083837 GCA_029465975.1 Dallia pectoralis
GGTTATTAACCTGAGCCGGTCACTAATGTACTGGTTATTAACCTGAGCCGGTCACTAATGTACTGGTTATTAACCTGAGCCGGTCACTAATGTACTGGTTATTAACCTGAGCCGGTCACTAATGTACTGGTTATTAACCTGAGCCGGTCACTAATGTACTGGTTATTAACCTGAGCCGGTCACTATCATACTGGTTATTAACCTGAGCCGGTCACTAATGTACTGGTTATTAACCTGAGCCGGTCACTATCATACTGGTTATTAACCTGAGCCGGTCACTAATGTACTGGTTATTAACCTGAGCCGGTCACTAATGTACTGGTTATTAACCTGAGCCGGTCACTAATGTACTGGTTATTAACCTGAGCCGGTCACTATCATACTGGTTATTAACCTGAGCCGGTCACTATCATATATCATATCTAACCATTGCTTTAGTGTTTTTTACAACAGACTGCTTACTGTTTTTTTTAGAGTGATGCAAGGAACCATCTGTGTCTGTGTGTTTATATTTGTCTTGTAAACTGTGTGTGTATATGTCACTGTGTGTGTGTTGTAATGTGTGTGTGTGTTCATATTTATGTTGTGAACTGTGTGTGTGTGTGTGTGTGTGTGTATGTGTGTGTGTTGTAATGTGTGTGTGTGTGTTCATATTTATGTTGTGAACTGCGTATGTATGTTTATGTGTTGTGATCTGTGTGTGCATGCTTATATTTTCATTGTGAACTGTGTGTCTGTAGTAAACAGGGGCTGGGCAGTTGTGTTCTTGTAGACCTCAGGCTGTGCAGCCTCAGATGAATGTAACACGGTTAGTGCTGGGTTGGAGCAAAAGCCTGCTCACCGTGCTAGAAAGCTGATTTAGGTTGAAGATGTTTGTGATTTACGCCTCTGATGCCCCCAAGTCTTTCAATGAATAACCTCTGCCTCATCTTCTCGTAATCATGTTGATTTATATAGAGTTCATCTATCTTGGTAAACAGGTTATTCTATGTTATAAAGAGTGTGTCACACTAATAAAGTAATGTGAGTTTGATCACGTGGTTCCTCTGTAAGGTCTGAGTTAATGTGAACTTGTAAAAACAATGAATAACTAGCGATGGTTTGATTTAAGTTGATCCACTTTATGTTATGTCCCACAGAATCGATTTAGTACAGATGTACTTTAGGTACTCAGGTGGTAGTGAATTCCTGGACATTGCTTAGAGGTGCAGAAAGATAAACAGACGGGGCTAACTTTTACACTTTCTATAAAAGATATGGATATGAAACCAGGTGTGTGACATTAATGATGATGTAGAACAGACAACCAGCTGGTTCTGGTACCTGGTCCCTGGTAAACTAGTTTACGTAGTGACCTGGTAATCTGAAGGGTCCCTGGTAAACAAGTATACGTAGTGTCCTGGTAATCTGAAGGGTCCCTAGTAAACTATCCTACGTAGTGTCCTGGTAATCTGAAGGGTCCCTATGAACTAGCCTATGTAGTGTCCTGGTAATCTGAAGGGTCCCTAGTAAACTATCCTACGTAGTGTCCTGGTAATCTGAAGGGTCCCTATGAACTAGCCTATGTAGTGTCCTGGTAATCTGAAGGGTCCCTATAAACTCTGCCCGTCCACTCTGAGCCACATGGTCTTAATCCTCAATACACTGTGTTTCATTTTTGATCTGAATCCCTGGTAAAGCTTCTGCTCTTGGCTACCCACGCACGCTTTGTCCGCTCAACAAAACAATGTGTGCATCCATACAGCCCATTGTGCAGAGGCAAGTTGACGGATGGAAAGTGGCATATTCATCCCCCCAAAATGGGATAATCTAATGACTTTCAGTGATTCACAGGCCATTAATCTCACTGTACTGACGCCGAGTCAACTCTGCTCTCGGCCAACTGGCACCCATCTCCTGCCCTGGCAGCGTTTTAGGGTTCTCCGTTGGACCACAATGCATCTGGCTTGATATACACACGTCCCATTTTCAAGTCAATTAGCTTGTTGGAGTTGAAGGGGGTGAGTCAAACCGCTGTGTCCGAACCCTCGTACATGTGTGGCGGGTCAATGGCTCAGACCTCCACCCAGACCTCCATCCAGACCTCCATCCAGAACCGCTGTGTCTGAACCCTCTCGCACATGTGTGGCGGGTCAATGGCTCAGATTTCCACCCAGACCTCCACCCAGACCTCCATCCAGACCTCCACCCAGAACCGCTGTGTCTGAACCCTCTCACACATGTGTGGCGGGTCAATGGCTCAGACCTCCACCCAGACCTCCATCCAGAACCGCTGTGTCTGAACCCTCTCGAACATGTTTGGCGGGTCAATGGCTCAGACCTCCACCCAGACCTCCATCCAGAACCGCTGTGTCTGAACCCTCTCGAACATGTTTGGCGGGTCAATGGCTCAGACCTCCACCCAGACCTCCACCCAGACCTCCATCCAGAACCCTCTCGCACATGTGTGGCGGGTCAATGGCTCAGACCTCCAGAACACTGCGTCTCCCCAGGCCCCCAATTAGCCAGCGTTCATACGACTGCCGCTGGGTAATGTGAAGTAATGGCGTAATTGCCGATAGTTTCTTTGACATTTGCTTTTAATTAGTGTGTGATAGGGTGATATTTTAGCCAACGGCATCTCCCAACTATTTATTTGGCCGGAGCGGACCAACGAGCCTTCATCCCTGCATATCATTATAATGATGATGATGGCAACATAAAGAGATGAAGAGGGAGAGAGGAGCAGCGAGTGGTACGTGACCCGTGTGGTTCTGTTAGTCCACTCAGCTGTTCTCTGATCAGTTAGGACAGCATAAACAGCACTGAATAAATTGAATTCACAGATGATCTGTTCCCAAGCAAACAATTACTAAAATCTGTATTACAGATGACAAAGTGTAAAAACAGAATCTGTGAAATTACTTTACTTGACATGTTGTGGTTGTGTGAGGCAGTTGGAGCTCAAAGAATCAAATAAACACTTAAAAACCGGCAACAGAAGTTGCATCTGTCTAATTTATTAAGATATCTGGATCATCTCAGAACCCACTATGGTCTTAGAATTAGAAGATTCTAAAAGGGTTCTATCTGGAACCAAATGGTATTTTAACTAGAACCGATAATGATTCTCTTATTGCTAAAAAAAGACCCACTTTTGGTAGCCTTTGATGAATCACCTACAGCGTAATTCTAAACACCTGGGTTTGATTTGGTGTTGAGGTTTCTCCCATTTCCATGATGTCAGACAAGGATCTCCAGTCACCTGACAAATCTACTACGGTTGGCCGGTCAGATAACTCAGTTCTCTGTCACTGTCTATACAGCTGGCCTGTCATATAACTTTATCCTTCATGTCTTTACTATTGGTCTATCAGACAACTCAGTTTCCTGTCTCCACGTCTTACTAGATGCTGTGTGACATTTCCAGACTTAAAAACACATGAGCCAGTGACTGTCAACGAATACAGCAAAGAGATGCATTTTTTCTGGGTGAGTTCAGGTTCAGGATGTTATTCAGCTGGGTCAACACTTTATTCAACACTTTTATAGAAGTCAGAAAATACTTTCCTTTGCTTCCTCCTCTGCTGTTATACGTCTTCTTGCTGCAAAGTGTTTTGACAGGCTGGCCTTTCATTCACGGCTCATCATGGAATAGTTCCTAGGTGAGTTTACCATCAGCTGGAAAACAGTGGGTTGTTTGCCTTTTGCCCCGTCAGACAGATATAGGGAAACAAAAACCCAGTGAGAAATGGAGACAGATTGAGGGAGATAGAGAGAGAAGCAAAGAGAGAGAGATTGAGACAGACAAAGGAACTGAATCAGACAGTGAAAGAGAGAAAGGCAGGTAGACCTGGCTCTTTAGAGAATACGATGTTCTCCAAAACATTAGGTGGAAATGGAGCTGCACTTCCCAGACATCCACATTAAAGACACATATTTCCCTCCGAACATATAAGAAATAAATTGAACATCAAATCCCGTATCAGTTTTTACAGCACCAACATATGTGACTTGATGTCATGTAAACCTGAGCATTATTCATTTCCTCTTTCCTTTCCTTCATTCTCTCTTCTCGTTTGCTCCTCTCACCATGTTTTCCTTTTTTCTCTCTTTACATTTTACTCCATCCTTCATGCACCCTCCCTCATCCCCTCATTTTGACTTCTTCACACTTCCTCCATCCTTGTCCTCCTTTCCTTCATGCACCCTCCCTCATCCCCTCATTTTGACTTCTTCACACTTCCTCCATCCTTGTCCTCCTTTCCTTCATGCACCCTCCCTCATCCCCTCATTTTGACTTCTTCACACTTCCTCCTTCCTTGTTCTGTCTTTTGCGTTTATAGGCTACTGTTACTCTTCGACATAAAGCAATTGCACAATTACAATCCAGGTCATCTTCCAAACTATAAATGAGGGAATATAATGTGAATGTAATGTATAATGTTTTGTGTCAGTGATGAGGAAGTGTGTATGGTATAAATAGGATCTATTCATGCCTGAGTAAGGCTGATCCATAATACATGAAGCCCCTTAGACATCTTTTATTTCCATCACACCATCTTCACTCCTTTTCTCTGTTTCTCTATAGTCCCTGTTATTTCCCCCCTTCTGCACTGCCTCCTTCTGTGTTAGGGTTGGAGACCGCGCAGTGTGCGTGTGTGTGTGTGTGTGGTGGGTTACGTTGCTCCGGGGTTGCTAAGGTTCTGTGGAGTTGATGTGGAAACGATAGACAAGAGGAGGGAGAGAGAGGGAAAGAGAGAGGGAAAGAGAGAGGGGGAGTGGGATATTTACCCTAAAGGCATTTCTGCTATAAATACCAACTCAAAATTCTTTGATTTGACAATGATGGAGAGCGAGAGAGTTAGAGTGAGAGAGAGAGGGAGAGAGAGAGAGAGGTAGAGAGAGATAGGGGGAGAGGTTTGGAGAGAGACTGGTTCAGGTGAGAGGTTTAGAGAGAGACTGGTTCAGGTGAGAGGTTTGGAGAGAGACTGGTTCAGGGGGGAGATTTGGAGAGAGACTGGTTCAGGTGGGAGGTTTGGAGAGAGACTGGTTCAGGGGGAGGTTTGGAGAGAGACTGGTTCAGGGGGAGATTTGGAGAGAGACTGGTTCAGGTGGGAGGTTTGGAGAGAGACTGGTTCAGGTGAGAGGTTTGGAGAGAGACTGGTTCAGGTGAGAGGTTTGGTGAGAGACTGGTTCAGGGGGGAGGTTTGGAGAGAGACTGGTTCAGCTGGGAGGTTTGGAGAGAGACTGGTTCAGGGGGGAGGTTTGGAGAGAGACTGGTTCAGGTGAGAGGTTTGGAGAGAGACTGGTTCAGGTGAGAGATTTGGAGAGAGACTGGTTCAGGGGGGAGATTTGGAGAGAGACTGGTTCAGGGGGGAGATTTGGACAGAGACTGGTTCAGGGGAGGTTTGGAGAGAGACTGGTTCAGGTGAGAGGTTTGGAGAGAGACTGGTTCAGGTGGGAGGTTTGGAGAGAGACTGGTTCAGGTGAGAGATTTGGAGAGAGACTGGTTCAGGGGGGAGATTTGGAGAGAGACTGGTTCAGGGGGGAGATTTGGAGAGAGACTGGTTCAGGGGGGGTTTGGAGAGAGACTGGTTCAGGTGGGAGGTTTGGAGAGAGACTGGTTCAGGGGGAGGTTTGGAGAGAGACTGGTTCAGGTGGGAGGTTTGGAGAGAGACTGGTTCAGGGGGAGGTTTGGAGAGAGACTGGTTCAGGTGGGAAGTTTGGAGAGAGACTGGTTCAGGGGAGGTTTGGAGAGAGACTGGTTCAGGGGAGGTTTGGAGACAGACTGGTTCAGGGGGTTTGGGTCTTGTTCACGTCTCTCTTGTCATGTTTTAAATTCAGTCATTGAAGAGTTGGAGGAGAGTACAAGGGAGGAAGGAGAGAGAGAGGAGGTAGAGAGGCAGATAGAGAGATGAGAAAGGTAGATGCAGAAGGAAAAAGCAACGGAACAGATAAGAAGAGAAAGAGAGAAGAGTAAGAAGAGGTGTAGTATATTCATGTGGGTGGAAGGAGTCAAATGAGCTCTCTCACTGATGACACACACACACACACATACACACAAACATACACACACACACACACATACACACACATACACACACACACATACACACACATACACTTACACACACACATACACACACACACACACACACACATACACACACACACACACACACACACACACATACACACACAAACACACACACACACACACACACACACACACAGACACACACACTCACATACACACACACATACACACACACATACACACACACACACAAACACACACACAAACACACACACACACACACACGTCATCCACATGTCCACAGCACACTGCTAAAGGAAAAAATGGAGATAAATCCAACATAATACACCTTCTCAAACACTAAGCTAATGGGTGTTAACACACGCATGTAAATACACACACATTGTGCCGGAGATGATGAAGTGTGATGTCAAACACTCTCACACACACCGTCAGAATAATTCAGCTCAAGCAGCATCTGGCTGGTTTAGCTTAGGTTTTGAACAAGATTGTGTGTGTGTTTGTTTGTGTGCGTGTGTGTCAGATTCCTCACAGGCTTTTCACGAAATCATCTGGTTGTAGAGAGGTACAGTCTGTCAGTCATCTGTAATCTGCTTTAAACAGCTGTCACTGTAGGCCCAAAGAGTCACACTGATGCAAGGCTGCGCTAATGCCACCCAAACTAACGCTAGGCTAATGCTACTCTCACTAACTATAGTCTATGCTAATGCTATTCACATGATGCAAGGCAATGCTAATTTTGTTTACATGACGCAAGGCTTGGCAAATGCTACTCAAAGGACGCTAGGCTAACACTATGCACTTTGACCCCAAGTTATGCTAATGCTACCCACACAGACGTAGAACTACAAGGGAGTATACACCAATATACACTGATGAGCCAAAACACAATGACCTAATAAGCTGTTGGTGTCACGAACCATGCGGGTGAAGTGCAGCATAAAAGCCAATTGCAGAGTTTCGATCACGTTCGTGGAGTTTTATTTAATAAAACCAACAGACACAACGAACGGAAAAATGCATAAACTGCAAACCAAATGAAATTGCACATAGAAGGCACTGACTAAAAATCCAAACACAGCTAACAATCAACAAACTCTAACCTCCCACAAAACGTGACATTGAAATAATATAGAAAACTCAAAACTCACCAGAACACAGGAAGTGCAGCACCTCACTAAACTCCCTGTGTGCAACCAAAAGCTTACCCTACGTGACAGTATGTAATCTGCATTCCACCAAAACAGCGCAGACCGGCTGAGGTAGTGACTCTACAAGTCCCCTGAAGGGCAACAACTTCAACTCTTAATCATGTTTTTCAAATAATTCCTGAACAATGTGAGCAGTTTGGCAGTGCACGTCATCCTGCTGATAGAGGCCACTGCCTCAGGGAATACCATCACCATGAAGGGATGTACCTGGTCTGCAACAATGTTTAGGTAGATTGCATGTGTCAAATTGATGTCCAGATAAACATCTGGACACAGGGTTTCCCAGCAGAACATTGTGGAATTCATTTTCCACTTTAATACTCTTACGGTTAGGATTCAAGGGACATTGATTGTCTTCCACAATATATGTATTAAATGATCTTACAGAACATTAAGTCTCTTATAAGATTGAGAATTCGGCATCCAGTTTATTTGACCAAACATGAACTTCTGACCAACATCAAAGGTATCCTACTTTTATACAGGATTGAACAGGATGGCAGTTGGTCAGTTTACAATGTCACATTCTCTGGTCCAGGTGCTAGACAATCGAGATAAGAAAACGTAATTGTAAATGAACCACAACTCCCACGATAGTCTATTCCTTCAATACTATGAGTTAACTTATCTCTAACCTTTGTGAGTGATATCATTGGCCATTTGGTGATTGAACATCCACATGCCCATATATATTGTAAGGGCCTTTCCTTTGGGAATGCTTTTGCGTTTAATTGTTTGTTGGATACATCCTTTGTTCAACCCCAAAAGAAGGTTCATGTAAAAATACACATCATTTAACATTTATCATTGTATTTGTCACTGTACTTCTTTCAGGTCTAGATCATGTATAATGATTTCTCCAACAAGTTATTGATGTTTAAAAATGTGTATTCTCCTCGTTCCTCTGGAGTCTTGATCTATGTTCATTCCAAACACATTTTAAGTCGTACTCTCTGACCGTCTTTATCAAAAAGAAAAAATCACTTGTCTTTCTTTTTCTCCATATCTATCTCTCCTTTGTATCATTCCTGACTCTATTGGGAACAGCGAGTGCATTAACTCTGGCCATGTCATGTTGTCCCTTTGTAGGGTTTGTCAGATTGGCCCAGTTAGCATCCTGTTAGCATCCTGTTAGCATCCAGTTAGCGTTTAAAGTGTTCTCTCTGTTGGATGTTTCTGCTGGAGTGGTGTCTGTTAATTCAGGGTGAGTTGTGAATGTGGGAAAAAGACCTGGTTTGTGTCTTTCAGTTCTATTGTTGTCATGCCGGACTACAGAGGTAGTCTGTTACTTAAGAAAGTCTAAAGGGGCAGTCTCTTTACAATATCTAAATGGGCAGTCTCTTACTTCACAATATCTAAAGGGGCAGTCTCTTTACAATATCTAAATGGGCAGTCTCTTACTTCACAATATCTAAAGGGGCAGTCTCTTTACAATATCTAAATGGGCAGTCTCTTACTTCACAATATCTAAAGGGGCAGTCTCTTTACAATATCTAAATGGGCAGTCTTCCACTTCACAATATCTAAAGGGGCAGTCTCTTTCTTTACAATATCTAAAGGGGCAGTCTCTTTACAATATATAAATGGGCAGTCTCTTACTTCACAATATCTAAATTGGTAGTCTCTTTCTTTACAATATCCAAAGAGGCAGTCTCGTACTTCACAATATCTAAAGGGGCAGTCTCTGACTTCACAATATCTAAAGGGGCAGTCTCTGACTTCACAATATCTAAAGGGGCAGTCTCTGACTTCACAATATCTAAATGGGCAGTCTCTTACTTCACAATATCTAAATGGGCAGTCTCTGACTTCACAATATCTAAATGGGCAGTCTCTTACTTCACAATAGCTAAAGGGGCAGTCTCTGACTTCACAATATCTAAATGGGCAGTCTCTTACTTCACAATATCTAAATGGGCAGTCTCTTACTTCACAATATCTAAAGGGGCAGTCTCTGACTTCACAATATCTAAATGGGCAGTCTCTTACTTCACAATATCTAAATGGGCAGTCTTTTAATTTGCAAGTCCTACATCTTAATAACCTTGTGTCTACTGTTATCTACTCAGAATGAGTAGTGTGTGTGTGTGTGTGTGTGTGTGTGTGTGTGTGTGTGTGTGTGTGTGTGTGTGTGTGTGTGTGTGTGTGTGTGTGTGTGTGTGTGTGTGTGCGTGCGTGCGTGCGTGCGTGCGTGTGAGGCAGTATGACGTTATGCCGTGGGCCACTGCTGTTTCTAGAATCTGACGAACTTCTATCTTTTAAATGCTTTAATGCACCAGTCCTGCCCCTTCCCTGAGCACTAGGCTACACTCACTCATGTTATCTGGGCTAGCAATGGGAGTTTGTGTAGTGCTACGCTAAATGCTATTCTGTGTCAGCCTTGGGACGCTGTGCATGTTTGAATGCTAAGGAAGTCTACAGGAACGCTAGCTATGGGACTTGCTAGTCTACATGTTTAATGCTACAGTATAGTTTGAGAATACAGTCTCTTTAATATTCTAGAAGGCCCCTGTCACCATGGGGACCCTACACTATGTTATGTCTTAACTATTCTAAAAGGCCTCTGTCGCCATGGGAACCAAACACTGTGTTATGTTTTTAACATTTAACAATACCTCTTTTGTTGCCATGGGGACTATACATTGTGGTACATTGTAAATCCATAGTAAAACTTCAGTCTCCTTTTTAGGATGGCATCAGGATTCCTAATGACATTACAAGCTTTATGGTCTGTCATTTTTTGCTCGCC
>CM055741.1:1088837-1101337 GCA_029465975.1 Dallia pectoralis
TACATGGAGGTGGATGTGACCATACTGTAGCTACATAGAGGTGGATGTGACCATACTGTAGCTACATAGAGGTGGATGTGACCATACTGTAGCTACATAGAGGTGGGTGTGACCATACTGTAGCTACATAGAGGTGGATGTGACCATACTGTAGCTCCATAGAGGTGGATGTGACCATACTGTAGCTACATAGAGGTGGATGTGACCATACTGTAGCTACATAGAGGTGGATTTGACCATACTGTAGCTCCATAGAGGTGGATGTGACCATACTGTAGCTTCATAGAGATGGATGTGACCATACTGTAGCTACATAGAGGTGGATGTTACAGTATTGTAGCTACATAGAGGTGGATGTGACCATACTGTAGCTCAATAGAGGTGGATGTGACCATACTGTAGCTACATAGAGGTGGATGTTACAGTACTGTAGCTACATAGAGGTGGATGTTACAGTATTGTAGCTACATAGAGGTGGATGTTACAATACTGTAGCTACATAGAGGTGGATGTGACCATACTGTAGCTACATAGAGGTGGATGTGACCATACTGTAGCTCCATAGAGGTGGATGTGACCATACTGTAGCTCCATAGAGGTGGATGTTACAGTACTGTAGCTCCATAGAGGTGGATGTTACAGTACTGTAGCTACATAGAGGTGGATGTGACCATACTGTAGCTCAATAGAGGTGGATGTGACCATACTGTAGCTCCATAGAGGTGGATGTGACCATACTGTAGCTACATAGAGGTGGATTTTAAGGTACTGTAGCTTTAGAGAGGTGGATGTTACAGTACTGTAGCTCCATAGCGGTGGATGTTACATTTTTGTAGCTTTAGAGAGGTGGATGTTACAGTACTGTAGCTTTAGAGAGGTGGATGTTACAGTACTGTAGCTTTATAGAGGTGGATGTTTCAGTTTTGTAGCTTTAGAGTGGTGGATGTTACAGTACTGTAGATTTAGAGAGGTGGATGTTACAGTACTGTAGCTTTAAAGAGGTGGATGTTACAGTACTGTAGCTTTAGAGAGGTGGATGTTACAGTACTGTAGCTTTAGAGAGGTGGATGTTACAGTACTGTAGCTTTAGAGAGGTGGATGTTATAGTACTGTAGCTTTAGAGAGGTGGATGTTACAATACTGTAGCTTTGGAAAGGTTGATGTGACAGTACTGTAGCTTTAGAGAGGTGGATGTTACAGTACTGTAGCTTTAAAGAGGTGGATGTTACAGTACTGTAGCTTTAGAGAGGTGGATGTGACAGTACTGTAGCTTTAGAGAGGTGGATGTTACAGTACTGTAGATTTAGAGAGGTGGATGTGACAGTACTGTAGCTTTAGAGAGGTGGATGTGACAGTACTGTAGCTTTAGAGAGGTGGATGTGACAGTACTGTAGCTTTAGAGAGGTGGATGTGACAGTACTGTAGCTTTAGAGAGGTGGATGTGACAGTACTGTAGCTTTAGAGAGGTGGATGTGACAGTACTGTAGCTTTAGAGAGGTGGATGTGACAGTACTGTAGCTTTAGAGAGGTGGATGTGACAGTACTGTAGCTTTAGAGAGGTGGATGTGACAGTACTGTAGCTTTAGAGAGGTGGATGTGACAGTACTGTAGATTTAGAGAGGTGGATGTGACAGTACTGTAGCTTTAGAGAGGTGGATGTGACAGTACTGTAGCTTTAGAGAGGTGGATGTGACAGTACTGTAGCTTTAGAGAGGTGGATGTGACAGTACTGTAGCTTCAGTCAAATCAACAGGCTTGTCCTCTTCTCTTTCCATTCACTCTCACTATGAATTTCTCACTCTCTTGCTCCGTCTGTTCCTCATTTCTGTCGTTCTCTCAGTCTGTCTGTTCTTTATTTCTGTCTCCATGCTGTGTAACTACTAGATGTTGTGTCTGTGACAGCTGCTTCTCTATGGTGTGGTTGTGACTTTGATGTCTAATAAGTTTTCCTCTTTGATGGTCTCTCAGCAAGGACTAATAATGTCTGTGTTCTTGTGTGTCTCCTTAGTGCTCGTTATGATATTGGTGTACCTCTCCTTCTCCTCTCTTTCCTTCCTTCTCTTCCTTACCTTTTTTCCTTCCCTCCTTTCCTGTCTCCATAGGATACCAAGTCTACGTTCTTCCAGTTTGGGGCATCTCTGATGCAAGAAGCTCTTCTGATGATGAACATCATGGAGGAGTATGACTGGCATATCTTCTCCATTGTTACCTCGAAGTTCCCCGGGTATCAGGTACACACACACACACACACACACACACACACACACACACACACACACACACACACACACACACACAACTGCAAGACATTTTGCCTGTTGTTTGTAATGACTCTTTAAGGAAAACTGAAGTTAGCTAATATGCATCAGTTTGTGAGGGCAGCCGTCACATATATGTCACATACATGTAGGAGTTCATCAGTGTGCATCAGTTTGTGAGGGCAGCCGTCACATATATGTCACATACATGTAGGAGTTCATCAGTGTGCTACGCGTGACGGTGGACCACAGTTTTGTCCGCTGGGACCTTCAGAGTGTGGTAACGCTGGACGCAGTGGACGGAGACACCAACTCTAAAGCTCACATACAGCTGAAGAGGATCCAGAGTCCTGTTATACTACTCTACTGTTCCAAAGAGGAGGCCAGGTACTAGGGAGGTGGGAGGAGGTCTGGTACTGGGGAGGTGGGAGGAGGTCTGGTACTGGGGAGGTGGGAGGAGGTCTGGTACTGAGGAGGTGGGAGGAGGTCTGGTACTGGGGAGGTGGGAGGAGGTCTGGTACTGGGGAGGTGGGAGGAGGTCTGGTACTGGGGAGGTGGGAGGAGGTCTGGTACTAGGGAGGTGGGAGGAGGTCTGATACTGGGGAGGTGGGAGGAGGTCTGGTACTGGGGAGGTGGGAGGAGGTCTGGTACTAGGGAGGTGGGAGGAGGTCTGATACTGGGGAGGTGGGAGGAGGTCTGATACTGGGGAGGTGGGAGGAGGTCTGATACTGGGGAGGTGGGAGGAGGTCTGATACTGGGGAGGTGGGAGGAGGTCTGGTACTGGGGAGGTGGGAGGAGGTCTGGTACTGGGGAGGTGGGAGGAGGTCTGGTACTAGGGAGGTGGGAGGAGGTCTGGTACTAGCGAGGTGGGAGGAGGTCTGGTACCGGGGAGGTGGGAGGAGGTCTGGTACTGGGGAGGTGGGAGGAGGTCTGGTACTGGGGAGGTGGGAGGAGGTCCGGTACTGGGGAGGTGGGAGGAGGTCTGGTACTGGGGAGGTGGGAGGAGGTCTGGTACTGGGGAGGTGGGAGGAGGTCTGGTACTGGGGAGGTGGGAGGAGGTCTGGTACTGGGGAGGTGGGAGGAGGTCTGGTACTGGGGAGGTGGGAGGAGGTCTGATAGTACTTTGACCCCTATAGATATATACTGGATGAGGTCAGGTCATTATTATTAGCTAACAGTACTTTGACCCCTATAGATATATACTGGATGAGGTCAGGTCATTATTATTAGCTAATAGTACTTTGACCCCTATAGATATATATTGGATGAGGTCAGGTCATTATTATTAACTAATAGTACTTTGACCCCTATAGATATATACTGGATGAGGTCAGGTCATTATTATTAACTAATAGTACTTTGACCCCTATAGATATATATTGGATGAGGTCAGGTCATTATTATTAACTAATAGTACTTTGACCCCTATATATATATACTGGATGAGGTCAGGTCATTATTATTAACTAATAGTACTTTGACCCCTATAGATATATACTGGATGAGGTCAGGTCATTATTATTAACTAATAGTACTTTGACCCCTATAGATATATACTGGATGAGGTCAGGTCATTATTATTAACTAATAGTACTTTGACCCCTATAGATATATATTGGATGAGGTCAGGTCATTATTATTAGCTAACAGTACTTTGACCCCTATAGATATATACTGGATGAGGTCAGGTCATTATTATTAGCTAATAGTACTTTGACCCCTATAGATATATATTGGATGAGGTCAGGTCATTATTATTAACTAATAGTACTTTGACCCCTATAGATATATACTGGATGAGGTCAGGTCATTATTATTAACTAATAGTACTTTGACCCCTATAGATATATATTGGATGAGGTCAGGTCATTATTATTAACTAATAGTACTTTGACCCCTATATATATATACTGGATGAGGTCAGGTCATTATTATTAACTAATAGTACTTTGACCCCTATAGATATATACTGGATGAGGTCAGGTCATTATTATTAACTAATAGTACTTTGACCCCTATAGATATATATTGGATGAGGTCAGGTCATTATTATTAACTAATAGTACTTTGACCCCTATAGATATATATTGGATGAGGTCAGGTCATTATTATTAACTAATAGTACTTTGACCCCTATAGATATATACTGGATGAGGTCAGGTCATTATTATTAACTAATAGTACTTTGACCCCTATAGATATATACTGGATGAGGTCAGGTCATTATTATTAACTAATAGTACTTTGACCCCTATAGATATATACTGGATGAGGCCAGGTCTCTGGGTCTGACTGGTTCTGGGTACATCTGGATTGTACCAAGTCTGACCACAGGGAATCCCGACTTAAACCCAGACATCTACCCCCTGGGAATGATATCTGTGTCATACAACGAGATGGAGTACCCTCTGGAGAGCCGTCTACGAGACGGGGTGGGCATTATCGCCACTGCAGCCGTCTCCATGCTCAGAGAGAAAGGGGAGGTGCCAGAGCCACATGGCAGTTGCTACAGCCAACCAGAGAAGGGGAAAACTCCACCCAGCGCCCTTCGCGGGTAAGAAATTATGTGAAAGTGTGTACATTGTGTGTTGAGTGGCTGTTATAATGCCCTGTATTGTAGTGAATTCCATAAAGTACTACATCTGGACAGTTAAAGAATCAGAATCAGAAGCAGGATTTCTCTCTGACCTCTGGCTGCAGAATTTAGAACACACAGTTAAGATGTACACAAACAGTGGAAACAGAGCAGAACACACAACACAAACAGTGGAAACAGAGCAGAACACACAACACAAACAGTGGAAACAGAGCAGAACACACAACACAAACAGTGGAAACAGAGCAGAACACACAACACAAACAGTGGAAACAGAAAAGAACACACAGTTAAGATGTACACAAACAGTGGAAACAGAGCAGAACACACAACACAAACAGTGGAAACAGAGCAGAACACACAACACAAACAGTGGAAACAGAGCAGAACACACAACACAAACAGTGGAAACACAACAGAACACACAACACAAACAGTGGAAACAGAGCAGAACACACAACACAAACAGTGGAAACAGAGCAGAACACACAACACAAACAGTGGAAACAGAACAGAACACACAGTTAAGATGTACACAAACAGTGGAAACAGAGCAGAAGACACAACACAAACAGTGGAAACAGAGCAGAACACACAGTTAAGATGTACACAAACAGTGGAAACAGAGCAGAACACACAACACAAACAGTGGAAACAGAACAGAACACACAGTTAAGATATACACAAACAGTGGAAACAGAGCAGAACACACAACACAAACAGTGGAAACAGAGCAGAACACACAACACAAACAGTGGAAACAGAACAGAACACACAGTTAAGATGTACACAAACAGTGGAAACAGAGCAGAACACACAACACAAACAGTGGAAACAGAACAGAACACACAGTTAAGATGTACACAAACAGTGGAAACAGAGCAGAACACACAACACAAACAGTGGAAACAGAGCAGAACACACAACACAAACAGTGGAAACACAACAGAACACACAACACAAACAGTGGAAACAGAGCAGAAAACACAACACAAACAGTGGAAACAGAACAGAACACACAGTTAAGATGTACACAAACAGTGGAAACAGAGCAGAAGACACAACACAAACAGTGGAAACAGAGCAGAACACACAGTTAAGATGTACACAAACAGTGGAAACAGAGCAGAACACACAACACAAACAGTGGAAACAGAACAGAACACACAGTTAAGATATACACAAACAGTGGAAACAGAGCAGAACACACAACACAAACAGTGGAAACAAAGCAGAACACACAACACAAACAGTGGAAACAGAACAGAACACACAGTTAAGATGTACACAAACAGTGGAAACAGAGCAGAACACACAACACAAACAGTGGAAACAGAGCAGAACACACAGTTAAGATATACACAAACAGTGGAAACAGAGCAGAACACACAACACAAACAGTGGAAACAGAGCAGAACACACAACACAAACAGTGGAAACACAACAGAACACACAACACAAACAGTGGAAACAGAGCAGAACACACAACACAAACAGTGGAAACAGAGCAGAACACACAACACAAACAGTGGAAACAGAACAGAACACACAGTTAAGATGTACACAAACAGTGGAAACAGAGCAGAAACACAACACAAACAGTGGAAACAGAGCAGAACACACAGTTAAGATGTACACAAACAGTGGAAACAGAGCAGACGACACAACACAAACAGTGGAAACAGAACAGAACACACAGTTAAGATATACACAAACAGTGGAAACAGAGCAGAACACACAACACAAACAGTGGAAACAGAGCAGAACACACAACACAAACAGTGGAAACAGAACAGAACACACAGTTAAGATATACACAAACAGTGGAAACAGAACAGAACACACAACACAAACAGTGGAAACAGAGCAGAACACACATCACAAACAGTGGAAACAGAACAGAACACACAGTCAAGAGACCCTGTCTAGTAGACATATGTACTGGGTAAATATAGAATATGTAATATGTATCTGAATAGTGCCTGTCTAGTAGACATATGTACTGGGTAACTATATAATATGTAATATGTAATGTGTATCTGAATAGTGCCTGTCTAGTGGACATATGTACTGGGTAAATATAGAATATGTAATATGTATCTGAATAGTGCCTGTCTAGTAGACATATGTACTGGGTAAATATAGAATATGTAATATGTATCTGAATAGTGCCTGTCTAGTAGACATATGTACTGGGTAAATATAGAATATGTAATATGTATCTGAATAGTGCCTGTCTAGTAGACATATGTACTGGGTAAATATAGAATATGTAATATGTATCTGAATAGTGCCTGTCTAGTAGACATATGTACTGGGTAAATATAGAATATGTAATATGTATCTGAATAGTGCCTGTCTAGTAGACATATGTACTGGGTAAATATAGAATATGTAATATGTAATATGTATCTGAATAGTGCCTGTCTAGTAGACATATGTACTGGGTAAATATAGAATATGTATTATGTAATATGTATCTGAATAGTGCCTGTCTAGTAGACATATGTACTGGGTAAATATAGAATATGTAATATGTATCTGAATATTGCCTGTCTAGTAGACATATGTACTGGGTAAATATAGAATGTGTAATATGTATCTGAATAGTGCCTGTCTAGTAGACATATGTACTGGGTAAATATAGAATATGTAATATGTATCTGAATAGTGCCTGTCTAGTAGACATATGTACTGGGTAAATATAGAATATGTAATATGTATCTGAATAGTGCCTGTCTAGTAGACATATGTACTGGGTAAATATAGAATATGTAATATGTATCTGAATAGTGCCTGTCTAGTAGACATATGTACTGGGTAAATATAGAATATGTAATATGTATCTGAATAGTGCCGGTCTAGTAGACATATGTACTGGGTAACTATATAATATGTAATATGTATCTGAATAGTGCCTGTCTAGTAGACATATGTACTGGGTAAATATAGAATATGTAATATGTAATATGTATCTGAATAGTGCCTGTCTAGTAGACATATGTACTGGGTAAATATAGAATATGTATTATGTATCTGAATAGTGCCTGTCTAGTAGACATATGTACTGGGTAAATATAGAATATGTAATATGTAATATGTATCTGAATAGTGCCTGTCTAGTAGACATATGTACTGGGTAAATATAGAATATGTAATATATAATATGTATCTGAATAGTGCCTGTCTAGTAGACATATGTACTGGGTAAATATAGAATATGTAATATGTATCTGAATAGTGCCTGTCTAGTAGACATATGTACTGGGTAAATATAGAATATGTAGTATGTATCTGAATAGTGCCTGTCTAGTAGACATATGTACTGGATAAATATAGGATATGTAATATGTATCTGAATAGTGCCTGTCTAGTAGACATATGTACTGGGTAAATATAGAATATGTAATATGTATCTGAATAGTGCCTGTCTAGTAGACATATGTACTGGGTAAATATAGAATATGTAGTATGTATCTGAATAGTGCCTGTCTAGTAGACATATGTACTGGGTAACTATATAATATGTAATATGTATCTGAATAGTGCCTGTCTAGTAGACATATGTACTGGGTAAATATAGAATATGTAATATGTATCTGAATAGTGCCTGTCTAGTAGACATATGTACTGGGTAAATATATAATATGTAATATGTATCTGAATAGTGCCTGTCTAGTAGACATATGTACTGGGTAAATATAGAATATGTAATATGTATCTGAATAGTGCCTGTCTAGTAGACATATGTACTGGGTAAATATAGAATATGTAATATGTATCTGAATAGTGCCTGTCTAGTAGACATATGTACTGGGTAAATATAGAATATGTAATATGTAATATGTATCTGAATAGTGCCTGTCTAGTAGACATATGTACTGGGTAACTATATAATATGTAATATGTAATATGTATGTGAATAGTGCCTGTCTAGTAGACATATGTACTGGGTAAATATAGAATATGTAATATGTATCTGAATAGTGCCTGTCTAGTAGACATATGTACTGGGTAAATATAGAATATGTAATATGTATCTGAATAGTGCCTGTCTAGTAGACATATGTACTGGGTAAATATAGAATATGTATTATGTAATATGTATCTGAATAGTGCCTGTCTAGTAGACATATGTACTGGGTAAATATAGAATATGTAATATGTATCTGAATAGTGCCTGTCTAGTAGACATATGTACTGGGTAAATATAGAATATGTAATATGTATCTGAATAGTGCCTGTCTAGTAGACATATGTACTGGGTAAATATAGAATGTGTAATATGTATCTGAATAGTGCCTGTCTAGTAGACATATGTACTGGGTAAATATAGAATATGTAATATGTATCTGAATAGTGCCTGTCTAGTAGACATATGTACTGGGTAAATATAGAATATGTATCTGAATAGTGCCTGTCTAGTAGACATATGTACTGGGTAAATATAGAATATGTACTATGTATCTGAATAGTGCCTGTCTAGTAGACATATGTACTGGGTAAATATAGAATATGTAGTATGTATCTGAATAGTGCCTGTCTAGTAGACATATGTACTGGGTAAATATAGAATGTGTAGTATGTATCTGAATAGTGCCTGTCTAGTAGACATATGTACTGGGTAAATATAGAATATGTAATATGTATCTGAATAGTGCCTGTCTAGTGGACATATGTACTGGGTAAATATAGAATATGTAATATGTATCTGAATAGTGCCTGTCTAGTAGATATATGTACTGGGTAAATATAGAATATGTAATATGTATCTGAATAGTGCCTGTCTAGTAGACATATGTACTGGGTAAATATAGAATATGTAATATGTATCTGAATAGTGCCTGTGTAGTAGACATATGTACTGGGTAAATATAGAATATGTAATATGTATCTGAATAGTGCCTGTCTAGTAGACATATGTACTGGGTACATATAGAATATGTAATATGTATCTGAATAGTGCCTGTCTAGTAGACATATGTACTGGGTAAATATAGAATATGTAATATGTATCTGAATAGTGCCTGTCTAGTAGACATATGTACTGGGTAAATATAGAATATGTATTATGTAATATGTATCTGAATAGTGCCTGTCTAGTAGACATATGTACTGGGTAAATATAGAATATGTATTATGTAATATGTATCTGAATAGTGCCTGTCTAGTAGACATATGTACTGGGTAAATATAGAATATGTAATATGTATCTGAATAGTGCCTGTCTAGTAGACATATGTACTGGGTAAATATAGAATATATATATCTGAATAGTGCCTGTCTAGTAGACATATGTACTGGGTAAATATAGAATATGTAATATGTATCTGAATAGTGCCTGTCTAGTAGACATATGTACTGGGTAACTATATAATATGTAATATGTATCTGAATAGTGCCTGTCTAGTAGACATATGTACTGGGTAACTATATAATATGTAATATGTATCTGAATAGTGCCTGTCTAGTAGACATATGTACTGGGTAACTATATAATATGTAATATGTATCTGAATAGTGCCTGTCTAGTAGACATATGTACTGGGTAACTATGTAATATGTAATATGTAATATCTATCTGAATAGTGCCTGTCTAGTAGACATATGTACTGGGTAAATATAGAATATGTAATATGTATCTGAATAGTGCCTGTCTAGTAGACATATGTACTGGGTAAATATAGAATATGTAATATGTATCTGAATAGTGCCTGTCTAGTAGACATATGTACTGGGTAAATATATAATATGTAATATGTATCTGAATAGTGCCTGTCTAGTAGACATATGTACTGGGTAAATATAGAATATGTAATATGTATCTGAATAGTGCCTGTCTAGTAGACATATGTACTGGGTAAATATAGAATATGTAATATGTATCTGAATAGTGCCTGTCTAGTAGACATATGTACTGGGTAAATATAGAATATGTAATATGTAATATGTATCTGAATAGTGCCTGTCTAGTAGACATATGTACTGGGTAACTATATAATATGTAATATGTAATATGTATGTGAATAGTGCCTGTCTAGTAGACATATGTACTGGGTAAATATAGAATATGTAATATGTATCTGAATAGTGCCTGTCTAGTAGACATATGTACTGGGTAAATATAGAATATGTAATATGTATCTGAATAGTGCCTGTCTAGTAGACATATGTACTGGGTAAATATAGAATATGTATTATGTAATATGTATCTGAATAGTGCCTGTCTAGTAGACATATGTACTGGGTAAATATAGAATATGTAATATGTATCTGAATAGTGCCTGTCTAGTAGACATATGTACTGGGTAAATATAGAATATGTAGTATGTATCTGAATAGTGCCTGTCTAGTAGACATATGTACTGGGTAAATATAGAATATATATCTGAATAGTGCCTGTCTAGTAGACATATGTACTGGGTAAATATAGAATATGTACTATGTATCTGAATAGTGCCTGTCTAGTAGACATATGTACTGGGTAACTATATAATATGTATTATGTATCTGAATAGTGCCTGTCTAGTAGACATATGTACTGGGTAAATATAGAATATGTAATATGTAATATGTATCTGAATAGTGCCTGTCTAGTAGACATATGTACTGGGTAAATATAGAATATGTAATATGTATCTGAATAGTGCCTGTCTAGTAGACATATGTACTGGGTAAATATAGAATATGTAATATGTAATATGTATCTGAATAGTGCCTGTCTAGTAGACATATGTACTGGGTAAATATAGAATATGTAATATGTATCTGAATAGTGCCTGTCTAGTAGACATATGTACTGGGTAAATATAGAATATGAAATATGTAATATGTATCTGAATAGTGCCTGTCTAGTAGACATATGTACTGGGTAAATATAGAATATGTAATATGTATCTGAATAGTGCCTGTCTAGTAGACATATGTACTGGGTGAATATAGAATATGTAATATGTATCTGAATAGTGCCTGTCTAGTAGACATATGTACTGGGTAAATATAGAATATGTAATATGTAATATGTATCTGAATAGTGCCTGTCTAGTAGACATATGTACTGGGTAAATATAGAATATGTAATATGTATCTGAATAGTGCCTGTCTAGTAGACATATGTACTGGGTAAATATAGAATATGTAATATGTATCTGAATAGTGCCTGTCTAGTAGACATATGTACTGGGTAAATATAGGATATAGAATATGTAATATGTATCTGAATAGTGCCTGTCTAGTAGACATATGTACTGGGTAAATATAGAATATGTAATATGTAATATGTATCTGAATAGTGCCTGTCTAGTAGACATCTGTACTGGGTAAATATAGAATATGTAGTATGTATCTGAATAGTGCCTGTCTAGTAGACATATGTACTGGGTAAATATAGAATATATATCTGAATAGTGCCTGTCTAGTAGACATATGTACTGGGTAAATATAGAATATGTACTATGTATCTGAATAGTGCCTGTCTAGTAGACATATGTACTGGGTAACTATATAATATGTATTATGTATCTGAATAGTGCCTGTCTAGTAGACATATGTACTGGGTAAATATAGAATATGTAATATGTAATATGTATCTGAATAGTGCCTGTCTAGTAGACATATGTACTGGGTAAATATAGAATATGTAATAT
>CM055741.1:1106337-1183837 GCA_029465975.1 Dallia pectoralis
GTTGCTGTAGGTCTCTTGGAAGCCCCTGACCAGTCTTCTTCTAGTCTTTTCATCAATATTGGAGGGACGTCCAGTTCTTAGTAATGTCTCTGTCTCTGTCATATTTTCTCTATTTGATGATGGCCGTCTTCACTGTGTTCCCTGGTATATCTAATGGTTTGGATATTATTTTGTACCCTTCACCTGACTGATATCTATCAACAATGATATCTCTGTGACGCTTTGGAAGCTCTATGCGGACCATGGCTTTTGTCAGGAAAATCCTACTGGAACAGCTTTTCTTTATTTGTGATTAATCAGAGTGACTTTAAATAATGGCCGTTGTGTAATGACTTCTATATAACATGCTTTTGGATGTGATTGGTTCATTCTGAACACACCCACATCCCCAGTTATAAAAGGGTGTGCATACTTATGCAACCAGGTTATATGTTTTTATTTCCCCCCCAAAGATTTCAGTTTGTTTTTCAATTGAATTGTTCTGTTTAGAAGTCACATTAAATGTGGAAAAACTTCTGACTTGATATATCTTTCTCAAATTTTTTCACATCACAAAATCCAGGCATTTTAACAGCGGTTTGTAGAGTTTTTATATCCACTGTATCTATCTATCTATATTACTATATATCTATCCGTATGTCCGTGTGTGTGTGTGTGTGTGTGTGTGTGTATATGTGCCACAACGCCCCCTTTCTAGATTGGTGCATCCTGTTTATCTGATGCTAATGAACCAGAATAAGTTACATGCTATAGTGACATGCTTTTGAGTGTGCAGCATTCTGCCTGCTCCTGTCTGAGTCAAATTAATTAGCAATATTTTAATATTTGATTTGGATGAGCATTGATGTTTGTTGAAATGGACCAACCCCTCTAAGGAATACCCATGGCATCGGGCCTGACAGGATTCAGATTATAACCAGGACACTAATCTAATGACCGGGCCTGACAGGATTCAGATTATAACCAGGACACTAATCTAATGGTCGGGCCTGACAGGATTCAGATTATAACCAGGACACTAATCTAATGACCGGGCCTGACAGGATTCAGATTATAACCAGGACACTAATCTAATGACCGGGCCTGACAGGATTCAGATTATAACCAGGACACTAATCTAATGACCGGGCCTGACAGGATTCAGATTATAACCAGGACACTAATCTAATGACCGGGCCTGACAGGATTCAGATTATAACCAGGACACTAATCTAATGGTCGGGCCTGACAGGATTCAGATTATAACCAGGACACTAATCTAATGACCGGGCCTGACAGGATTCAGATTATAACCAGGACACTAATCTAATGACCGGGCCTGACAGGATTCAGATTATAACCAGCACACTAATCTAATGGTCGGGCCTGACAGGATTCAGATTATAACCAGGACACTAATCTAATGACCGGGCCTGACAGGATTCAGATTATAACCAGGACACTAATCTAATGACCGGGCCTGACAGGATTCAGATTATAACCAGGACACTAATCTAATGACCGGGCCTGACAGGATTCAGATTATAACCAGGACACTAATCTAATGGTCGGGCCTGACAGGATTCAGATTATAACCAGGACACTAATCTAATGACCGGGCCTGACAGGATTCAGATTATAACCAGGACACTAATCTAATGACCGGGCCTGACAGGATTCAGATTATAACCAGGACACTAATCTAATGACCGGGCCTGACAGGATTCAGATTATAACCAGGACACTAATCTAATGGTCGGGCCTGACAGGATTCAGATTATAACCAGGACACTAATCTAATGACCGGGCCTGACAGGATTCAGATTATAACCAGGACACTAATCTAATGACCGGGCCTGACAGGATTCAGATTATAACCAGCACACTAATCTAATGGTCGGGCCTGACAGGATTCAGATTATAACCAGGACACTAATCTAATGACCGGGCCTGACAGGATTCAGATTATAACCAGGACACTAATCTAATGACCGGGCCTGACAGGATTCAGATTATAACCAGGACACTAATCTAATGACCGGGCCTGACAGGATTCAGATTATAACCAGGACACTAATCTAATGGTCGGGCCTGACAGGATTCAGATTATAACCAGGACACTAATCTAATGACCGGGCCTGACAGGATTCAGATTATAACGAGGACACTAATCTAATGGTTGGGCCTGACAGGATTCAGATTATAACCAGGACACTAATCTAATGACCGGGCCTGACAGGATTCAGATTATAACCAGGACACTAATCTAATGGTCGGGCCTGACAGGATTCAGATTATAACCAGGACACTAATCTAATGACCGGGCCTGACAGGATTCAGATTATAACCAGGACACTAATCTAATGACCGGGCCTGACAGGATTCAGATTATAACCAGGACACTAATCTAATGACCGGGCCTGACAGGATTCAGATTATAACCAGGACACTAATCTAATGACCGGGCCTGACATGATTCAGATTATAACCAGGACACTAATCTAATGGTCGGGCCTGACAGGATTCAGATTATAACCAGGACACTAATCTAATGACCGGGCCTGACAGGATTCAGATTATAACCAGGACACTAATCTAATGACCGGGCCTGACAGGATTCAGATTATAACCAGGACACTAATCTAATGGTCGGGCCTGACAGGATTCAGATTATAACCAGGACACTAATCTAATGGTCGGGCCTGACAGGATTCAGATTATAACCAGGACACTAATCTAATGACCGGGCCTGACAGGATTCAGATTATAACCAGGACACTAATCTAATGGTCGGGCCTGACAGGATTCAGATTATAACCAGGACACTAATCTAATGGTCGGGCCTGACAGGATTCAGATTATAACCAGGACACTAATCTAATGACCGGGCCTGACAGGATTCAGATTATAACCAGGACACTAATCTAATGACCGGGCCTGACAGGATTCAGATTATAACCAGGACACTAATCTAATGGTCGGGCCTGACAGGATTCAGATTATAACCAGGACACTAATCTAATGACCGGGCCTGACAGGATTCAGATTATAACCAGGACACTAATCTAATGACCGGGCCTGACAGGATTCAGATTATAACCAGGACACTAATCTGATGACCGGGCCTGATAGGATTCAGATTATAACCAGGACACTAATCTAATGACCGGGCCTGACAGGATTCAGATTATAACCAGGACACTAATCTAATGGTCGGGCCTGACAGGATTCAGATTATAACCAGGACACTAATCTAATGACCGGGCCTGACAGGATTCAGATTATAACCAGGACACTAATCTAATGGTCGGGCCTGACAGGATTCAGATTATAACCAGGACACTAATCTAATGACCGGGCCTGACAGGATTCAGATTATAACCAGGACACTAATCTAATGACCGGGCCTGACAGGATTCAGATTATAACCAGGACACTAATCTAATGGTCGGGCCTGACAGGATTCAGATTATAACCAGGACACTAATCTAATGACCGGGCCTGACAGGATTCAGATTATAACGAGGACACTAATCTAATGGTCGGGCCTGACAGGATTCAGATTATAACCAGGACACTAATCTAATGACCGGGCCTGACAGGATTCAGATTATAACCAGGACACTAATCTAATGGTCGGGCCTGACAGGATTCAGATTATAACCAGGACACTAATCTAATGACCGGGCCTGACAGGATTCAGATTATAACCAGGACACTAATCTAATGACCGGGCCTGACAGGATTCAGATTATAACCAGGACACTAATCTAATGACCGGGCCTGACAGGATTCAGATTATAACCAGGACACTAATCTAATGACCGGGCCTGACAGGATTCAGATTATAACCAGGACACTAATCTAATGACCGGGCCTGACAGGATTCAGATTATAACCAGGACACTAATCTAATGACCGGGCCTGACAGGATTCAGATTATAACCAGGACACTAATCTAATGACCGGGCCTGACAGGATTCAGATTATAACCAGGACACTAATCTAATGACCGGGCCTGACAGGATTCAGATTATAACCAGGACACTAATCTAATGACCGGGCCTGACAGGATTCAGATTATAACCAGGACACTAATCTAATGACCGGGCCTGACAGGATTCAGATTATAACCAGGACACTAATCTAATGACCGGGCCTGACAGGATTCAGATTATAACCAGGACACTAATCTAATGACCGGGCCTGACAGGATTCAGATTATAACCAGGACACTAATCTAATGACCGGGCCTGACAGGATTCAGATTATAACCAGGACACTAATCTAATGACCGGGCCTGACAGGATTCAGATTATAACCAGGACACTAATCTAATGACCGGGCCTGACAGGATTCAGATTATAACCAGGACACTAATCTAATGGTCGGGCCTGACAGGATTCAGATTATAACCAGGACACTAATCTAATGGTCGGGCCTGACAGGATTCAGATTATAACCAGGACACTAATCTAATGGTCGGGCCTGACAGGATTCAGATTATAACCAGGACACTAATCTAATGGTCGGGCCTGACAGGATTCAGATTATAACCAGGACACTAATCTAATGACCGGGCCTGACAGGATTCAGATTATAACCAGGACACTAATCTAATGGTCGGGCCTGACAGGATTCAGATTATAACCAGGACACTAATCTAATGACCGGGCCTGACAGGATTCAGATTATAACCAGGACACTAATCTAATGGTCGGGCCTGACAGGATTCAGATTATAACCAGGACACTAATCTAATGACCGGGCCTGACAGGATTCAGATTATAACCAGGACACTAATCTAATGACCTCACTATAACCCTGTAACACCTTATTACCTCATTCTCCCTGACCATGTCCCAGTCTGTGTTGTCATGGCGTTCCCTTTTTCCCTACTGGCCTTGTCAATCCTTTTCAAAACTCTGTGTTTGACCGGGTATCCAGTTTCTGGTTTGTACACAGGGATGATCTGGTTGCTGTGTTTCCCCCATGGAGGTGTGCAGGGCAGAATGCAGCTTCAACATCGCCATAAACGTTATCCACAATCTCATTGGACCTTGTCAATTTTCCAGCTGCTAGTTTCTGGGAGGATAATGTTCAGTGCTTGTGTAGATAAACAATCCCCATGGTGGCCAATGTAACACAAGTGACAGTCATAGTGTGTGAAGAGGAGAGCAAGCTGGAAGGTTCACCACAGAGATAGGATATGGAGTTAGCATAGAGGAGAGATGACAGAATAGAAGAGGACAGATGACAGCATAGAAGAGGAGAGTACTGTGTGTCTGTGTAGAGTTTGTCTGTCAGCCAACTGCTGTCTGGAGGTCGGTCTGTCTGTCAGTCAACTGCTGTCTGGAGGTCTGTCTGTCTGTCAGCCAACTGCTGTCTGGAGGTCTGTCTGTCTGTCAGCCAACTGCTGTCTGGAGGTCTGTCTGTTTGTCAGCCAACTGCTGTCTGGAGGTCTGTCTGTCTGTCAGCCAACTGCTGTCTGGAAGTCTGTCTGTCTGTCAGCCAACTGCTGTCTGGAGGTCTGTCTGTCTGTCAGCCAACTGCTGTCTGGAGGTCGGTCTGTCTGTCAGCCAACTGCTGTCTGGAGGTCTGTCTGTCTGTCAGTCAACTGCTGTCTGGAGGTCTGTCTGTCTGTCAGTCAACTGCTGTCTGGAGGTCTGTCTGTCAGTCAATTGCTGTCTGGAGGTCTGTCTGTCTGTCAGCCAATTGCTGTCTGGAGGTCTGTCTGTCTGTCAGCCAACTGCTGTCTGGAGGTCTGTCTGTCTGTCAGCCAACTGCTGTCTGGAGGTCTGTCTGTCAGCCAACTGCTGTCTGGAGGTCTGTCTGTCTGTCTGTGTAACTGTCTGACAGTCTGTCTCTGGACTTACACACAGACCTTACACACACACACACACACACCTTACACACACACTTTACACACAGCCCTCACACACACACACCTTACACACACACACCTTACACACAGACCTTACACACACACCTTACACACACACCTCACACACATACACCTCACACACGCACCTTACACACACACCTTACACACACACTTTACACACACACACCTTACACACCCCTCACACACACACCTTACACACACACACCTCACACACACACACCTTACACACACACCTTACACACACACCTTACACACACCTCACACACACACCTCACACACACCTCACACACACACCTTACACACACCTCACACACACACCTTACACACACACCTTACACACACACCTCACACACACACCTTACACACACACACTTACACACACACACCTTACACACACCTCACACACACTCCTTACACACACACCTCACACACACACCTTACACACACACCTTACACACACCTCACACACACACCTTACACACAGCTCACACACAGACCTTGTACACACACCTTACACACACACACCTAACCTGTGTGTTTTCCGCAGTAACTCAACGAGAGATGGAGGTTCCTACATTAAGCAGTGCTGTAAAGGCTTCTGTATCGACATCCTGAAGAAGATCGCTAAGTATGTCAAGTTCACCTTTGACCTCTACCTAGTGACCAATGGTAAACACGGCAAGAAGGTCAATAACAAGTGGAACGGGATGGTTGGAGAGGTAAGACACCATAGACGCCTGTATGTGTGTGTGTGTGTGTGTGTGTGTCTATGTGTGTGTGTCTGTGTGTGTGTGTGTGTGTGTGTGTGTGTGTGTGTGTGTGTGTGTGTGTGTGTGTGTGTGTGTGTGTGTGTGTGTCTGTGTGTGTGTGTGTGTCTGTGTGTGTGTCTGTGAGTGTGTGTCTGTGTGTGTGTGTCTGTGTGTCTGTCTGTCTGTCTGTCTGCCTGTCTATCTGTCTACTGTCTGTCTGCCTGTCTGCCTGTCTGTCTGTCTGCCTTTCTGTCTGTCTGTCTGCCTGTCTGTCTGCCTGTCTGAACAACCCTGTTTTTGCCCCTGATTTGATATGTTTCAGTTGTGATGCCCTCCTGGTTGTATTCATGCTGCATATTCAACCAGGATGACTGTATAAGGATGACTGTATAAGGATGACTGTATAAGGATGACTGTATAAGGATGACTGTATAAGGATGACTGTGTGTGTGATGTGATGACTACATGTGTGTTGTACATGTGTGTTGTCCAGGTGATTGAAAAGAAGGCAGCCATGGCAGTGGGGTCGTTGACCATCAATGAGGAGAGGTCAGAGGTCATTGACTTCTCTGTCCCCTTCGTAGAGACGGGCATCAGTGTCATGGTGGCTCGGAGCAATGGGACAGTCTCTCCATCTGCCTTCCTGGGTAACACCATTAGATCAGTTCTGTTAGGTTCTCACCATGCAGTAGATCAGTTCTGTTAGGTTCTCACCATGCAGTAGATCAGTTCTGTTAGGTTCTCACCATGCAGTATATCAGTTCTGTTAGGTTCTCACCATGCATTAGATCAGTTCTGTTAGGTTCTCACCATGCAGTAGATCAGTTCTGTTAGGTTCTCACCATGCAGTAGATCAGTTCTGTTAGGTTCTCACCATGCATTAGATCAGTTCTGTTAGGTTCTCACCATGCAGTAGATCAGTTCTGTTAGGTTCTCACCATGCATTAGATCAGTTCTGTTAGGTTCTCACCATGCAGTAGATCAGTTCTGTTAGGTTCTCACCATGCATTAGATCAGTTCTGTTAGGTTCTCACCATGCATTAGATCAGTTCTGTTAGGTTCTCACCATGCATTAGATCGGTTCTGTTAGGTTCTCACCATGCATTAGATCAGTTCTGTTAGGTTCTCACCATGCATTAGATCAGTTCTGTTAGGTTCTCACCATGCATTAGATCAGTTCTGTTAGGTTCTCACCATGCAGTAGATCAGTTCTGTTAGGTTCTCACCATGCATTAGATCAGTTCTGTTAGGTTCTCACCATGCAGTAGATCAGTTCTGTTAGGTTCTCACCATGCAGTAGATCAGTTCTGTTAGGTTCTCACCATGCATTAGATCAGTTCTGTTAGGTTCTCACCATGCAGTAGATCAGTTCTGTTAGGTTCTCACCATGCATTAGATCAGTTCTGTTAGGTTCTCACCATGCAGTAGATCAGTTCTTTTAGGTTCTCACCATGCATTAGATCAGTTCTGTTAGGTTCTCACCATGCTTTAGATCAGTTCTGTTAGGTTCTCACCATGCAGTAGATCAGTTCTGTTAGGTTCTCACCATGCAGTAGATCAGTTCTGTTAGGTTCTCACCATGCAGTAGATCAGTTCTGTTAGGTTCTCACCATGCATTAGATCAGTTCTGTTAGGTTCTCACCATGCAGTAGATCAGTTCTGTTAGGTTCTCACCATGCATTAGATCAGTTCTGTTAGGTTCTCACCATGCATTAGATCAGTTCTGTTAGGTTCTCACCATGCATTAGATCAGTTCTGTTAGGTTCTCACCATGCATTAGATCGGTTCTGTTAGGTTCTCACCATGCATTAGATCAGTTCTGTTAGGTTCTCACCATGCATTAGATCAGTTCTGTTAGGTTCTCACCATGCATTAGATCAGTTCTGTTAGGTTCTCACCATGCATTAGATCGGTTCTGTTAGGTTCTCACCATGCATTAGATCAGTTCTGTTAGGTTCTCACCATGCATTAGATCAGTTCTGTTAGGTTCTCACCATGCATTAGATCAGTTCTGTTAGGTTCTCACCATGCATTAGATCAGTTCTGTTAGGTTCTCACCATGCAGTAGATCAGTTCTGTTAGGTTCTCACCATGCATTAGATCAGTTCTGTTAGGTTCTCACCATGCAGTAGATCAGTTCTGTTAGGTTCTCACCATGCAGTAGATCAGTTCTGTTAGGTTCTCACCATGCATTAGATCAGTTCTGTTAGGTTCTCACCATGCAGTAGATCAGTTCTGTTAGGTTCTCACCATGCATTAGATCAGTTCTGTTAGGTTCTCACCATGCAGTAGATCAGTTCTTTTAGGTTCTCACCATGCATTAGATCAGTTCTGTTAGGTTCTCACCATGCTTTAGATCAGTTCTGTTAGGTTCTCACCATGCAGTAGATCAGTTCTGTTAGGTTCTCACCATGCAGTAGATCAGTTCTGTTAGGTTCTCACCATGCAGTAGATCAGTTCTGTTAGGTTCTCACCATGCATTAGATCAGTTCTGTTAGGTTCTCACCATGCAGTAGATCAGTTCTGTTAGGTTCTCACCATGCATTAGATCAGTTCTGTTAGGTTCTCACCATGCATTAGATCAGTTCTGTTAGGTTCTCACCATGCATTAGATCAGTTCTGTTAGGTTCTCACCATGCATTAGATCGGTTCTGTTAGGTTCTCACCATGCATTAGATCAGTTCTGTTAGGTTCTCACCATGCATTAGATCAGTTCTGTTAGGTTCTCACCATGCATTAGATCAGTTCTGTTAGGTTCTCACCATGCATTAGATCAGTTCTGTTAGGTTCTCACCATGCAGTAGATCAGTTCTTTTAGGTTCTCACCATGCATTAGATCAGTTCTGTTAGGTTCTCACCATGCTTTAGATCAGTTCTGTTAGGTTCTCACCATGCAGTAGATCAGTTCTGTTAGGTTCTCACCATGCAGTAGATCAGTTCTGTTAGGTTCTCACCATGCAGTAGATCAGTTCTGTTAGGTTCTCACCATGCATTAGATCAGTTCTGTTAGGTTCTCACCATGCAGTAGATCAGTTCTGTTAGGTTCTCACCATGCATTAGATCAGTTCTGTTAGGTTCTCACCATGCATTAGATCAGTTCTGTTAGGTTCTCACCATGCATTAGATCAGTTCTGTTAGGTTCTCACCATGCATTAGATCGGTTCTGTTAGGTTCTCACCATGCATTAGATCAGTTCTGTTAGGTTCTCACCATGCATTAGATCAGTTCTGTTAGGTTCTCACCATGCATTAGATCAGTTCTGTTAGGTTCTCACCATGCATTAGATCGGTTCTGTTAGGTTCTCACCATGCATTAGATCAGTTCTGTTAGGTTCTCACCATGCATTAGATCAGTTCTGTTAGGTTCTCACCATGCATTAGATCAGTTCTGTTAGGTTCTCACCATGCATTAGATCAGTTCTGTTAGGTTCTCACCATGCAGTAGATCAGTTCTGTTAGGTTCTCACCATCTCTCCCTCTCTCTCCATCTCTCCCCCCCCTCTCTCCCTTCATTTTCCACACCTTTAACACCCACCCCCACTCCTCTCTCCTCTGGCCTGTACCAGTGAGTCTCTCAGGTCTGAGGATATCAAAAGGAATAATGAGAAATATGGAAATGTACTCTAATTCAAACTTACTGTGACTAAGTCCCTCTGCCTCTCTATGTGTTCTCTCTCTCCTCTCCCTCCCTCTCATCCCTTTCTCTTTCTCTCATCCCTCCCTCTCTCTCTCTCTCTCTCTCTCTCATCCTTCTCTCTCTCTGTGTCCCTCTCATCCTTTTAATAATAAGTGGATCTAGATGTGTGATATAAAAATGTTGTAATGATTCGCATTTCACAACAAATTAAGTACAGTCAAATGCTTGTGAAACTGCGTGTCTCCTAGACGAATTTTCTTTCATTTCTCTTCCTCCTCCCTCCTTCACCTCCTCCCTCCGTCACCTCCTCCCCGTTCCCCCTCCCTCCCTCTTTCCTCCTTCCTTCTCCCCCCAGAGCCCTTCAGTGCATCAGTCTGGGTGATGATGTTTGTGATGCTGCTTCTAGTCACAGCGATCGCTGTTTTCCTGTTTGAGTTTGTCAGCCCGCTGGGATTCAACCGCAACTTGGCCCAGGGCAAAGGTACACACAACCACACACACAACCACACACACAACCACACACACAGCCACACACACAACCACACACACAACCACAAACACAACCACACACACAACCACACACACAACCACACACACAACCACACACACAACCACACACACAACCACACACACTGTCCAAAACACACACAACCACACACACAACCACACACACAACCACACACACAACCACACACACTGTCCAAAACACACACAACCACACACACACAACCACACACACAACCACAACCACACACACTGTCCAAAACACACACAACCACACATACAACCACACACACAACCACACACACAACCTTACCATAACATTACCTTCCACCTCACCTAAAGCCTTTGTTCATTTTTCGGGTACATACTCCCATGTTCCCCAGCTACTGGCTATAAGTGAACAATTCCTCTGACTCAGCAGCGATCCCTTGGCGCTCACATTCCTATTTTATATTTTATAAACGGCGTCCCTCCGTGTGACTTTTGCAGCTTTAAGCTCTCCCAACTGCATTGAACTATTACGTTTTGCTTCACACTCAGTTCTTATTGTTTAAAATAATAATATTCCCAGAACCGTTGTTGTCACATGAAACATTCCTTAGTGCTCCACGTCACTTCCAATATAGTTCGGACAAACACTCAGTCAGTTCACTCTATTTATTCTTTATGGTTACTCACAACCGGTGAATTCTCCTGTCTGTGGCTATACTGTTGTTCCGATATCACCAATCCGTCTTGGCTGGTTGTGGTGTTTTCCATAAATCCCTTGTGGAGCTTTTTGACTCGTTTTAGTGGCTTAATTTTCACGAGACATAATCCTTCCAATTAGCCCCTGTCCAAGCTGGAGCGGGTTAATGATCACAATCCAGAATAAAGCAAACGTGGAGATCCTGAGTTAGAATTATAGCAAACGTGTTATTCATTATGCTTTAACAGATTTATTTCTTGTAACTGATCGGTGAACCAACAACCAAAAGCTGTTCCGCTATCCGGCCTAACTAGGATTATGTTCCTTCCAGATGCCGCAGCTTTTCACTAATTATATATTATATATAATATATTATATAGGCACCTTCCGCATCTGACACAGAATCTACCCAAAAGAAAGGAAAACATACATTTGGCTATAATTCATACCTCACACACTATAGCCTACCATAATTATGTTTGTACTAGCTTCTTTTCTCAGGACTAATACAATGTAAGGTTGGAGTTAGGGTTGTGTCTCCAACACAAGGACATGGTAATAAAGACTAATCTGATGGCTTATTCTGCTGGGTTCTTCATTGTGATCAGGATTAGTTTATCTTTCAGATTTATGTAATCTCCCATTAGTAGTGTTTAAAATCCAGCTGTAACCTGCACGATCAGTTTCAGTTCAGCTTGCTGGTCTTGCTGGTGCCAACAAACCAAAACCAAAAATACCACCACAGGAACGATTACACTTTATCCATTAGACCACCACCTTCTCTTCAATTCCTCCCAGATCCCCATGGTCCTTCGTTCACCATCGGTAAAGCGGTGTGGCTGCTCTGGGGCCTGGTGTTCAACAACTCTGTGCCGGTCCAGAACCCCAAAGGCACCACCAGTAAGTTCATAGTGTCCGTGTGGGCCTTCTTCGCCGTCATCTTCCTGGCCTCGTACACCGCCAACCTGGCTGCCTTCATGATCCAGGAGGAGTTTGTGGACCAAGTCACCGGGCTGTCGGACAACAAGGTACTGGTCTGTGTGTGTTCTGGTCTGTGTGTGTTCTGCTCTGTGTGTGTTCTGCTCTGTGTGTGTTCTGCTCTGTGTGTGTTCTGGTCTGTGTGTGTTCTGGTCTGTGTGTGTTCTGGTCTGTGTGTGTTCTGCTCTGTGTGTGTTCTGGTCTGTGTGTGTTCTGGTCTGTGTGTGTTCTGGTCTGTGTGTGTTCTGCTCTGTGTGTGTTCTGCTCTGTGTGTGTTCTGGTCTGTGTGTGTTCTGCTCTGTGTGTGTTCTGGTCTGTGTGTGTTCTGCTCTGTGTGTGTTCTGGTCTGTGTGTGTTCTGCTCTGTGTGTGTTCTGGTCTGTGTGTGTTCTGCTCTGTGTGTGTTCTGGTCTGTGTGTGTTCTGGTCTGTGTGTGTTCTGCTCTGTGTGTGTTCTGCTCTGTGTGTGTTCTGGTCTGTGTGTGTTCTGCTCTGTGTGTGTTCTGGTCTGTGTGTGTTCTGGTCTGGTCTGTGTGTTTCTGGTCTGTGTGTGTTCTGGTCTGTGTGTGTTCTGCTCTGTGTGTGTTCTGCTCTGTGTGTGTTCTGGTCTGTGTGTGTTCTGCTCTGTGTGTGTTCTGCTCTGTGTGTGTTCTGGTCTGGTGTGTGTTCTGCTCTGTGTGTGTTCTGCTCTGTGTGTGTTCTGCTCTGTGTGTGTTCTGGTCTCTGTGTGTGTTCTGCTCTGTGTGTGTTCTGGTCTGTGTGTGTTCTGGTCTGGTCTGTGTGTGTTCTGGTCTGTGTGTGTTCTGGTCTGTGTGTGTTCTGGTCTGTGTGTGTTCTGGTCTGTGTGTGTTCTGCTCTGTGTGTGTTCTGGTCTGTGTGTGTTCTGGTCTGTGTGTGTTCTGCTCTGTGTGTGTTCTGGTCTGTGTGTGTTCTGGTCTGTGTGTGTTCTGGTCTGTGTGTGTTCTGGTCTGTGTGTGTTCTGGTCTGTGTGTGTTCTGCTCTGTGTGTGTTCTGGTCTGTGTGTGTTCTGGTCTGTGTGTGTTCTGCTCTGTGTGTGTTCTGCTCTGTGTGTGTTCTGTGTCTGTGTGTGTTCTGGTCTGTGTGTGTTCTGGTCTGTGTGTGTTCTGGTCTGTGTGTGTTCTGGTCTGTGTGTGTTCTGGTCTGTGTGTGTTCTGGTCTGTGTGTGTTCTGGTCTGTGTGTGTTCTGGTCTGTGTGTGTTCTGGTCTGTGTGTGTTCTGCTCTGTGTGTGTTCTGCTCTGTGTGTGTTCTGGTCTGTGTGTGTTCTGCTCTGTGTGTGTTCTGGTCTGTGTGTGTTCTGGTCTGTGTGTGTTCTGCTCTGTGTGTGTTCTGGTCTGTGTGTGTTCTGGTCTGTGTGTGTTCTGGTCTGTGTGTGTTCTGGTCTGTGTGTGTTCTGCTCTGTGTGTGTTCTGGTCTGTGTGTGTTCTGGTCTGTGTGTGTTCTGCTCTGTGTGTGTTCTGGTCTGTGTGTGTTCTGCTCTGTGTGTGTTCTGGTCTGTGTGTGTTCTGCTCTGTGTGTGTTCTGCTCTGTGTGTGTTCTGGTCTGTGTGTGTTCTGCTCTGTGTGTGTTCTGCTCTGTGTGTGTTCTGGTCTGTGTGTGTTCTGCTCTGTGTGTGTTCTGGTCTGTGTGTGTTCTGCTCTGTGTGTGTTCTGGTCTGTGTGTGTTCTGGTCTGTGTGTGTTCTGCTCTGTGTGTGTTCTGCTCTGTGTGTGTTCTGGTCTGTGTGTGTTCTGGTCTGTGTGTGTTCTGGTCTGTGTGTGTTCTGCTCTGTGTGTGTTCTGCTCTGTGTGTGTTCTGGTCTGTGTGTGTTCTGGTCTGTGTGTGTTCTGGTCTGTGTGTGTTCTGGTCTGTGTGTGTTCTGCTCTGTGTGTGTTCTGGTCTGTGTGTGTTCTGCTCTGTGTGTGTTCTGCTCTGTGTGTGTTCTGGTCTGTGTGTGTTCTGGTCTGTGTGTGTTCTGGTCTGTGTGTGTTCTGGTCTGTGTGTGTTCTGGTCTGTGTGTGTTCTGGTTCTATACGGATATGAGTCTGGATCTTTTATAAGTGTCAGTCCATTTTGCTAGCCAACCACAGGTATGCCTGACTATTAGGCTAACCAATCAAAGCCAAGTCTCAGTTTTCTAGGCTAGCCAATCAGTGCTAATGGGCAGTGTAGTTATCCTCTAGTGATTTTAGATTCAGTGTTTGATGTCTGTGGTTTGTTATTCAATATTAATTCATGTTATTCTTTGGTAATCCCTAATATGTCATTATTTCTCCTTCTCTGTTCCCCCACTTCCCTTTCCTCCTGTCTAGTTTCAGAACCCGTATGCCTACTCTCCTCCGTTTCGTTTTGGAACGGTTCCCAACGGGTCTACAGAGAGGAACATTAGAAAGAATTACCCTGATATGCACGAGTACCTGGTAAAATACCACCAGGGAGGAGTTACAGATGCACTGATCAGCCTAAAAGCCGGGTACGACACATCTAACCAACACACACACCTAGAGCCTAGAACCAGGCAGGGTACGACACATCTAACCAACACACACACCTAGAGGCTAGAACCAGGCAGGGTACGACACATCTAACCAACACACACACCTAGAGCCTAGAACCAGACAGGGTACGACACATCTACCTAACACACACACACCTAGAGCCTAGAACCAGGCAGGGTGCGACACATCTAACCAACACACACACACCTAGAGCCTAGAACTAACCAGGCAGGGCCTAGAACCACACATCTAACCAACACACACACACCACATCTAAGCCTAGAACCTAGGCCAGGGTAGGGTGACACATCTAACCAACACACACACCTAGAGCCTAGAACCAGGCAGGGTACGACACATCTAACCAACACACACACCTAGAGCCTAGAACCAGGCAGGGTGCGACACATCTAACCAACACACACACACCTAGAGCCTAGAGCCTAGAACCAGGCAGGGAACCAGGCACACACATCTAACCAACACACACACCTAGAGCCTAGAACCAGGCAGGGTACGAGACACACACCTAGTTCCTAGAACAAGGCAGGGTACGACACATCTAACCAACACACACCTAGAGCCGAGAACCAGGCAGGGTACGACACATCTAACCAACACACACACCTAGAGCCTAGAACCAGGCAGGGTACGACACATCTAACCAACACACACACCTAGAGCCTAGAACCAGGCAGGGTACGACACATCTAACCAACACACACACCTAGAGCCTAGAACCAGGCAGGGTACGACACATCTAACCAACACACACACACTAGAGCCTAGAACCAGGCAGGGTACGACACATCTAACCAACACACACACACACCTAGAGCCTAGAACCAGGCAGGGTGCGACACATCTAACCAACACACACACCTAGAGCCTAGAACCAGGCAGGGTACGACACATCTAACCAACACACACACCTAGAGCCTAGAACCAGGCAGGGTCTAACCAACACACACACACACCTAGAGCCTAGAACCAGGCAGGGTGCGACACATCTAACCAACACACACACCTAGAGCCTAGAACCAGGCAGGGTACGACACATCTAACCAACACACACACCTAGAGCCTAGAACAAGGCAGGGTACGACACATCTAACCAACACACACCTAGTGCCGAGAGATCAAGGCAGGGTACGACACATATAACCAACACACACACCTAGAGCCTAGAACAAGGCAGGGTACGACACATCTAACCAACACACACCTAGTGCCGAGAGATCAAGGCAGGGTACGACACATATAACCAACACACACACCTAGAGCCTAGAACCAGGCAGGGTACGACACATCCAACCCACACACACACCTAGAGCCTAGAACCAGGCAGGGTACGACACATCTAACCAACACACACGCCTAGAGCCGAGAACCAGCCAGGTTACGACACATCTAACCAACACACACCTAGAGCCTAGAACCAGGCAGGGTACGACACATCTAACCAACACACACACACCTAGAGCCTAGAACCAGGCAGGGTACGACACATCTAACCAACACACACACCTAGAGCCTAGAACCAGGCAGGGTACGACACATCTAACCAACACACACACCTAGAGCCTAGAACCAGGCAGGGTACGACACATCTAACCAACACACACACACCTAGAGCCTAGAACAAGGCAGGGTACGACACATCGGACCAACACACACACCTAGAGCCTAGAACCAGGCAGGGTACGACACATCTGACCAACACACACACACCTAGAGCCTAGAACCAGCCAGGGTGCGACACATCTAACCAACACACACACCTAGAGCCTAGAACCAGGCAGGGTACGACACCTCAGTGTGTGGTAACTGTGTATGGATGTGTGTGAGTCCTCAGTGTGTGGTAACTGTGTATGGATGTGTGTGTGTCCTCAGTGTGTGTCCTCAGTGTGTGGATGTGTGTGTGTCCTCTGTGTGTGGTAACTGTGTGTGGATGTGTGTGTGTCCTCAGTGTGTGGTAACTGTGTATGGATGTGTGTGTGTCCTCAGTGTGTGGTAACTGTGTATGGATGTGTGTGTGTCCTCAATGTGTGGTAACCGTGTGTGGATGTGTGTGTTCCCTGTGTGTGGTAACTGTGTATGGATGTGTGTGTGTCCTCGGTGTGTGGTAACTGTGTATGGATGTGTGTGTGTCCTCAGTGTGTGGTAACTGTGTATGGATGTGTGTGTGTCCTCAGTGTGTGGTAACTTTGTATGGATGTGTGTCTCCCCAGTAAACTGGATGCGTTCATCTACGATGCAGCTGTGTTGAACTATGCGGCGGGACGGGACGATGGCTGTAAGCTAGTGACTATTGGCAGCGGGTACATCTTTGCCACCACCGGTTACGGCATCGCTCTGCAGAAAGGATCTCACTGGAAACGTCAGGTGGACCTGGCTATTCTGGCCATAATTGGAGATGGTAGGATCAATTAAGTGCGTTTTACATCAGCAGTTGTCTCTAAGTGCTTTTACAAACACCCAGCCTGAAACCTCACAGAGCAAACAGCAACTGGTCCAACTGGTAGTCCTGAGTTTTACTAGAGCAGGACACAAATCTGCAGAAGTTACACAGTGTTTGGGGATCCGACCACACATCTGCAGAAGTTACACAGTGTTTGGGGTTCCGACCACACGTCTACAGAAGTTACACAGTTTTTGGGGATACGATCACACATCTGCAGAAGTTACACAGTGTTTGGGGATCCGACCACACATCTGCAGAAGTTACACAGTGTTTGGGGATCCGACCACGCATCTGCAGAAGTTACACAGTGTTTGGGGATACGACCACACATCTGCAGAAGTTACACAGTGTTTGGGGATCCGACCACACATCTGCAGAAGTTACACAGTGTTTGGGGATACGAACACACATCTGCAGAAGTTACACAGTGTTTGGGGATACGACCACACATCTGCAGAAGTTACACAGTGTTTGGGGATCCGACCACACATCTGCAGAAGTTACACAGTGTTTGGGGATACGACCACACATCTGCAGAAGTTACACAGTGTTTGGGGATACGGCCACACATCTGCAGAAGTTACACAGTGTTTGGGGATCCGACCACACATCTGCAGAAGTTACACAGTGTTTGGGGATCCGACCACACATCTGCAGAAGTTACACAGTGTTTGGGGATCCGACCACACGTCTACAGAAGTTACACAGTGTTTGGGGATACGATCACACATCTGCAGAAGTTACACAGTGTTTGGGGATCCGACCACACATCTGCAGAAGTTACACAGTGTTTGGGGATCCGACCACGCATCTGCAGAAGTTACACAGTGTTTGGGGATACGACCACACATCTGCAGAAGTTACACAGTGTTTGGGATACGTCTGCAGAAGTTACACAGTGTTTGGGGGATCCGACCACACATCTGCAGAAGATACACAGTGTTTGGGGATACGGCCACATCTGCAGAAGTTACACAGTGTTTGGGGATCCGACCACACATCTGCAGAAGTTACACAGTGTTTGGGGATCCGACCACACATCTGCAGAAGTTACACAGTGTTTGGGGATCCGACCACACCTCTGCAGAAGTTACACAGTGTTTGGGGATACGACCACACATCTGCAGAAGTTACACAGTGTTTGGGGATCCGACCACACATCTGCAGAAGTTACACAGTGTTTGGGGATCCGACCACGCATCTGCAGTGTTTGGGGATACGACCACACATCTGCAGAAGTTACACAGTGTTTGGGGATCCGACCACACATCTGCAGAAGTTACACAGTGTTTGGGGATACGAACACACATCTGCAGAAGTTACACAGTGTTTGGGGATACGACCACACATCTGCAGAAGTTACACAGTGTTTGGGGATCCGACCACACATCTGCAGAAGTTACACAGTGTTTGGGGATACGACCACACATCTGCAGAAGTTACACAGTGTTTGGGGATACGGCCACACATCTGCAGAAGTTACACAGTGTTTGGGGATCCGACCACACATCTGCAGAAGTTACACAGTGTTTGGGGATCCGACCACACATCTACAGAAGTTACACAGTGTTTGGGGATACGACCACACATCTGCAGAAGTTACACAGTGTTTGGGGATACGACCACACATCTGCAGAAGTTACACAGTGTTTGGGGATACGACCACACATCTGCAAAAGTTACACAGTGTTTGGGGATCCGACCACACATCTGCAGAAGTTACACTGTTTGGGGATACGACCACACATCTGCAGAAGTTACACAGTGTTTGGGGATACGACCACAGAGTGAAAACTTCCCTGTTTTCTACTTCATATGTTTGATACATATGCTTCCATAGTAGCTAATTTCAGGGGCTTCTTCATGTTTTTATGGAAATATACAACTGTCTGTCTGCTATTTGTCTTCTAATTATGAGGATCTTTACAACAAAGAAGTTCATGTCTTCATCACTGCTGAGGTGAAGACCCTCTTGTTGAGCATTGCTATTGTTGTTTGCCTCCAGTTAGGAGAAATAGTTTGTGCATATTTAATATTGTGCATATATATTGTGCATATATATTGTGCATATATAATATTGTGCATATATATTGTGCATATATATTGTGCATATATAATATTGTGCATATATATTGTGCATATATATTGTGCATATATAATATTGTGCACATATAATATTGTGCATATATATTGTGCATATATATTGTGCATATATAATATTGTGCATATATAATATTGTGCATATATAATATTGTGCATATATATTGTGCATATATAATATTGTGCATATATAATATTGTGCATATATATTGTGCATATATAATATTGTGCATATATAATATTGTGCATATATATTCTGCATATATATTGTGCATATATAATATTGTGCATATATAATATTGTGCATATATAATATTGTGCATATATATTGTGCATATATAATATTGTGCATATATATTGTGCATATATATTGTGCATATATAATATTGTGCATATATATTCTGCATATATAATATTGTGCATATATATTGTGCATATATATTCTGCATATATATTGTGCATATATATTGTGCATATATATTGTGCATATATATTCTGCATATATATTGTGCATGTATATTGTGCATATATTGTGCATATATATTGTGCATATATTGTGCATATATATTCTGCATATATATTCTGCATATATTCTGCATATATATTGTGCATATATATTCCGCATATATATTGTGCCTATATATTGTGCATATATATTGTGCATATATTGTGCATTTTTGTTGCATATATATTGTACATATATCCTGTGCATATATATTGTGCCTATATATTGTGCATATATATTGTGCATATATACTGTGCATATATATGTGCAGAATATAGCATATATATGTGCAGAATATAGCATATATATGTGCAGGTCGACAGCATTTCCTTCTGGTGACCAAGAGTTAGTTTCCCGGGAGCAGGGGTTGAACCATTGAGCTTTCTGTTTCTACACCATCATAACTCTTGTGTTCAGGCTCAATATGTTACATCTCAATAGGACTGTGTTCAGGCTCAATATGTTATATCTCAATAGGTCGGTGTTCAGGCTCAATATGTTATATCTCAATAGGTCGGTGTTCAGGCTCAATATGTTATATCTCAATAGGACTGTGTTCAGGCTCAATATGTTATATCTCAATAGGTCGGTGTTCAGGCTCAATATGTTATATCTCAATAGGACTGTGTTCAGGCTCAATATGTTATATCTCAATAGGACTGTGTTCAGGCTCAATATGTTATATCTCAATAGGACTGTGTTCAGGCTCAATATGTTATATCTCAATAGGACTGCCCCACTTTCGCTCTTCTCCTTTTCTCTCTTCTCTATTCCTCCTATCTCTTCCCCCTCTTCTCTTTTCAGCTCGCCTCTCCCTTCTACCTCTCCTTTCTTCTCTCTGTTCTCATGTCTCCCCCTCCCCTCTTCTTCTCGCTCCTCCTCCGCCTCCCTTCTTCCCCTCTCACTTCTACTCTCCCCTCTCTTCCCCTCTCTTCTCCACTCTTCTCCTCCCTTCTTCTTTCTCCTCTCCTCTCCACTCCTCTCCTCTCTTCCCCTCTCTTCACTCTTCTCCTCCCTTCTTCTTTCTCCTCTCCTCTCCTCTCTTCCCCTCTCTTCTCCACTCTTCTCCTCCCTTCTTCTATCTTCTCTCCTCCTCTCTCTCCTCTACTATTGGTCCATAGATACATGTGTTCTACATCATAATGTTTTGATCTGGTCACTCCAGCCCTCTCATGTTGGTCCAATATACACTGTATTTTAATACTGTATATGGAGTTATTTATGTGGATAGAACAGGGCTGGGCTCAAGTCCATTTGCCTTCCATTCAGTTCCAAAAGGAAACCAAAATCCACTTTCCAAATTTCCTTAGTTAAGAGCTCCTGTAAATGGATGTAGAATTTGAGTGTACTTCCTGGATTTACTAGATTTGAAATGGAACTGAGCCCAACCCGTGCATGTAAATAACTTTAAATACCATTCATTCACATGCCTGCTTTAATGCACTATTCTGTTCCTTGCATGTTTATTTCCATGTTATTTTATCTGTTTCTTTACCTCTGTTAGCCAAGTCCAAGAGAGGACATCTGGCAAGTAAGCATTTCTCTGAGCTGTACCGTCGTATTTGGACCTCCTCTTCTCCTGTCCTCCACCTTCCTCTGCTCCTACCCTCCTCTTCTCCTCTCCTCCACCTTCCTCTGCTCCTACCCTCCTCTTCTCCTGTCCTCCACCTTCCTCTGCTCCTACCCTCCTCTTCTCCTGTCCTCCACCTTCCTCTGCTCCTTCCCTCCTCCTGTCCTTTTTCTTTCTCCTATCTTCTCCTCCCTTTCGTCTCCCCTTTACTCCTCTTCTATCCTACTCTTGTCTCCTCTATTCTAGCCTCTTTTCTCTCTATTTTATTAGTGAAGATTTACAGGGATGAGTCAAACATAATGATCACCTGGAACAACTGATGGATGATGTACAGGGATGAGTCAAACATTATGATCACCTGGAACAACTGAGGGATGATGTACAGGGATGAGTCAAACATAATGATCACCTGGAACAACTGATGGATGATTTACAGGGATGAGTCAAACATTATGATCACCTGGAACAACTGAGGGATGATGTACAGGGATGAGTCAAACATAATGATCACCTGGAACAACTGAGGGATGATGTACAGGGATGAGTCAAACATAATGATCACCTGGAACAACTGAGGGATGATGTACAGGGATGAGTCAAACATTATGATCACCTGGAACAACTGAGGGATGATGTACAGGGATGAGTCAAACATAATGATCACCTGGAACAACTGAGGGATGATGTACAGGGATGAGTCAAACATAATGATCACCTGGAACAACTGAGGGATGATGTACAGGGATGAGTCAAACATAATGATCACCTGGAACAACTGAGGGATGATGTACAGGGATGAGTCAAACATAATGATCACCTGGAACAACTGATGGATGATGTACAGGGATGAGTCAAACATAATGATCACCTGGAACAACTGATGGATGATGTACAGGGATGAGTCAAACATTATGATCACCTGGAACAACTGATGGATGATGTACAGGGATGAGTCAAACATAATGATCACCTGGAACAACTGAGGGATGATGTACAGGGATGAGTCAAACATAATGATCACCTGGAACAACTGATGGATGATGTACAGGGATGAGTCAAACATAATGATCACCTGGAACAACTGATGGATGATGTACAGGGATGAGTCAAACATTATGATCACCTGGAACAACTGAGGGATGATGTACAGGGATGAGTCAAACATAATGATCACCTGGAACAACTGATGGATGATGTACAGGGATGAGTCAAACATAATGATCACCTGGAACAACTGAGGGATGATGTACAGGGATGAGTCAAACATAATGATCACCTGGAACAACTGAGGGATGATGTACAGGGATGAGTCAAACATTATGATCACCTGGAACAACTGAGGGATGATGTACAGGGATGAGTCAAACATTATGATCACCTGGAACAACTGAGGGATGATGTACAGGGATGAGTCAAACATAATGATCACCTGGAACAACTGATGGATGATGTACAGGGATGAGTCAAACATAATGATCACCTGGAACAACTGATGGATGATGTACAGGGATGAGTCAAACATAATGATCACCTGGAACAACTGATGGATGATGTACAGGGATGATTCAAACATTATGATCACCTGGAACAACTGAGGGATGATGTACAGGGATGAGTCAAACATAATGATCACCTGGAACAACTGATGGATGATGTACAGGGATGAGTCAAACATTATGATCACCTGGAACAACTGATGGATGATGTACAGGGATGAGTCAAACATAATGATCACCTGGAACAACTGATGGATGATGTACAGGGATGAGTCAAACATAATGATCACCTGGAACAACTGAGGGATGATGTACAGGGATGAGTCAAACATAATGATCACCTGGAACAACTGATGGATGATGTACAGGGATGAGTCAAACATAATGATCACCTGGAACAACTGATGGATGATGTACAGGGATGAGTCAAACATAATGATCACCTGGAACAACTGAGGGATGATGTACAGGGATGAGTCAAACATAATGATCACCTGGAACAACTGAGGGATGATGTACAGGGATGAGTCAAACATAATGATCACCTGGAACAACTGAGGGATGATGTACAGGGATGAGTCAAACATTATGATCAGCTGGAACAACTGATGGATGATGTACAGGGATGAGTCAAACATAATGATCACCTGGAACAACTGATGGATGATGTACAGGGATGAGTCAAACATTATGATCACCTGGAACAACTGAGGGATGATGTACAGGGATGAGTCAAACATAATGATCACCTGGAACAACTGATGGATCATGTACAGGGATGAGTCAAACATAATGATCACCTGGAACAACTGAGGGATGATGTACAGGGATGAGTCAAACATTATGATCACCTGGAACAACTGATGGATGATGTACAGGGATGAGTCAAACATAATGATCACCTGGAACAACTGATGGATGATGTACAGGGATGAGTCAAACATAATGATCACCTGGAACAACTGATGGATGATGTACAGGGATGAGTCAAACATAATGATCACCTGGAACAACTGAGGGATGATGTACAGGGATGAGTCAAACATAATGATCACCTGGAACAACTGATGGATGATGTATGAGTCAGGGATGAGTCAAACATAATGATCACCTGGAACAACTGAGGGATGATGTACAGGGATGAGTCAAACATAATGATCACCTGGAACAACTGAGGGATGATGTACAGGGATGAGTCAAACATAATGATCACCTGGAACAACTGATGGATGATGTACAGGGATGAGTCAAACATAATGATCACCTGGAACAACTGATGGATGATGTACAGGGATGAGTCAAACATAATGATCACCTGGAACAACTGATGGATGATGTACAGGGATGAGTCAAACATAATGATCACCTGGAACAACTGATGGATGATGTACAGGGATGAGTCAAACATAATGATCACCTGGAACAACTGATGGATGATGTACAGGGATGAGTCAAACATAATGATCACCTGGAACAACTGATGGATGATGTACAGGGATGAGTCAAACATTATGATCACCTGGAACAACTGAGGGATGATGTACAGGGATGAGTCAAACATTATGATCACCTGGAACAACTGATGGATGATGTACAGGGATGAGTCAAACATTATGATCACCTGGAACAACTGATGGATGATGTACAGGGATGAGTCAAACATAATGATCACCTGGAACAACTGATGGATGATGTACAGATCACCTGGAACAACTGAGTGATGTACAATGAGTCAAACATGATCACCTGGAACAACTGATGGATGATGTACAGGGATGAGTCAAACATTATGATCACCTGGAACAACAAACATGATCACCTGGATGATGATGTACAGGGATGAGTCAAACATAATGATCACCTGGAACAACTGATGGATGATGATGGGATGAGTCAAACATAATGATCACCTGGAACAACTGATGGATGATGTACAGGGATGAGTCAAACATAATGATCACCTGGAACAACTGAATGATGTACAGGGATGAGTCAAACATAATGATCACCTGGAACAACTGATGATGTACAGGGATGAGTCAAACATAATGATCACCTGGAACAACTGAGGGATGATGTACAGGGATGAGTCAAACATAATGATCACCTGGAACAACTGATGGATGATGTACAGGGATGAGTCAAACATTATGATAACCTGGAACAACTGATGGATGATGTACAGGGATGAGTCAAACATTATGATCACCTGGAACAACTGATGGATGATGTATGAGTCAAACATAATGATCACCTGGAACAACTGATGATGTACAGGGATGAGTCAAACATAATGATCACCTGGAACAACTGAGGGATGATGTACAGGGATGAGTCAAACATAATGATCACCTGGAACAACTGAGGGATGATGTACACAAACATGATCACCTGGAACAACTGATGGGGATGATGTACAACAACTGAGGGATGATGTCAAAGTCAAACATTATGATCACCTGGAACAACTGAGATCACCTGGATGATGTACAGGGATGAGTCAAACATAATGATCACCTGGAACAACTGATGGATGATGTACAGGGATGAGTCAAACATTATGATCACCTGGAACAACTGAGGGATGATGTACAGGGATGAGTCAAACATAATGATCACCTGGAACAACTGAGGGATGATGTACAGGGATGAGTCAAACATAATGATCACCTGGAACAACTGATGGATGATGTACAGGGATGAGTCAAACATAATGATCACCTGGAACAACTGATGGATGATGTACAGGGATGAGTCAAACATTATGATAACCTGGAACAACTGATGGATGATGTACAGGGATGAGTCAAACATTATGATCACCTGGAACAACTGAGGGATGATTTACAGTGAATGTACAGTAAAGGAAAAGAGGGAGAGAAAAGAGCATCCGTCAGAACTGCAGCTGCCACCCATTGGAATGAGCATCAACTGCCCTGAAGGATAGTTCAGAATAACTGTGCCAATGTAGCACATTTACACTAGAATACACTACAATGTAGCACATTTACACTAGAACACACTACAATGTAGCACATTTACACTAGAACACACTACAATGTAGCACATTTACACTAGAATACACTACAATGTAGCACATTTACACTAGAATACACTTCAATGTAGCACATTTACACTAGAACACACTACAATGTAGCACATTTACACTAGAATACACTACAATGTAGCACATTTACACTAGAATACACTACAATGTAGCACATTTACACTAGAATACACTACAATGTAGCACATTTACACTAGAATACACTACAATGTAGCACATTTACACTAGAACACACTACAATACAGCACATTTACACTAGAACACACTACAATGTAGCACATTTGCATTAGAACACACTACAATGTAGCACATTTACACTAGAACACACTACAATGTAGCACATTTACACTATAACACACTACAATGTAGCACATTTACACTAGAACACACTACAATGTAGCACATTTACACTAGAACACACTACAATGTAGCACATTTACACTAGAACACACTACAATGTAGCACATTTACACTAGAATACACTACAATGTAGCACATTTACACTAGAATGCACTACAATGTAGCACATTTACACTAGATTACATTACAATGTAGCACATTTACACTAGAATACACTACAATGTAGCACATTTACACTAGAATACACTAGAATGTAGCACATTTACACTAGAATACACTACAATGTAGCACATTTACACTAGATTACATTACAATGTAGCACATTTACACTAGAATACACTACAATGTAGCACATTTACACTACAATGTAGCACATTTATACTAGAATGCACTACAATGTAGCACATTTACACTAGAACACACTACAATGTAGCACATTTACACTAGAATACACTACAATGTAGCACATTTACACTAGAATGCACTACAATGTAGCACATTTACACTAGATTACATTACAATGTAGCACATTTACACTAGAATACACTACAATGTAGCACATTTACACTAGAATACACTAGAATGTAGCACATTTACACTAGAACACACTACAAAGTAGCACATTTACACTAGAACACACTACAATGTAGCACATTTACACTAGAACACACTACAATGTAGCACATTTACACTAGAACACACTACAATGTAGCACATTTACACTAGAATACACTACAATGTAGCACATTTACACTAGAACACACTACACTGTAGCACATTTACACTAGAATACACTATAATACAGCACATTTACACTAGAACACACTACAATGTAGCACATTCACACTAGAATACACTACAATGTAGCACATTTACACTAGAATACACTACAATGTAGCACATTTACACTAGAATACACTACAATGTAGCACATTTACACTACAATGTAGCACATTTATACTAGAATGCACTACAATGTAGCACATTTACACTAGAACACACTACAATGTAGCACATTTACACTAGAATACACTACAATGTAGCACATTTACACTAGAATGCACTACAATGTAGCACATTTACACTAGATTACATTACAATGTAGCACATTTACACTAGAATACACTACAATGTAGCACATTTACACTAGAATACACTAGAATGTAGCACATTTACACTAGAACACACTACAAAGTAGCACATTTACACTAGAACACACTACAATGTAGCACATTTACACTAGAACACACTACAATGTAGCACATTTACACTAGAACACACTACAATGTAGCACATTTACACTAGAATACACTACAATGTAGCACATTTACACTAGAACACACTACACTGTAGCACATTTACACTAGAATACACTATAATACAGCACATTTACACTAGAACACACTACAATGTAGCACATTCACACTAGAATACACTACAATGTAGCACATTTACACTAGAATACACTACAATGTAGCACATTTACACTAGAATACACTACAATGTAGCACATTTACACTAGAATACACTATAATACAGCACATTTACACTAGAACACACTACAATGTAGCACATTTACACTAGATTACATTACAATGTAGCACATTTACACTATAATACACTACAATGTAGCACATTTACACTAGAATACACTACAATGTAGCACATTTACACTAGAATGCACTACAATGTAGCACATTTACACTAGATTACATTACAATGTAGCACATTTACACTAGAATACACTACAATGTAGCACATTTACACTAGAATACACTAGAATGTAGCACATTTACACTAGAATACACTACAATGTAGCACATTTACACTAGATTACATTACAATGTAGCACATTTACACTAGAATACACTACAATGTAGCACATTTACACTAGAATACACTACAATGTAGCACATTTACACTAGAATACACTATAATACAGCACATTTACACTAGAACACACTACAATGTAGCACATTTACAATAGATTACATAGCACATTTACACTAGAATACACTACAATGTAGCACATTTACACTAGAATACACTACAATGTAGCACATTTACACTAGATTACATTACAATGTAGCACATTTACACTAGAATACACTACAATGTAGCACATTTACACTAGAATACACTACAATGTACCACATTTACACTAGAATGTAGTACATTTTCTATTACTATGTCTCTCAAATATTGTTCACAAATCTGTCTACATTTGTGTTAGTGAGCACTTCTCCTTTGAGATAATCCATCCACCTCACAGGTGTGGCATATCAAGATGCTGATTAGACAGCAGGATTATTGTACAGGTGTGCCTTAGTCTGGCCACAATAAAAGGCCACTCTAAAATCACATTTACACTGGAATATACTACAAACTTAAAGTACTATTACAATGATTACAATGACAGGGAAATATGATTAGATACAGGATTGATAGAGAGAAAGTGATGAAAGGAGAGTCATTGATGAATTTAGAGAGAAAATGTGAAGCAAGGGCTTGAGAAAGAGAAGAAATATGAAGAGAAATAAAAAAAGATGGGAGAGAGGTTTGAAATAATAGAATAGATGTCCATCTATTTATGTAATCTATCTTCTATATATCTATGAATTCATCTATCATATATATACATCTATTCATCCATCTATACACATATCTTTATTTCTATATATCTATTCATCCATCTATACACATATCTTTATTTTTATATATCTATGAATTCATCTATCATATATAATCTATTCATCCATCTATACACATATCTTTATTTCTATACATCTATTCATCCATCTATACACATATCTTTATTTCTATACATCTATTCATCCATCTATACACATATCTTTATTTCTATATATCTATTCATCCATCTATACACATATCTTTATTTTTATACATCTATTCATCCATCTATACACATATCTTTATTTCTATATATCTATTCATCCATCTATACACATATCTTTATTTCTATACATCTATTCATCCATCTATACACATATCTTTATTTCTATATATCTATTCATCCATCTATACACATATCTTTATTTCTATACATCTATTCATCCATCTATACACATATCTTTATTTCTATACATCTATTCATCCATCTATACACATATCTTTATTTCTATACATCTATTCATCCATCTATACACACATCTTTATTTTTATACATCTATTCATCCATCTATACACATATCTTTATTTCTATATATCTATTCATCCATCTATACACATATCTTTATTTTTATACATCTATTCATCCATCTATACACATATCTTTATTTCTATATATCTATTCATCCATCTATACACATATCTTTATTTCTATACATCTATTCATCCATCTATACACATATCTTTATTTCTATATATCTATTCATCCATCTATACACATATCTTTATTTCTATACATCTATTCATCCATCTATACACATATCTTTATTTCTATACATCTATTCATCCATCTATACACATATCTTTATTTTTATATATCTATTCATCCATCTATACACATATCTTTATTTCTATACATCTATTCATCCATCTATACACATATCTTTATTTTTATATATCTATGAATTCATCTATCATATATAATCTATTCATCCATCTATACACATATCTTTATTTCTATATATCCTTGCCAATTAGTTAATCTGTTTAACCCTTACAGTTGTCTGTCAGTAGCTAATGACATAATACTCATATAGACATCCTGACCTCTGACCTCTGACCCCCCTCTACTCCTCCCCCTCTACTCCTCCCCCTCTACTCCTCCCCCTCTACTCCTCCCCCTCTACTCCTCCCCCTCTACTCCTCCTGGCATGCAGGTGAGATGGAGGAGCTGGAGGCCATCTGGTTGACAGGTATCTGCCACAACGAGAAGAATGAGGTGATGTCCAGTCAGCTGGACATAGACAACATGGCCGGTGTGTTTTACATGCTGGCTACAGCTATGGGTCTGGCACTCATCACCTTCATATCAGAGCACCTGTTCTACTGGAGGCTGAGATACTGCTTCAGTGGGATCTGCAGTGGACGCCCTGGACTACTGTTCACCATCAGCAGGGTGAGAGGGGTTAGTGTGGAGGGGTTAGTGTGGAGGGGTTAGTGTGTATGAACGCCCTGGACTACTGTTCACCATCAGCAGGGTGAGATGGGTTAGTGTGGAGGGGTTAGTGTGGAGGGGTTAGTGTGTATGAACGCCCTGGACTACTGTTCACCATCAGCAGGGTGAGATGGGTTAGTGTGGAGGGGTTAGTGTGGAGGGGTTAGTGTGGAGGGGTTAGTGTGTATGAACGCCCTGGACTACTGTTCACCATCAGCAGGGTGAGATGGGTTAGTGTGGAGGGGTTAGTGTGGAGGGGTTAGTGTGTATGAACGCCCTGGACTACTGTTCACCATCAGCAGGGTGAGAGGGGTTAGTGTGGAGGGGTTAGTGTGGAGGGGTTAGTGTGGAGGGGTTAGTGTGGAGGGGTTAGTGTGGATGGGTTAGTGTGGAGGGGTTAGTGTGGAGGGGTTAGTGTGGATGGGTTAGTGTGGAGGGGTTAGTGTGGATGGGTTAGTGTGGAGGGGTTAGTGTGGAGGGGTTAGTGTGGAGGGGTTAGTGTGGAGGGGTTAATACTGTCACATATCTGTCACAGTATTATAGTGACAGGAAGGTCTCTACCTCACATATCTGTCACAGTATTATAGTGACAGGAAGGTCTCTACCTCACATATCTGTCACAGTATTATAGTGACAGGAAGGTCTCTACCTCACATATCTGTCACAGTATTATAGTGACAGGAAGGTCTCTACCTCACATATCTGTCACAGTATTATAGTGACAGGAAGGTCTCTACCTCACATATCTGTCACAGTATTATAGTGACAGGAAGTTCTCTACCTCACATATCTGTCACAGTATTATAGTGACAGGAAGGTCTCTACCTCACATATCTGTCACAGTATTATAGTGACAGGAAGGTCTCTACCTCACATATCTGTCACAGTATTATAGTGACAGGAAGGTCTCTACCTCACATATCTGTCACAGTATTATAGTGACAGGAAGGTCTCTACCTCACATATCTGTCACAGTATTATAGTGACAGGAAGGTCTCTACCTCACATATCTGTCACAGTATTATAGTGACAGGAAGGTCTCTACCTCACATATCTGTCACAGTATTATAGTGACAGGAAGGTCTCTACCTCACATATCTGTCACAGTATTATAGTGACAGGAAGGTCTCTACCTCACATATCTGTCACAGTATTATAGTGACAGGAAGGTCTCTACCTCACATATCTGTCACAGTATTATAGTGACAGGAAGGTCTCTACCTCACATATCTGTCACAGTATTATAGTGACAGGAAGGTCTCTACCTCACATATCTGTCACAGTATTATAGTGACAGGAAGGTCTCTACCTCACATATCTGTCACAGTATTATAGTGACAGGAAGGTCTCTACCTCACATATCTGTCACAGTATTATAGTGACAGGAAGGTCTCTACCTCACATATCTGTCACAGTATTATAGTGACAGGAAGGTCTCTACCTCACATATCTGTCACAGTATTATAGTGACAGGAAGGTCTCTACCTCACATATCTGTCACAGTATTATAGTGACAGGAAGGTCTCTACCTCACATATCTGTCACAGTATTATAGTGACAGGAAGGTCTCTACCTCACATATCTGTCACAGTATTATAGTGACAGGAAGGTCTCTACCTCACATATCTGTCACAGTATTATAGTGACAGGAAGGTCTCTACCTCACATCTGTCACATATCTGTCACAGTATTATAGTGACAGGAAGGTCTCTACCTCACATATCTGTCACAGTATTATAGTGACAGGAAGGTCTCTACCTCACATATCTGTCACAGTATTATAGTGACAGGAAGGTCTCTACCTCACATATCTGTCACAGTATTATAGTGACAGGAAGGTCTCTACCTCACATATCTGTCACAGTATTATAGTGACAGGAAGGTCTCTACCTCACATATCTGTCACAGTATTATAGTGACAGGAAGGTCTCTACCTCACATATCTGTCACAGTATTATAGTGACAGGAAGGTCTCTACCTCACATATCTGTCACAGTATTATAGTGACAGGAAGGTCTCTACCTCACATATCTGTCACAGTATTATAGTGACAGGAAGGTCTCTACCTCACATATCTGTCACAGTATTATAGTGACAGGAAGGTCTCTACCTCACATATCTGTCACAGTATTATAGTGACAGGAAGGTCTCTACCTCACATATCTGTCACAGTATTATAGTGACAGGAAGGTCTCTACCTCACATATCTGTCACAGTATTATAGTGACAGGAAGTCACAGTCAGGAAGGTCTACCTCACATATCTGTCACAGTATTATAGTGACAGGAAGGTCTCTACCTCACATATCTGTCACAGTATTATAGTGACAGGAAGGTCTCTACCTATCTGTCACAGTATTATCTCTCTACCTCACATATCTGTCACAGTATTATAGTGACAGGAAGGTCTCTACCTCACATATCTGTCACAGTATTATAGTGACAGGAAGGTCTCTACCTCACATATCTGTCACAGTATTATAGTGACAGGAAGGTCTCTACCTCACATATCTGTCACAGTATTATAGTGACAGGAAGGTCTCTACCTCACATATCTGTCACAGTATTATAGTGACAGGAAGGTCTCTACCTCACATATCTGTCACAGTATTATAGTGACTCTCTACCTCACATATCTGTCACAGTATTATAGTGACAGGAAGGTCTCTACCTCACATATCTGTCACAGTATTATAGTGACAGGAAGGTCTCTACCTCACATATCTGTCACAGTATTATCTGTCAGTGACAGGAAGGTCTCTACCTCACATATCTGTCACAGTATTATAGTGACAGGAAGGTCTCTACCTCACATATCTGTCACAGTATTATAGTGACAGGAAGGAAGGTCTCTACCTCACATATCTGTCACAGTATTATAGTGACAGGAAGGTCTCTACCTCACATATCTGTCACAGTATTATAGTGACAGGAAGGTCTCTACCTCACATATCTGTCACAGTATTATAGTGACAGGAAGGTCTCTACCTCACATATCTGTCACAGTATTATAGTGACAGGAAGGTCTCTACCTCACATATCTGTCACAGTATTATAGTGACAGGAAGGTCTCTACCTCACATATCTGTCACATATTATAGTGACAGGAAGGTGTCACAGTATTATAGTGACAGGAAGGTCTCTACCTCACATATCTGTCACAGTATTATAGTGACAGGAAGGTCTCTACCTCACATATCTGTCACAGTATTATAGTGACAGGAAGGTCTCTACCTCACATATCTGTCACAGTATTATAGTGACAGGAAGGTCTCTACCTCACATATCTCACAGGAAGGTCTCTATCTATCTGTCACAGTATTATAGTGACAGGAAGGTCTCTACCTCACATATCTGTCACAGTATTATAGTGACAGGAAGGTCTCTACCTCACATATCTGTCACAGTATTATAGTGACAGGAAGGTCTCTACCTCACATATCTGTCACAGTATTATAGTGACAGGAAGGTCTCTACCTCACATATCTGTCACAGTATTATAGTGACAGGAAGGTCTCTACCTCACATATCTGTCACAGTATTATAGTGACAGGAAGGTATTATAGTGACAGGAAGGTCTCTACCTCACATATCTGTCACAGTATTATAGTGACAGGAAGGTCTCTACCTCACATATCTGTCACAGTATTATAGTGACAGGAAGGTCTCTACCTCACATATCTGTCACAGTATTATAGTGACAGGAAGGTCTCTACCTCACATATCTGTCACAGTATTATAGTGACAGGAAGGTCTCTACCTCACATATCTGTCACAGTATTATAGTGACAGGAAGGTCTCTACCTCACATATCTGTCACAGTATTATAGTGACAGGAAGGTCTCTACCTCACATATCTGTCACAGTATTATAGTGACAGGAAGGTCTCTACCTCACATATCTGTCACAGTATTATAGTGACAGGAAGGTCTCTACCTCACATATCTGTCACAGTATTATAGTGACAGGAAGGTCTCTACCTCACATATCTGTCACAGTATTATAGTGACAGGAAGGTCTCTACCTCACATATCTGTCACAGTATTATAGTGACAGGAAGGTCTCTACCTCACATATCTGTCACAGTATTATAGTGACTGTCACAGTATTATAGTGACAGGAAGGTCTCTACCTCACATATCTGTCACAGTATTATAGTGACAGGAAGGTCTCTACCTCACATATCTGTCACAGTATTATAGTGACAGGAAGGTCTCTACCTCACATATCTGTCACAGTATTATAGTGACAGGAAGGACAGGAAGGTCTCTACCTCACATATCTGTCACAGTATTATAGTGACAGGAAGGTCTCTACCTCACATATCTGTCACAGTATTATAGTGACAGGAAGGTCTCTACCTCACATATCTGTCACAGTATTATAGTGACAGGAAGGTCTCTACCTCACATATCTGTCACAGTATTATAGTGACAGGAAGGTCTCTACCTCACATATCTGTCACAGTATTATAGTGACAGGAAGGTCTCTACCTCACATATCTGTCACAGTATTATAGTGACAGGAAGGTCTCTACCTCACATATCTGTCACAGTATTATAGTGACAGGAAGGTCTCTACCTCACATATCTGTCACAGTATTATAGTGACAGGAAGGTCTCTACCTCACATATCTGTCACAGTATTATAGTGACAGGAAGGTCTCTACCTCACATATCTGTCACAGTATTATAGTGACAGGAAGGTCTCTACCTCACATATCTGTCACAGTATTATAGTGACAGGAAGGTCTCTACCTCACATATCTGTCACAGTATTATAGTGACAGGAAGGTCTCTACCTCACATATCTGTCACAGTATTATAGTGACAGGAAGGTCTCTACCTCACATATCTGTCACAGTATTATAGTGACAGGAAGGTCACAGTATTATAGTGACAGGAAGGTCTCTACCTCACATATCTGTGACAGGAAGGTCAGTATTATAGTGACAGGAAGGTCTCTACCTCACATATCTGTCACAGTATTATAGTGACAGGAAGGTCTCTACCTCACATATCTGTCACAGTATTATAGTGACAGGAAGGTCTCTACCTCACATATCTGTCACAGTATTATAGTGACAGGAAGGTCTCTACCTCACATATCTGTCACAGTATTATAGTGACAGGAAGGTCTCTACCTCACATATCTGTCACAGTATTATAGTGACAGGAAGGTCTCTACCTCACATATCTGTCACAGTATTATAGTGACAGGAAGGTCTCTACCTCACATATCTGTCAGGAAGGTCAGTATTATAGTGACAGGAAGGTCTCTACCTCACATATCTGTCACAGTATTATAGTGACAGGAAGGTCTCTACCTCACATATCTGTCACAGTATTATAGTGACAGGAAGGTCTCTACCTCACATATCTGTCACAGTATTATAGTGACAGGAAGGTCTCTACCTCACATATCTGTCACAGTATTATAGTGACAGGAAGGTCTCTACCTCACATATCTGTCACAGTATTATAGTGACAGGAAGGTCTCTACCTCACATATCTGTCACAGTATTATAGTGACAGGAAGGTCTCTACCTCACATATCTGTCACAGTATTATAGTGACAGGAAGGTCTCTACCTCACATATCTGTCACAGTATTATAGTGACAGGAAGGTCTCTACCTCACATATCTGTCATATCTGTCACAGTATTATAGTGACAGGAAGGTCTCTACCTCACATATCTGTCACAGTATTATAGTGACAGGAAGGTCTCTACCTCACATATCTGTCACAGTATTATAGTGACAGGAAGGTCTCTACCTCACATATCTGTCACAGTATTATACAGGAAGGTGTCACAGGTGAAGGAAGGTCTCTACCTCACATATCTGTCACAGTATTATAGTGACAGGAAGGTCTCTACCTCACATATCTGTCACATATCTGTCACAGTATTATAGTGACAGGAAGGTCTCTACCTACATATCTGTCACATATCTGTCACAGTATTATAGTGACAGGAAGGTCTCTACCTCACATATCTGTCACAGTATTATAGTGACAGGAAGGTCTCTACCTCACATATCTGTCACAGTATTATAGTGACAGGAAGGTCTCTACCTCACATATCTGTCACAGTATTATAGTGACAGGAAGGTCTCTACCTCACATATCTGTCACAGTATTATAGTGACAGGAAGGTCTCTACCTCACATATCTGTCACAGTATTATAGTGACAGGAAGGTCTCTACATATCTGTCACAGGAAGGTATCTATCTGTCACAGTATTATAGTGACAGGAAGGTCTCTACCTCACATATCTGTCACAGTATTATAGTGACAGGAAGGTCTCTACCTCACATATCTGTCACAGTATTATAGTGACAGGAAGGTCTCTACCTCACATATCTGTCACAGTATTATAGTGACAGGAAGGTCTCTACCTCACATATCTGTCACAGTATTATAGTGACAGGAAGGTCTCTACCTATCTGTCACATATCTGTCACAGTATTATAGTGACAGGAAGGTCTCTACCTCACATATCTGTCACAGTATTATAGTGACAGGAAGGTCTCTACCTCACATATCTGTCACAGTATTATAGTGACAGGAAGGTCTCTACCTCACATATCTGTCACAGTATTATAGTGACAGGAAGGTCTCTACCTCACATATCTGTCACAGTATTATAGTGACAGGAAGGTCTCTACCTCACATATCTGTCACAGTATTATAGTGACAGGAAGGTCTCTACCTCACATATCTGTCACAGTATTATAGTGACAGGAAGGTCTCTACCTCACATATCTGTCACAGTATTATAGTGACAGGAAGGTCTCTACCTCACATATCTGTCACAGTATTATAGTGACAGGAAGGTCTCTACCTATACAGTATTATAGTGACAGGAAGGTCTCTACCTCACATATCTGTCACAGTATTATAGTGACAGGAAGGTCTCTACCTCACATATCTGTCACAGTATTATAGTGACAGGAAGGTCTCTACCTCACATATCTGTCACAGTATTATAGTGACAGGAAGGTCTCTACCTCACATATCTGTCACAGGAAGGTCTCTACCTCACATATCTGTCACAGTATTATAGTGACAGGAAGGTCTCTACCTCACATATCTGTCACAGTATTATAGTGACAGGAAGGTCTCTACCTCACATATCTGTCACAGTATATGACTGTCACAGTATTATAGTGACAGGAAGGTCTCTACCTCACATATCTGTCACAGTATTATAGTGACAGGAAGGTCTCTACCTCACATATCTGTCACAGTATTATAGTGACAGGAAGGTCTCTACCTCACATATCTGTCATATTATAGTGACAGGAAGGTCTCTACCTCACATATCTGTCACAGTATTATAGTGACAGGAAGGTCTCTACCTCACATATCTGTCACAGTATTATAGTGACAGGAAGGTCTCTACCTCTATCTGTCACAGTATTATAGTGACAGGAAGGTCTCTACCTCACATATCTGTCACAGTATTATAGTGACAGGAAGGTCACAGTATCTGTCATATTATAGTGACAGGAAGGTCTCTACCTCACATATCTGTCACAGTATTATAGTGACAGGAAGGTCTCTACCTCACATATCTGTCACAGTATTATAGTGACAGGAAGGTCTCTACCTCACATATCTGTCACAGTATTATAGTGACAGGAAGGTCTCTACCTCACATATCTGTCACAGTATTATAGTGACAGGAAGGTCTCTACCTCACATATCTGTCACAGTATTATAGTGACAGGAAGGTCTCTACCTCACATATCTGTCACAGTATTATAGTGACAGGAAGGTCTCTACCTCACATATCTGTCACAGTATTATAGTGACAGTATTATAGTGACAGGAAGGTCTCTACCTCACATATCTGTCACAGTATTATAGTGACAGGAAGGTCTCTACCTCACATATCTGTCACAGGAAGGTATTATCTGTCAGTGTGACAGGAAGGTCTCTACCTCACATATCTGTCACAGTATTATAGTGACAGGAAGGTCTCTACCTCACATATCTGTCACAGTATTATAGTGACAGGAAGGTCTCTACCTCACATATCTGTCACAGTATTATAGTGACAGGAAGGTCTCTACCTCACATATCTGTCACAGTATTATAGTGACAGGAAGGTCTCTACCTCACATATCTGTCACAGTATTATAGTGACAGGAAGGTCTCTACCTCACATATCTGTCACAGTATTATAGTGACAGGAAGGTCTCTACCTCACATATCTGTCACAGTATTATAGTGACAGGAAGGTCTCTACCTCACATATCTGTCACAGTATTATAGTGACAGGAAGGTCTCTACCTCACATATCTGTCACAGTATTATAGTGACAGGAAGGTCTCTACCTCACATATCTGTCACAGTATTATAGTGACAGGAAGGTCTCTACCTCACATATCTGTCACAGTATTATAGTGACAGGAAGGTCTCTACCTCACATATCTGTCACAGTATTATAGTGACAGGAAGGTCTCTACCTCACATATCTGTCACAGTATTATAGTGACAGGAAGGTCTCTACCTCACATATCTGTCACAGTATTATAGTGACAGGAAGGTCTCTACCTCACATATCTGTCACAGTATTATAGTGACAGGAAGGTCTCTACCTCACATATCTGTCACAGTATTATAGTGACAGGAAGGTCTCTACCTCACATATCTGTCACAGTATTATAGTGACAGGAAGGTCTCTCTCACATATCTGTCACATTATATCTGTCACAGTATTATAGTGACAGGAAGGTCTCTACCTCACATATCTGTCACAGTATTATAGTGACAGGAAGGTCTCTACCTCACATATCTGTCACAGTATTATAGTGACAGGAAGGTCTCTACATATCTCACATATCTGTCACAGTATTATAGTGACAGGAAGGTCTCTACCTCACATATCTGTCACAGTATTATAGTGACAGGAAGGTCTCTACCTCACATATCTGTCACAGTATTATAGTGACAGGAAGGTCTCTACCTCACATATCTGTCACAGTATTATAGTGACAGGAAGGTCTCTACCTCACATATCTGTCACAGTATTATAGTGACAGGAAGGTCTCTACCTCACATATCTGTCACAGTATTATAGTGACAGGAAGGTCTCACAGTACCTCTACCTCACATATCTGTCACAGTATTATAGTGACAGGAAGGTCTCTACCTCACATATCTGTCACAGTATTATAGTGACAGGAAGGTCTCTACCTCACATATCTGTCACAGTATTATAGTGACAGGAAGGTCTCTACCTCACATATCTGTCACAGTATTATAGTGACAGGAAGGTCTCTACCTCACATATCTGTCACAGTATTATAGTGACAGGAAGGTCTCTACCTCACATATCTGTCACAGTATTATAGTGACAGGAAGGTCTCTACCTCACATATCTGTCACAGTATTATAGTGACAGGAAGGTCTCTACCTCACATATCTGTCACAGTATTATAGTGACAGGAAGGTCTCTACCTCACATATCTGTCACAGTATTATAGTGACAGGAAGGTCTCTACCTCACATATCTGTCACAGTATTATAGTGACAGGAAGGTCTCTACCTCACATATCTGTCACAGTATTATAGTGACAGGAAGGTCTCTACCTCACATATCTGTCACAGTATTATAGTGACAGGAAGGTCTCTACCTCACATATCTGTCACAGTATTATAGTGACAGGAAGGTCTCTACCTCACATATCTGTCACAGTATTATAGTGACAGGAAGGTCTCTACCTCACATATCTGTCACAGTATTATAGTGACAGGAAGGTCTCTACCTCACATATCTGTCACAGTATTATAGTGACAGGAAGGTCTCTACCTCACATATCTGTCACAGTATTATAGTGACAGGAAGGTCTCTACCTCACATATCTGTCACAGTATTATAGTGACAGGAAGGTCTCTACCTCACATATCTGTCACAGTATTATAGTGACAGGAAGGTCTCTACCTCACATATCTGTCACAGTATTATAGTGACAGGAAGGTCTCTACCTCACATATCTGTCACAGTATTATAGTGACAGGAAGGTCTCTACCTCACATATCTGTCACAGTATTATAGTGACAGGAAGGTCTCTACCTCACATATCTGTCACAGTATTATAGTGACAGGAAGGTCTCTACCTCACATATCTGTCACAGTATTATAGTGACAGGAAGGTCTCTACCTCACATATCTGTCACAGTATTATAGTGACAGGAAGGTCTCTACCTCACATATCTGTCACAGTATTATAGTGACAGGAAGGTCTCTACCTCACATATCTGTCACAGTATTATAGTGACAGGAAGGTCTCTACCTCACATATCTGTCACAGTATTATAGTGACAGGAAGGTCTCTACCTCACATATCTGTCACAGTATTATAGTGACAGGAAGGTCTCTACCTCACATATCTGTCACAGTATTATAGTGACAGGAAGGTCTCTACCTCACATATCTGTCACAGTATTATAGTGACAGGAAGGTCTCTACCTCACATATCTGTCACAGTATTATAGTGACAGGAAGGTCTCTACCTCACATATCTGTCACAGTATTATAGTGACAGGAAGGTCTCTACCTCACATATCTGTCACAGTATTATAGTGACAGGAAGGTCTCTACCTCACATATCTGTCACAGTATTATAGTGACAGGAAGGTCTCTACCTCACATATCTGTCACAGTATTATAGTGACAGGAAGGTCTCTACCTCACATATCTGTCACAGTATTATAGTGACAGGAAGGTCTCTACCTCACATATCTGTCACAGTATTATAGTGACAGGAAGGTCTCTACCTCACATATCTGTCACAGTATTATAGTGACAGGAAGGTCTCTACCTCACATATCTGTCACAGTATTATAGTGACAGGAAGGTCTCTACCTCACATATCTGTCACAGTATTATAGTGACAGGAAGGTCTCTACCTCACATATCTGTCACAGTATTATAGTGACAGGAAGGTCTCTACCTCACATATCTGTCACAGTATTATAGTGACAGGAAGGTCTCTACCTCACATATCTGTCACAGTATTATAGTGACAGGAAGGTCTCTACCTCACATATCTGTCACAGTATTATAGTGACAGGAAGGTCTCTACCTCACATATCTGGTGATGATGATGATGATGTAGGTTTGTGCATAATGAGACATTTGCTTCACCTCTTCTCTTCAGGGTATCTGGTCGTGTATCCATGGTGTTCACATAGAGATGAAGAAGAAGCCCCCAGAGCTGGACTTCTCCCCCCAAGCAAACATGCTGCACCTCCTGAAGTCAGCTAAGAACATCACCTTGTCATCTCCAAAACGCTCCCCAGCTCTGATGCAACCAAATATCATCCACATGATTAAAGGTAGGTCTTTGTCACACACCCCAAACATGTGCAACCCAAAATCATCTTCATGCTGAAAGGTAGGTCTAATCCTCTGACCTCTAACCCTTAACCCCTGACCCTTAACCCCTGACCTGTCACATGTCACATTGAGCGTGGTGTGATGCTTTCAATGGTACCAGGACCAAACATCTGGTGAACATCTAGGGACGCCAAACATTGTCAACGCCAAACATTGTCAACGCCAAACATTGTCAACGCCAAACATTGTCAACGCCAAACATTGTCAACGCCAAACATTGTCAACGCCAAACATTGTCAACGCCAAACATTGTCAACGCCAAACATTGTCAATGCCAAACATTTCTCAACAAATACATTTCTCAATGACATTAATCGCATCTCCATTTCTTCACCGCATTGGAACCTGCAGTACTTCAGTTCACTTTCTGCAGATTGTCTGAAGTACAGCACGTTTTGGGTGCAGCCCTCGGTGACTATGGGAAACTGCGCTGGCGCTTCTTCTATTGTGGTTCTTTAACCGTAAACACATTCATCTGGCAGTTCCTGAGAGAACTAGAGAACCATCACTTCGAGCTGACAGACATAAGCAGCTAGCAGTTATACTAAAGTTGTATTTACTTTGCCTTGTGTGAATATTTCTTAGCCGTGATTCTACTCTAAACCTTATTTGAATCAGAATAGGACATCCGTTGCCTTCTGCTTTCATTTTTGTAGTTTCTCCTCAGAAGAACCAGAGCAAATAAGCAGAATTCTTGTAGCTTGTGACTAGTTGATGTTGCAGAACAGGAATGCCTACAGGCCATCCTAACTCTGTGTTTTCGTCTGTTATAGTCATGTCATTTACATTTGAACAGGTTTAAATGCTTCTTGTTTTTCATGGGAAATAGGTGCAGTGCTACAGTGAACCACACTGTCATTTAAATAGAGAATATGATTCAATTACATGTCCGATACATGTACATTAGTCTATCATGTTATAGTTGTCATTACTTACTCAGAGGTGTGTCCATCCAAACAAATACCTCATCTGCCCAAGACAAATAAAAACATCTAGATTGGAGAGTTGTTTAAGATATCCTGAGAGTAGTTAGGTGTCAGATGTATTTGGAAGATGGGCAGGAATGTTATGGAGACATTTGTATTACTCATTGGAATGCCTTTGACTGAGTGAACGCCGCCGTGTCCTGAAAACCAGAGGTGTCAGAGAGAAGAGCTCAGAGATGCAGAGGTTAAAGACGTTCTAAAGAGAATCAGTGTGTAGTTATGGATGTAAGGTTCAACTGGGAACCAGAGGAGTAAGTAGAGAAGATACCAGAACCAGGTAGAGAACCGAACCCGTGGTGTGAGCAGATAAGAGAACAGAAGCAGTGGAATGTGCAGATAAGAGAACAGAACCAGTGGAATGTGCAGATAAGAGAACAGAACCAGTGGAATGTGCAGATAAGAGAACAGAACCAGTGGAATATGCAGATAAGAGAACAGAACCAGTGGAATGTGCAGATAAAAGAACAGAACCAGTTGAATGTGCAGATAAGAGAACAGAACCAGTGGAATGTGCAGATAAGAGAACAAAACCAGTGGAATGTGCAGATAAGAGAACAGAGAGTTGGAGTCGGTGTGACACGTGTCTGTTTTAAGACTTACTCTGCATTCTGCGTGAAGAAAAGATCTGCTGATGTTGTAGAGCGTGAACCTGCAGGACAGAGACACTGCTTTGATGTTTGTGGAGAATGACAGGGTGTTGTTAGGGTCACGCCAAGCCACTTTAGGACACCGTGGAGTTGTCAACCGTGATAGAGAGGTCTTGGAGCAGACAGGCTGGCCAGGTCGGATGCAAAGCTTAAGACCCACAATATTCACACAGTATTCACACATTCACACAGAGCAGGATCTGATGGTTCACAGTATTCACACAGAGCAGGATCTGATGGTTCACAGTATTCACACATTCACACAGAGCAGGATCTGATGGTTCACAGTATTCACACAGAGCAGGATCTGATGGTTCACAGTGTTCACACATTCACACAGAGCAGGATCTGATGGTTCACAGTATTCACACAGAGCAGGATCTGATGGTTCACAGTATTCACACATTCACACAGAGCAGGATCTGATGGTTCACAGTATTCATACATTCACACAGAGCAGGATCTGATGGTTCACAGTATTCACACATTCACACAGAGCAGGATCTGATGGTTCACAGTATTGAGGCCAGAGGACTGATCTAGGAGAACAAGACCAGAGCCAATCAGAGGAGAGCTGTCTTGGTTGAGTGAATCGCCTTGAACTTGACTGATTGGGGGCAAGAAGATCATTCTGAGAGAGATTATAGAGTCATAGATGGAGTCAGAGTCATAAACATAGTCAGAGATAGAGTCAGAGATGGAGTCTGAGATGGAGTCAGAGTCATAAACAGAGTCAGAGACAGAGTCTGAGTCATAGAGAGAGTCTGAATCATAAAGAGAGTCTGAGTCATAGACGGAATCATAGACAGAGTCAGAGTCATAGATGGAGTCATAGATAGAGTCACAGATGGAGTCAGAGTCATAAACAGAGGCATAGATAGAGTCAGAGTCATAGATAGAGTCTGAGTCATGGATAGAGTCAGAGACAGAGTCATAGATAGAGTCAGAGTCATAGATAGAGTCTGAGTCATAGATAAAGTCAGAGACAGAGTTACAGACAGAGTCATAGATATAGACAGAGATAGAGACAGAGTCATAGATATAGACAGAGTTAGAGACAGAGTCATAGATATAGACAGAGTTAGAGACAGAGTCATAGATATAGACAGAGATAGAGACAGAGTCATAGATATAGACAGAGATAGAGACAGAGTCATAGATATAGACAGAGTTAGATACAGAGTCATAGATATAGACAGAGTCATAGATAGAGTCAGAGACGGAGTCAGAGACAGAGTTACAGACAGAGTCATAGATATAGACAGAGTTAAAGACAGACTCATAGATATAGACAGAGATAGAGACAGAGTCATAGATATAGACAGAGATAGAGACAGAGTCATAGATATAGACAGAGATAGAGACAGAGTCATAGATATAGACAGAGTTAGAGACAGAGTCATAGATATAGACAGAGTTAGAGACAGAGTCATAGATATAGACAGAGTTAGAGACAGAGTCATAGATATAGACAGAGTTAGAGACAGAGTCATAGATATAGACAGAGTTAGAGACAGAGTCATAGATATAGACAGAGTTAAAGACAGAGTCATAGATATAGACAGAGTTAAAGACAGAGTCATAGATATAGACAGAGTTAAAGACAGCTTTCTCAAATGGACTCCAGAGATGGTGATGAGGTGGTGGAGGTGGCCGGCAGTTAGTCACTGAGTGGGGGGGTTGTAAAAAAATGTACAAAGTGTTTGGCAGACAAGGTTAAAGTCATCAGCTGACATGAAGTGAAGTTAAAGAAGAGATTCAAAGGTTTAAGGCCAGAGGATAGAATATAGATAAATGCAGCTTTGTACATAAATGCTTTGGACTATGGAGTAATAGAAAGGAAGGCTTTTTACAGGGGGAGGATTTAAGGCCCCGTGGAAGTTTAGTTTCCCTGCCCTCCTCCTTGTTCGGTGTCTGTGAGTCACACAGCCACAATCAGAAAGACAGGGGGTTGGATTCAGCATTAGAGAGGATGAGATAAGAGAGAGAAAAGATACGAGAGAGAAGAGATACGTGCGAGAGAAGATACGTGCGAGACGAGATACATGAGAGCTAGAGGAGATACAAGAGAGAGAGGATATACGAGGGAGAAGAGACACGAGAGAGAGGAGATACGAGAGAGGAAATACGAGAGAGAGGAGATACGAGAGAGGAGAGATACAAGAGAGCTAGATGAGATACAAGAGAGCGGAGATACGAGAGATAGAGAAGATACATGCGAGAGAAGATACGAGAGAGACGAGATACATGAGAGCTAGAGGAGATACAAGAGAGAGAGGAGACACGAGAGAGAGGAGACACGAGAGAGAGGAGATACGAGAGAGGAAATACGAGAGAGAGGAGATACGAGAGAGGAGAGATACAAGAGAGCTAGAGGAGATACGAGAGAGCTAGATGAGATACAAGAGAGCGGAGATACGAGAGAGAGAGGAGATACGAGAGAGATACGAGAGAGATAGAGGAGATACGAGAGAGAGAAGATACGTGCGAGAGAAGATACGAGAGAGACGAGATACATGAGAGCTAGAGGAGATACACGAGAGAGAGAGGAGATACGAGAGAGAGGAGACACGAGAGAGGAGATACGAGAGAGAAAATACGAGAGAGAGGAGATACGAGAGAGGAGAGATACAAGAGAGCTAGAGGAGATACAAGAGAGAGAGGATATACGAGGGAGAGGAGATACGAGAGAGAGAAGATACGAGAGAGACGAGATACATGAGAGCTAGAGGAGATACAAGAGAGAGAGGATATACGAGGGAGAGGAGATACGAGAGAGAGGAGATATACGAGAGAGGAGATACGAGAGAGAGAGAGGAGATACGAGAGAGGAGATACGAGAGAGAGGAGATACGAGAGAGAGAAGATATACGAGAGAGAGGAGATACGAGAGAGAAGAGATACGAGAGAGAGGAGATACGAGAGAGAGGAGATACGAGAGAGAGAGAAGATATACGAGAGAGAAGAGATACGAGAAAGAGGAGATACAAGAGAGAGGAGATACAAGAGAGAGGAAATACAAGAGAGCTAGAGGAGATACGAGAGAGAGGAGATACGAGAGAGAGAAGATATACAAGAGAGAGGAGATACGAGAGAGAGGAGATACGAAGGAGAGAAGATATACGAGAGAGAGGAGATACGAGAGAGAGGAGATACAAGAGAGAGAGGAAATACAAGAGTGCTAGAGGAGATACGAGAGAGAGGAGATATACAAGAGAGAGGAGATACGAGAGAGAGAAGATATACGAGAGAGAGGAGATACAAGAGAGAGAGGAAATACAAGAGTGCTAGAGGAGATACGAGAGAGAGGAGATACGAGAGAGAGGAGACAGAATCTGGTAGGAGGTTTCAGCAGAATAGATAAGACAGGGCAGAGCTGGCATTGTTATGACAGCATGTGTTAAGTACAGTGCCTTCTGAACATTCCCCAGAGTGTTGGTCGTTGCCAGACAGATCAACCCTGACGGACGCGCTGATGTCTGGCGCAAGACAATGCATGTATTGTTAATGCGACGCTAACATCCGCCATACCGGAGTAGCGAATCAGGAATTTGACTCAAATTACTGTTAACAAATGACTGCCTAGCATAAATGGAAACATATGATTTACTAACGGATCGCTTATACCGGTTGAGCCCTATAAATAATTCTAAACACTTCTACCATTTTCAACATTTACAGCACATTTAAACAGACAGATGCCAAATTGAAAGGCTTTCAATAAAGTAACAACCATGGACAGAGAGAGTGAGGAAATATGAGAAACGTTACATGTGATTAACCAACTGAAAACAGGTGTACCCAATCTAACCACCCGGAACTAACCAGTGCTCCCCACTAAACTCCCCTGGTGGGGACCTGGTGTCCACCACTTGTGACAACAGTAGTTAGATGGAACTGTATGACACAGGCAGCAACAAGTTTTATATTTTATGAAATGACTGAAACTAAATATACTGATGGAAAAAGATAACGCTCTGTGGTTCAACTAGATTGCTAACGTCTTGTCTGGCCGTAGATTTTGCAGTTATTTTGAGAGCGGTCAAACATTGTGTCTGGTCATGTTGACATCAATTGTCAGTTGGAACAAAATGACAGTTATTTACCAGAACGTTACGTCCAGTTTATACGCCACCTAATTAATTTATTCCTGATATATACATTAGGAGAATAGGCCTCAGATGAAAGGGTTCATGAAGTGAATGTATTTCACACCTGATTCCAACTGGGGTTTCTGGGAACCCTGTGAATTCTGTCACAAATATCACCTCTATGCAGTGAGCAGATGAGAGAGATGGGCGTTGTTCCTTTAATGTGTCCAGCAGCTGAGCCAATGAGATGTGCGTTATATCAATATTTGATAAAGCCATATTTAAACAGAGTATGGCTCATAAATAGTCGATTTCTAGTTCAGACATGTTATATTTGATGGCTCGCATATTTTGTCGGTTTAAAAAAAATCTAATATATATTCTTATATATTTGACATTTTACAGTTAATATATCATAGAGATGATATTAAATGGTTCTACACATGCCCATCTCTATACATTTAAAAGAACTGTTGTAGAGTCAGGATATTTCATTTTTATTGACTCTCATACTGAAAACATTATGACCAATCACGGGTGAAGAAAATAACCTGGATCATGTCAAGGTCTGGGCAGATTAGATGCTAAGCAAACAATCAGGTCTCATTGTCAACGTGTTGAATGCAAGAGAAATGGGCATGAGTAAAGATCAGAGTAATTTTTATTTAACCAGGTAGGACGATTGAGACAAATTTCTGATTTGCAACGATGACCTGGGGAGCAGCTTGGATTTGAACCCAGGACGTCACACAAAGCTTGCACTCTACCACTAAGCTGCAAACTGCTACCGAAAGATCAGAGTAAAGACCAGAGTAAAGATCTGAGTAAAGAACTGAGCAAAGAGTAAAGACCAGAATAAAGAGTAAAGATCAGAGTAAAGACCAGAATAAAGAGTAAAGACCAGAGTAAAGACCAGAGTAAAGATCAGAGTAAAGACCAGAGTAAAGACCAGAATAAAGAGTAAAGATCAGAGTAAAGACCAGAATAAATAGTAAAGATCAGAGTAAAGACCAGAATAAAGAGTAAATATCAGAGTAAAGAGTAAAGTCCAGAATAAAGAGTAAAGACCAGAGTAAAGAGTACAGTCCAGAATAAAGAGTAAAGACCAGAATAAAGAGTAAATACCAGAGTAAAGACCAGAGTAAAGATCAGAGTAAAGACCTGAGTAAAGACCAGAATAAAGAGTAAAGATCAGAGTAAAGACCAGAGTAAAGACCTGGGTAAATAGTAAAGATCAGAGTAAAGACCAGAGTAAAGATCAGGGTAAAGACCTGAGTAAAGATCAGAGTAAAGACCAGAGTAAATAGTAAAGATCAGAGTAAAAACCAGGGTAAAGAGCTGAATAAAGACCAGGGTAAAGATCAGAGTAAAGACCAGAGTAAAGACCAGAGTAAAGATCAGAGTAAAGACCAGAGTAAAGACCAGGGTAAAGAGCTGAGTAAAGACCAGGGTAAAGAGCTGAGTAAAGACCAGAGTAAAGATCAGAGTAAAGACCAGAGTAAAGACCAGAGTAAAGATCAGAGTAAAGACCAAAGTAAAGACCAGGGTAAAGAGCTGAGTAAAGACCTGAGTAAAGACCAGAGTAAAGACCTGAGTAAAGACCAGGGTAAAGACCTGAGTAAAGACCAGAATAAAGAGTAAAGATCAGAGTAAAGACCAGAATAAAGAGGTAAGATCAGAATAAAGAGTAAAGACCAGAATAAAGAGTAAAGATCAGAGTAAAGATCTGAGTAAAGACCAGAGTAAAGACCAGAATAAAGAGTAAAGATCAGAATAAAGAGTAAAGACCAGAATAAAGAGTAAAGATCAGAGTAAAGACCAGAGTAAAGACCAGGGTAAAGATCAGAGTAAAGACCAGGGTAAAGATCAGAGTAAAGAGTAAAGATCAGAGTAAAGACCAGGGTAAAGATCAGAGTAAAGACCAGAGTAAAGACCAGAGTAATGACCAGGGTAAAGACCAGAGTAAAGACCAGAGTAAAAACCAGGGTAAAGATCAGAGTAAAGAGGAAAGATCAGAGTAAAGACCAGGGTAAAGACCAGAGTAAAGACCAGAGTAAATACCAGGGTAAAGACCAGAGTAAAGACCAGGGTAAAGATCAGAGTAAAGACCAGAGTAAAGACCAGGGTAAAGACCATAGTAAAGACCAGAGTAAAGACCAGGGTAAAGACCTGAGTAAAGACCAGAGTAAAGACCAGGGTAAAGATCAGAGTAAAGACCAGGGTAAAGATCAGAGTAAAGAGTAAAGATCAGAGTAAAGACCAGGGTAAAGACCAGAGTAAAGACCAGGGTAAAGACCTGAGTAAAGACCAGAGTAAAGACCAGGGTAAAGACCAGAGTAAAGATCAGAGTAAAGACCAGGGTAAGATCAGAGTAAAGACCAGAGTAAAGACCAGGCTAAAGACCATAGAAAAGACCAGAGTAAAGACCAGGGTAAAGACCATAGTAAAGACCAGAGTAAAGACCAGGGTAAAGATCAGCGTAAAGACCAGAGTTAAAGACCAGAGTAAAGACCAGAGTAAAAATCAGAGTAAAGACCAGGGTAAAGAGTAAAGACCAGAGTAAAGACCAGAGTAAAGACCTGAGTAAAGATCAGAGTAAAGAGTAAAGACCAGAGTAAAGACCAGAGTAAATACCAGAGTAAAGACCAGAGTAAAGACCAGGGTAAAGACCTGAGTAAAGACCAGAGTAAAGACCAGGGTAAAGATCAGAGTAAAGACCAGGGTAAAGATCAGAGTAAAGAGTAAAGATCAGAGTAAAGACCAGAGTAAAGACCTGAGTAAAGACCAGAGTAAAGACCAGGGTAAAGACCAGAGTAAAGATGAGAGTAAAGACCAGGGTAAAGATCAGAGTAAAGACCAGGCTAAAGACCATAGTACAGACCAGAGTAAAGACCAGGGTAAAGACCAGGGTAAAGACCATAGTAAAGACCAGGGTAAAGATCAGAGTAAAGACCAGGCTAAAGACCATAGTACAGACCAGAGTAAAGACCAGGGTAAAGACCAGGGTAAAGACCATAGTAAAGACCAGAGTAAAGACCAGGGTAAAGATCAGAGTAAAGAGTAAAGACCAGAGTAAAGACCAGGGTAAAGACCAGAGTAAAGACCTGAGTAAAGATCAGAGTAAAGAGTAAAGACCAGAGTAAAGACCAGCAGAGTAAAGACCAGAGTAAAGACCAGGGTAAAGACCTGAGTAATGACCAGAGTAAAGACCAGGGTAAAGATCAGAGTAAAGACCAGGGTAAAGATCAGAGTAAAGAGTAAAGACCAGAGTAAAGACCAGAGTAAAGATCAGAGTAAAGACCAGGGTAAAGATCATAGTAAAGAGTAAAGACCTGAGTAAAGACCAGAGTAAAGACCAGAGTAAAGACCTGAGTAAAGACCAGAGTAAAGACCAGAGTAAAGACCAGGGTAAAGACCAGGGTAAAGACCAGAGTAAAGACCAGAGTAAAGATCAGAGTAAAGACCAGGGTAAAGATCAGAGTAAAGAGTAAAGACCAGAGTAAAGACCAGGGTAAAGACCAGGGTAAAGACCAGAGTAAAGACCAGAGTAAAGACCAGAGTAAAGATCAGAATAAAGACCAGGGTAAAGATCAGAGTAAAGAGTAAAGACCAGAGTAAAGACCTGAGTAAAGACCAGAGTAAAGACCAGAGTAAAGACCAGGGTAAAGACCAGGGTAAAGACCAGAGTAAAGACCAGAGTAAAGACCAGAGTAAAGATCAGAGTAAAGACCAGGGTAAAGATCAGAGTAAAGAGTAAAGACTAGAGTAAAGACCAGGGTAAAGACCAGGGTAAAGATCAGAGTAAAGAGTAAAGACCAGAGTAAAGATCAGAGTAAAGACCAGGGTAAAGATCAGAGTAAAGAGTAAAGACCAGAGTAAAGACCAGAGTAAAGACCAGGGTAAAGATCAGAGTAAAGACCTGAGTAAAGACCAGAGTAAAGACCAGAGCGGTGACTAGTCTGAACATACAGAAGGTCTGCTGGGGAACAAGTGGCAGAAAATGGTTCTGCAAATCTCCTCTTCCCCTGTCTATCTTTCTCTTCTCTTTCATCTTCTCTCTCCTTCCTTCCTTTCTCTTCTCTTTCATCTTCTCTCTCCTTCCTTCCCTACTCTTCTCTTTCCTTTCCCCGACTGCCTTTCTCCATCTCTACTTCCTCTTTCTCATTCCTCTCTCTCTTTTCTTTCTCTTTTCTACTCTCTGTCCTTTCTCTTTCCCCTGTCTATAATTTTCTCATCAAATCTTTCTCAATCCTGTTCAATACAAAGGAGTTTAATTGTCATTTTGTCTAATAGATATATGGAAGATTGATTGGTTTTCACGTTGGTTGTGCTCTTTAGGAAATATGCGGCTGTAAAATTGTCTTACACTTGGCAGGAGATTAAGAAACATAGCTCGGTTTCCATCTCTTGTTTAAGGCAGGGCATTCTTTGTCTTCTCTTGAGAGCCAGGTTTGCAAGATTATTGATTAGGCCTAAAGGGGAAATGTACTCTTATAATCTCTACCCGGCACTGGGAAGATAGAAGACTGTCCAGCCCTCCGAGTCTGGCTCCTCTTCCTTGGTTTTCTCTCTAATCGCTGTGCTTCATTACCTTATTGTGGCTCTTTTGGAGTTTAGGCTGGGTATCTGTACTAGAACTTTATAGTTTAAGCTGGGTATCTGTACTAGAACTCTATAGTTTAGGCTGGGTATCTGTACTAGAACTTTATAGTTTAAGGCTGGGTATCTGTACTAGAACTCTATAGTTTAGGCTGGGTATCTGTACTAGAACTTTATAGTTTAAGGCTGGGTATCTGTACTAGAACTCTATAGTTTAAGATGGGTATCTGTACTAGAACTCTATAGTTTAGGCTGGGTATCTGTACTAGAACTCTATAGTTTAAGGCTGGGTATCTGTATTAGAACTCTGGAGTTTAGGCTCGGTATCTGTACTAGAACTCTACAGTTTAGGCTGGGTATCTGTACTAGAACTTTATAGTTTAAGGCTGGGTATCTGTACTAGAACTCTATAGTTTAGGCTGGGTATCTGTACTAGAACTCTGGAGTTTAGGCTGGGTATCTGTACTAGAACTCTATAGTTTAGGCTGGGTATCTGTACTAGAACTCTATAGTTTAGGCTGGGTATCTGTACTAGAACTCTATTGTTTGAGGCTGGGTGTCTGTAATAGAAATCTGGAGTTTAGGCTGGGTATCTGTACTAGAACTCTATAGTTTAGGCTGGGTATCTGTACTAGAACTCTATAGTTTAAGGCTGGGTATCTGTAGTAGAACTCTGGAGTTTACGGCTGGGTATCTGTACTAGAACTCTGGAGTTTAGGCTGGGTATCTGTACTAGAACTCTATAGTTTAGGCTGGGTATCTGTACTAGAACTTTATAGTTTAAGGCTGGGTATCTGTACTAGAACTTTATAGTTTAAGGCTGGGTATCTGTACTAGAACTCTATAGTTTAGGCTGGGTATCTGTACTAGAACTTTATAGTTTAAGGCTGGGTATCTGTACTAGAACTCTATAGTTTAAGGCTGGGTATCTGTACTAGAACTCTATAGTTTAAGGCTGGGTATCTGTACTAGAACTCTATAGTTTAAGATGGGTATCTGTACTAGAACTCTACAGTTTAGGCTGGGTATCTGTACTAGAACTCTATAGTTTATGCTGGGTATCTGTATTAGAACTCTGGAGTTTAGGCTGGGTATCTGTACTATAACTCTATAGTTTAGGCTGGGTATCTGTACTAGAACTCTATAGTTTAAGGCTGGGTATCTGTACTAGAACTCTATAGTTTAGGCTGGGTATCTGTACTAGAACTCTATAGTTTAAGGCTGGGTATCTGTATTAGAACTCTGGAGTTTAGGCTGGGTATCTGTACTATACCTCTATAGTTTAAGGCTGGGTATCTGTACTAGAACTCTATAGTTTAGGCTGGGTATCTGTACTAGAACTCTGGAGTTTAGGCTGGGTATCTGTACTAGAACTCTATAGTTTAGGCTGGCTATCTGTACTAGAACTCTATAGTTTAGGCTGGGTATCTGTACTAGAACTCTATAGTTTAGGCTGGGTATCTGTACTAGAACTCTATAGTTTAGGCTGGGTATCTGTATTAGAACTCTATAGTTTAAGGCTGGGTATCTGTACTAGAACTCTGGAGTTTAAGGCTGGGTATCTGTACTAGAACTCTGGAGTTTAGGCTGGGTATCTGTACTAGAACTCTATAGTTTGAGGCTGGGTATCTGTACTAGAAATCTGGAGTTTAGGCTGGGTATCTGTAATAGAACTCTATAGTTTAGGCTGGGTATCTGTACTAGAACTCTATAGTTTAAGGCTGGGTATCTGTACTAGAACTCTGGAGTTGGGTACTCGCACTATTTGACAATGGATTATGTAAAAGGGAAATGTTACAAGCTTGTTTTTATATTTTGGTATTTAGTTGGTCCACATTCTGCTCTGCTTGTATTATTTTTGCATTTTACACTAGTGGGTCTCAATTCAGATGTTATTGTAATTTTGTAAATTTTTGTTTGGTAGCAGGACCCCAGACCTCAGCCATGAAGGATTTTGGGCTGTGAAGTATTGTAGCTCCTGATTGTAATGTTGGGTTTTATAATAGGTTTAATGGCGTAGACAACCTTCTGGCCTTGTCTCTCAAGTCATTCACAGCCATTTACATTTGCATTTACATTTCAGTCATTTAGCAAACGCTCTTATATATAGTGACTGACAGTACTGGGTGCATACATTTCCATTGGACTCCTATGGGAAATGAACCTACAACCTCTGGGCTAAGACGTAACTCCTGTGGGAAATGAACCTACAACCTCTGGGCTAAGACGTAACTCCTGTGGGAAATGAACCTACAACCTCTGGGCTAAGACGTAACTCCTGTGGGAAATGAACCTACAACCTCTGGGCTAAGACGTAACTCCTGTGGGAAATAAACCTACAACCTCTGGGCTAAGACGTAACTCCTGTGGGAAATGAACCTACAACCTCTGGGCTAAGATGTAACTCCTGTGGGAAATGAACCTACAACCTCTGGGGTAAGACGTAACTCCTGTGGGAAATGAACCTACAACCTCTGGGCTAAGACGTAACTCCTGTGGGAAATGAACCTACAACCTCTGGGCTAAGACGTAACTCCTGTGGGAAATGAACCTACAACCTCTGGGCTAAGACGTAACTCCTGTGGGAAATGAACCTACAACCTCTGGGCTAAGATAACTCCTGTGGGAAATGAACCTACAACCTCTGGGCTAAGACGTAACTCCTGTGGGAAATGAACCTACAACCTCTGGGCTAAGACGTAACTCCTGTGGGAAATGAACCTACAACCTCTGGGCTAAGACGTAACTCCTGTGGGAAATGAACCTACAACCTCTGGGCTAAGACGTAACTCCTGTGGGAAATGAACCTACAACCTCTGGGCTAAGACGTAACTCCTGTGGGAAATGAACCTACAACCTCTGGGCTAAGACGTAACTCCTGTGGGAAATGAACCTACAACCTCTGGGCTAAGACGTAACTCCTGTGGGAAATGAACCTACAACCTCTGGGCTAAGACGTAACTCCTGTGGGAAATGAACCTACAACCTCTGGGCTAAGAACCTACAACCTCGTAACTCCTGTGGGAAATGAACCTACAACCTCTGGGCTAAGACGTAACTCCTGTGGGAAATGAACCTACAACCTCTGGGCTAAGATTTAACTCTTGTGGGAAATGAACCTACAACCTCTGGGCTAAGACGTAACTCCTGTGGGAAATGAACCTACAACCTCTGGGCTAAGACGTAACTCCTGTGGGAAATGAACCTACAACCTCTGGGCTAAGACGTAACTCCTGTGGGAAATAAACCTACAACCTCTGGGCTAAGATGTAACTCTTGTGGGAAATGAACCTACAACCTCTGGGCTAAGACGTAACTCCTGTGGGAAATGAACCTACAACCTCTGGGCTAAGACGTAACTCCTGTGGGAAATAAACCTACAACCTCTGGGCTAAGACGTAACTCCTGTGGGAAATGAACCTACAACCTCTGGGCTAAGACGTAACTCCTGTGGGAAATGAACCCAGAGCCCTGTCTCACCACTGGTCCTGAGATACTTAACGGAAGACATGTAATCTGTGGGTTTGTTTTGTTTGACTCCTCCCCCAACATGCTTTCCATCCATTTGTTCCGCCAACCCTCATGACAAGTTGAACAAACGATCATAAACATTGCTTTTTGTTTTGCTTGTTTGTCAGTCAGGGTGTGCAGAGTGTAAACGTCGCTTGTCATACGGCATTTTGGTAAACAGCCAATTTGACGTTTGCTCAAGTTTTGCTCTCGCTATCTTTCTCTCTCTCTCGCTCGCCTTTTCCCTTTTTCTCTCGCTTTCTCTCTGTCTCCTCTCCGCTAGGTAACTCTGTCAGCACTCTTTCTTCTAAGGGGCCAGGTGGTCTCTATAGCAACACCTCCACTCTGCAGGGCTTCCTGGGCCGGCACAAAGACCTGCTGAATAACTCCGCCCCCTGTGCCGGCCCGTTCCCTGGGCAACCAAAGCACCACCCCCTCAGCCTTAATGATGCCAACCCCAACAAAGTGGAGGTCAGTGTTTCGGCTGACAACGGCAAGCCCCGCCTCCCTGGCTTGGCCGGCCCCGCCTCCAAACCTCGCGCCCTATGGAAGAAGAGTGTAGAGACGCTCAAACAAGCACCAATCTCGTCTCCTGTTCATACTGGTGGCCCAACCCTTTCGGGCCCAGCTCCAGGCCCTGCACCAATGAAGAGCCAGCGTTATCTCCCAGAAGACCCGCCCCATTCTGACCTCTCTGAGTGTTCCAGTCGGCCCCCCTCCCATAAGGAGACAGACCCAGGTGTGGCCAGGATCGCCATGGGGGGGCTAGCGGGGTTGGGGAGTTTCAAACCCCCAAAAGACGGGCTGAAGAAACGTTTGGTAGGAGGCGCTGGGGGAGGAGGGGGAAAAGACAGCGATGGGGGCAGTGGGAGGAGTCACGAGAAGATCTACAGCATGGACTCAGACCAGGCCAGTCTGCAGTCCGCATCTCATTACCAGAGACATGGTGTCCAGGACCCAACTAATATGTTCCTCCCAGACCTCACACACACACACTCAGACCTCACACACACACACTCAGACCTCACACACACACACACAGACCTCACACACACACACTTGGAGCACTCACACACACATTCCATGGACACACCCATTCTACAGCTGAGTGCCAGTCTGCTACATCACAGTCTGTCTGCTGAGGCTGACCTGCACTCGCTGAAGGATAAGAAATACAGCACCTACAAACACACCAGCAGCGGAGCTGTATCCTCCAGCAAGGATAAGAACAGTACGTATTACTGTAGTATTACCGTAGTACTACTGTAGTATTTATGTAGTATTATTGTAGTATTACTGTAGTATAACTGTGGTTTTACTGTAGTATTACTGTGGTTTTACTGTAGTATTATTTTAGTATTTAACTTTACTTTACAGACGCTATTGAGTGCATACGTTTTAATACTTTTTCCCTTAAAATGCTGACTGTTGAAGAAAAAGAAGTGCATACATGAGCGGTTCATGTGACAGAGATAAAAATTTTAATTATTCTTAAGCTATTCTAAAATTTTAAAGAGATTGATCTAAAATGCAGCAAATACCATAGATATATGACTTGGAATGCGTCTTAGTTTACTGTACAATGTAAGTTAGTTTAGACCAACAGAACAGGAAGAGAAAATACTGCATGTGTATGTGGTTTATATCATTATATCATGTGTGTATGTGGTTTATATCATTATATCATGTGTGTATGTGGTTTATATCATTATATCATGTGTGTATGTGGTTTATATCATTATATCATGTGTGTATGTGGTTTATATCATTATATCATGTGTGTATGTGGTTTATATCATTATATTATGTGTGTATGTGGTTTATATCATTATATCATGTGTGTATGTGGTTTATATCATTATATCATGTGTGTATGTGGTTTATATCATTATATCATGTGTGTATGTGGTTTATATCATTATATCATGTGTGTATGTGGTTTATATCATTATATCATGTGTGTATGTGGTTTATATCATTATAGCATGTGTGTTTGTGGTTTATATCATTATATCATGTGTGTATGTGGTTTATGGGCACATGTCTAGGATACATAAAACCAGACATTTCTGATGAAAACATCTCGGTTTTAAACCAATTACTCTATATGGTTTGCAAATAGTGACTAGCTACTGTATATACAGCTTGTCAAGGTGTGCAGTGCTTCAAATAAAACCCACCAGCAGTTCTCCACATCTGTTAGTGGAATCCACCCTGATATAATTATCCTACACTACACTCCTGTTGTCAAAAATCACTGGATATATAGTGCTTTTAATTGGAACAACTCATCTTCCGTTTGTGGACAGCTGAAATTGCTCTTTGGGACAATTCTCGGCCCTGGATAAAACAAAGTTAGTCTCAAGGTCAGGATGTATTTTGTGTTTGTTGAAACATAAACTCATTGATTGAGATGCTGAAAATGCAAAACATGAGGCAGAAGTTCTGGAACACGGTACTTGGTATGCAATTATGCGTTGTGTCTTGGTTGTGTTGCACAGAAACCGAAGATTGTAGTTCAGTAAACACTTATCAGATTGAGCAGGAAGGGAACCTGGTTTGTAGTGATCTGAAAACGTTCAACCTTCTCAGCCTGAACTCTGAGTATCATCAACTGTTTTAACATGCTGAGTGAGGTGCTAATGTTGACATCTACATAAAAAAATTGTACTTTGGTTATTTTAATTATTTAACCTAGGATTTATTCTAGGATTTATTTCCCACACTTATCTAGGAACCATACTTCGCACGTTTAAGGGAAATTGTTTTAGAGTTGTGAAAGTTAGTTATAGATTGAAAGAAACACAAGTAAAATGTTATAATTAGTTAACTCTCCACTAGCCCAATTATACATTTGTTTGAGATTAACCAGTCACCTTCGTATTTATAAAACCAGGTGGTGTTGGATTTAAACCCATCATGGGGTGGTGTTGGATTTAAACACATGATGGGGTGGTGTTGGATTCAAACCCATCATGGGGTGGTGTTGGATTCTAACCCATGATGGGGTGGTGTTGGATTCAAACCCATGATGGGGTGGTGTTGGATTCAAACCCATGATGGGGTGGTGTTGGATTCAAACCCATGATGGGGTGGTGTTGGATTCAAACACATGATGGGGTGGTGTTGGATTCAAACCCATGATGGGGTGGTGTTGGATTCAAACACATGATGGGGTGGTGTTGGATTCAAACCCATGATGGGGTGGTGTTGGATTCAAACCCATGATGGGGTGGCGTTGGACCCTGTTTGGGGCAATGTCTTGCTTATTGACAATGTTTAAGGTGTTCATGTTTTGCCATGAAACCATTTCAAAGCTCCTATGTAGGTTTAAATAATTCCCAAAACACACATACAATAAACAGTAAATACACAACATGAAGCAACCACAAGCCTTGACACACATACAGCGTATGTATTCATCAAAATACAGCTCTGCGAAAATAACACTAATATCTTTGACCTCAAACTCAACCACACTCAACCACTACGAGGTCCTTTGAAGTGTATACTTTATGAGTAGGGCTTAAAGACTTCTTTCAGTCAGTGTTTTATGTTAATCCTTACTATATTTGTATGTCTAATTAATGTTTTATCACAATAACAACTACAACAAAAGGACTTCTCTGAGCCACTTTTGGCCATTGACACGGTTTTATCATGCGGGTGTAATATTTTTTGATGCACAGCTGTGATTGGTTGATAGACGGGTCTAGAACCCACCCCTCACCCGTCTATCTAATTCACTTTGTGATGTCACAAAATAGAATGAATTCCATTATTTATTTCTCTCACAAAAAGGGTGTTAGTGTATTTCTGAAATGTCATTGGAATAAGAAAATGCACTGGCTCTTTAAATGCTTCTGGGCTGCAAACATGGTGTTGTTTTGTGATTGCTTCTCTGGTAATGACCAGGTCTCCAGACAATCCTGCATCATTTATTTAATAAATAAAATGTAAATAAATACAATTAAATGTTTTTTTCAAATCCTAGGGGGTATTATTGCTAGCAGACATAGGTGAATTAAAACATGACCTGGATCTAATTCATTCATGAATGAATCCCCCCCTGCACTAGTAAATGGCTTTAATGCACGACTGTAATGACAGCAGCAGGAATGTAACTATTTAATAGAAACGGGTGTTAAAACTCCTACACTGTATTTTATAGTTTCAACAGTCATGAGTGTGTGATGTAATCTCCTCTGTCTGTCTGTCTCCTTCACACTCCGTCTCTCTCCCACTCTGTCTCCTCTTTCCTTCTCTGCTTCTCCTACTCTATCTGTCTTTCCCTCTCTGTCTGTCTGTCTGTCTGTCTGTCTGTCTCTCTCTCTCTCTCTCTGTCTGTCTCTCTCTCTGTCTGTCTCTCTCTCTATCTGTCTCTCTATCTGTCTCTCTGTCTGTCTCTCTCTCTGTCTGTCTCTCTATCTGTCTCTCTATCTGTCTCTCTCTCTCTCTCTCTCTCTCTCTCTCTCTCTCTCTGTCTGTCTCTCTCTCTATCTGTCTCTCTATCTGTCTCTCTGTCTGTCTCTCTCTCTGTCTGTCTCTCTATCTGTCTCTCTCTCTCTCTCTGTCTGTCTCTCTATCTGTCTCTCTATCTGTCTCTCTCTCTGTCTGTCTCTCTATCTGTCTCTCTATCTGTCTCTCTCTCTGTCTGTCTGTCTCTCTATCTGTTTCTCTATCTGTCTCTCTCTCTATCTGTCTCTCTCTGTCTCTGTCTCTCTCTCTGTCTCTCTCTGTACAGGTGGTTCCTATGAGGTTCCTGGAGGCCAGAGGCAGACCCACTGCCGGTCCTGTTTGGGTAAGCTGTCCGGTTACTCGGGCCTGTACACGGTCCGTTCTCCACAGAACCGCTGTGACGCCTGCGTCCACCTGGGAAACCTGTATGACATCAGCGAAGACCAGCTACAGCAACAAGCGCACTCTCAGACACACACACACTCCCCACACACACACTCCCCACACACACATTCCCCACGCACACACTCTCCACACACACACACCCCAAACACACACCCTCACACTGGTGGTGACATGTTCACCCACTTCCTGCCTCAGAGTGAGCTGGGTCTGGTGGGTGAGGGAGATGGGCTGGTGAGTCACTACCTCCCCCCAGTGGGGGCTTCACCTCCGGGCTCTCACCTCTCTGCCCAGCGCCTTCAGCTCAACCGGCAGCACTCGTATGAGAATGTGCCGGAAAAGCAGCAGCAGGCAGGGGGGCCGCGGGGGAACCGGGGGAACCGGGAGACGGAGCAGTTCAGAGGGTTCAGCCTGCCTGACCGAGACAGCTTCAGGAACCACACCCAGCAGGACGGCCCCTACGCCAATGTGCTCACCATGCGCTCAGCCAAGGGCCCCTCCTCTCCCCTTAACCACTCCCTGGACACGCCTCTCCCCATGCCCCTCCCCCGCCGCTCCAAGTCCCTCTACCCTGACCGGCCCGCCCACAACCCCTTCCTGCAGGGGGGCACCGGCCAGCGCCGGGGTGAGTCCAGTCTGGCTGCAGCACAGCGTCTGGCACACGGACGCTCAGCCACCGACATCTACAAACAGCTGGCGCCCCTGGCGATGACGCTCGGAAACCACCCTGGGAATCATCACGGCAACCACCAGGAGTTCTTCTACCCCGTGGCTGCCCCGGAGACCGGTGTGTCATACGTGATGGGTCCGTCCATAGTGACCCATCAGCCACTCAGCTATGTGACAGCTCCCAGGGCCGCCAGCGCTGGAGGCAATAGGCCACGCCTCTACCGACGCATGCCAAGCATTGAGTCTGACGTGTGAGACGTACACACACACACAAGCACACAGAAAAGAGAGAGTGTGTGTGCTGCTATATATGCGAGGGACAGCTCTGACTACACACACACACACCACACACACACAGATGAGCTGCACACTGAACATACAGTCCTGACTGTACGTGGAGTAATAATCACTGATACTAAATACAGAGAGGAGGGAGGACGAGAGGCACTATGGACTTGAACAGGAGAAGATGGACTTATTGGAACGCATGCTTACAGGTTCTGTTTTGAGAAGGATGCCTGGAGTCTTGTGACCCCTGGCCTCTGACCCCTGGCCTCTGACCCCTCCTCTGGGACCGCCCTGGCTGGGCCTTTCTACACTGTAACATGTTGCACTACAACAGATCTGTCTGATCTGTCAGCAGTCAGCCAGCCAACCACAGCACTGATCTGAGATTAGTTAACCAATCAGGGTTCGTCTCCTCCTAGCGGCCCGTGAGCTAGAATGAACAGAACACAGCAGAACAGACAATGACATCACCAAGGAGACAGAACTGTGATGTCAATGCAACATTCCACATGAAGATTTAAACCAAATATGACCGTCAGTTGGTCTCTTCCTCCCCGAGCTCTGACCGAACATGGAATGAGGATCTTACCCTGTTCTAATATTTCTAGAATGGTGATGTCATCTAGTGTGTTCTATTCATTCTATAATGGTGATGTCATGTCGTGTGACCTAATCATTCTAGAATAATGATGTCATGTAGTGTGACCTAATCATTCTAGAATAATGATGTCATGTAGTGTGACCTTATCATTCTAGAATAATGATGTCATGTAGTGTGACCTAATCATTCTAGAATAATGATGTCATGTAGTGTGACCTAATCATTCTAGAATAATGATGTCATGTAGTGTGACCTAATCATTCTAGAATAATGATGTCATGTAGTGTGACCTAATCATTCTAGAATAATGATGTCATGTAGTGTGACCTAATCATTCTAGAATAATGATGTCATGTAGTGTGACCTAATCATTCTAGAATAATGATGTCATGTAGTGTGACCTAATCATTCTAGAATAATGATGTCATGTAGTGTGACCTAATCATTCTAGCTCTGTGGCGTTAGCACCCTAACTCCTTACCTTGCATGCTTCCTAAGACTCTTTTACAGAGTAACACACACACATGTTCACGTATACAGTTTGTATTAAAACGGAAGCTATTAGATAGTTGTTCACTCTGATACTGTGTCCCAGTCACATTACCAAAAATGATTTTGTAGAAGTAAACAGTAACATCCCCGCCGTTGGCAGGGTAGTGTGTACAGGGCAGTGTGTACTTTAAATGAGTATCTGAATAGATGTTTAAACAGTAGAGGAGCACCACTGTATTTTCCACTTTATAACAGCTATTAGCTCTGACACACACACACTTACACACAATGTTATCTTCAGAGAGTGAAACACAGTTTTATTATCAGAGAGTGAAACACTGTGTTATTATCAGAGAGTGAAACACTGTGTTATTATCAGAGAGTGAAACACAGTGTTTTTATCAGAGAGTGAAACACAGTGTTATTATCAGAGATTGAAACACAGTGTAGTATTCAGAGAGTGAAACACTGTGTTATTATCAGAGAGTGAAACACAGTGTTATTATCAGAGAGTGAAACACAGTGTTATTATCAGAGATTGAAACACAGTGTAGTATTCAGAGAGTGAAACACTGTGTTATTATCAGAGAGTGAAACACAGTGTTATTATCAGAGAGTGAAACACAGTGTTATTATCAGAGAGTGAAACACAGTGTAGTATTCAGAGATTGAAACACAGTGTAGTATTCAGAGAGTGAAACACAGTGTTATTATCAGAGAGTGAAACACAGTGTAGTATTCAGAGATTGAAACACAGTGTAGTATTCAGAGAGTGAAACACAGTGTTATTATCAGAGAGTGAAACACAGTGTTATTATCAGAGAGTGAAACACAGTGTTATTATCAGAGTGTGAAACACAGTTTAATTCCCAAACAGCACCTTTTTTAACAGTGGTGAAATGCCCTGGTCCTCTTTTTTCAACAGAATTGATGTGATGATGCTATTATGCACAATATCAGGTTGCAATATTATTAAATATTTCTGTACAGAGAAATTAATCCATTATCATGGTTTTCAAATGTTTGATTTATTTACTGGTTAATTTGTTTGATTTTATCATTAATGGTAATTATTATAGATGTAGGAACTTGATTTTTGAAATGTGTTTTTAATTCTTCTGCTTCTAAAAGAATAGGCATGTTCTGCTGTCTGTTGCATTTGTTAAATCATTAACTCATTAATTGATTGATAAATCAGTTAGACAGCTGATTGGTTAATCACAAACAATTACACTGTATATAAATCGACAAAGTTACAATAAATGATGTGATATTTTTACTACTTCCACTAAGATGATTATGTGACCCCATGCTACTCCTTAATGTGTGTTCAAACGTAGGGACTAGGGTGTAGGGACTAGGGTGTAAGGACAAGGGGCTAGGGTGTAGGGACTAGGGAATATAGATTAGGGACTAGGGAATATAGATTAGGGAGTAGGGACTAGGGTGTAGGGACTAGGGAATATAGATTAGGGACTAGGGAATATAGATTAGGGAGTAGGGACTAGGGAATATAGATTAGGGTGTAGGGACTAGGGAATATAGATTAGGGAGTAGGGACTAGGGAATATAGATTAGGGAGTAGGGACTAGGGAATATAGATTAGGGAGTAGTGAATATAGATTAGGGAGTAGGGACTAGGATGTAAGGAATATAGATTAGGGAATATAGATTAGGGACTAAGGAATAAAGATTAGGGAGTAGGGACTAGGGAATATAGATTAGGGTGTAGGGACTATGGAATATAGATTAGGGAGTAGGGACTAGGGTGTAGGGACTAGGGGATATAGATTAGGGAGTAGGGACTAGGGAATATAGATTAGGGAGTAGGGACTAGGGACTTGGGTGTAGGGACTAGGGTGTAGGGACTAGGGGATATAGACTAGGGACTAGGGAATATAGATTAGGGAGTAGGGACTAGGGTATATAGATTAGGGACTAGGGACTACAGAATATAGATTAGGGAGTAGGGACTAGGAATATAGATTAGGGACTAGGGAATATAGATTAGGGAGTAGGGACTAGGGAATATAGATTAGGGTGTCCCTATTAGGGAGTAGGGAATATAGATTAGGGAATATAGATTAGGGAGTACGGAAAATAGATTAGGGTGTAGGGACTAGGGAATATAGATTAGGGACTAGGGAATTTAGATTAGGGACTAGGGAATGTAGATTAGGGAGTAGGGACTAGGGAATATAGATTAGGGACTATAGATTAGGGAGTAGGGACTAGGGAATATAGATTAGGGTGTAGGGACTAGGGAATATAGATTAGGGACTAGGGAATATAGATTAGGGAGTAGGGACTAGGGAATATAGATTAGGGAGTAGGGACTAGGGATATAGATTAGGGAGTAGGGACTAGGGAATATAGATTAGGGAGTAGGGACTAGGGTATATAGATTAGGGACTAAGGACTACGGAATATAGATTAGGGAGTAGGGACTAGGGAATATAGATTAGGGACTAGGGAATATAGATTAGGGACTAGGGAATATAGATTAGGGTGTAGGGACTAGGGAATATAGATTAGGGAGTAGGGAATATAGATTAGGGAATATAGATTAGGGAGTACGGAAAATAGATTAGGGTGTAGGGACTAGGGAATATAGATTAGGGACTAGGGAATTTAGATTAGGGAGTAGGGAATGTAGATTAGGGAGTAGGGACTAGGGAATATAGATTAGGGACTAGGGAATATAGATTAGGGAGTAAGGACTAGGGAATATAGATTAGGGAGTAAGGACTAGGGAATATAGATTAGGGACTAGGGAATATAGATTAGGGAGTAGGGACTAGGGAATATAGATTAGGTTGTAGGGACTAGGGAATATAGATTAGGGAGTAGGGACTAGGGAATATAGATTAGGGAGTAGGGACTAGGGAATATAGATTAGGGAGTAGTGAATATAGATTAGGGAGTAGGGACTAGGATGTAAGGAATATAGATTAGGGAATATAGATTAGGGACTAAGGAATAAAGATTAGGGAGTAGGGACTAGGGAATATAGATTAGGGTGTAGGGACTATGGAATATAGATTAGGGATTAGGGACTAGCGAATATAGATTAGGGACTAGGGAATATAGATTAGGTTGTAGGGACTAGGGAATATAGATTAGGGTGTAGGGACTTGGAATAGGGACTAGGAATATAGAATATAGATTAGGGACTAGGGAATGTAGGGACTATGGAATATAGATTAGGGATTAGGGACTAGCGAATATAGATTAGGGACTAGGGAATATAGATTAGGTTGTAGGGACTAGGGAATATAGATTAGGGACTAGGGAATATAGATTAGGGAGTAGGGACTAGTGAATATAGATTAGGGACTAGGGAATATAGATTAGGGACTAGGGAATATAGATTAGGGACTAGGGAATATAGATTAGGGTGTAGGGACTAGGGAATATAGATTAGGGAGTAGGGACTAGGGAATATAGATTAGGGAGTAGGGACTAGGGAATATAGATTAGGGAGTAGTGAATATAGATTAGGGATAGGGACTAGGATGTATAGGAATATAGATTAGGGAATATAGATTAGGGACTAGGAAGGGAGTAGGGACTAGATTAGATTAGGGTGTAGGGACTAGGGACTAGGGAATATAGATTAGGTTGTAGGGACTAGGGGAATATAGAATATAGATTAGGGACTAGGGAACTATAGATTAGGGACTTAGGAATATAGGACTAGGGAATATAGATTAGGGACTAGGGAATATAGATTAGGGACTAGGGAATATAGGGAGTAGGGAGGGAATATAGATTAGGGAATATAGATTAGGGAGTACGGAAAATAGATTAGGGTGTAGGGACTAGGGAATATAGATTAGGGACTAGGGAATTTAGATTAGGGAGTAGGGAATGTAGATTAGGGAGTAGGGACTAGGGAATATAGATTAGGGACTAGGGAATATAGATTAGGGAGTAAGGACTAGGGAATATAGATTAGGGAGTAAGGACTAGGGAATATAGATTAGGGACTAGGGAATATAGATTAGGGAGTAGGGACTAGGGAATATAGATTAGGTTGTAGGGACTAGGGAATATAGATTAGGGAGTAGGGACTAGGGAATATAGATTAGGGAGTAGGGACTAGGGAATATAGATTAGGGAGTAGTGAATATAGATTAGGGAGTAGGGACTAGGATGTAAGGAATATAGATTAGGGAATATAGATTAGGGACTAAGGAATAAAGATTAGGGAGTAGGGACTAGGGAATATAGATTAGGGTGTAGGGACTATGGAATATAGATTAGGGATTAGGGACTAGCGAATATAGATTAGGGACTAGGGAATATAGATTAGGTTGTAGGGACTAGGGAATATAGATTAGGGAGTAGGGAATATAGATTAGGGAATATAGATTAGGGAGTACGGAAAATAGATTAGGGTGTAGGGACTAGGGAATATAGATTAGGGACTAGGGAATTTAGATTAGGGACTAGGGAATGTAGATTAGGGAGTAGGGACTAGGGAATATAGATTAGGGACTATAGATTAGGGAGTAGGGACTAGGGAATATAGATTAGGTGTAGGGACTAGGGAATATAGATTAGGGACTAGGGAATATAGATTAGGGAGTAGGGACTAGGGAATATAGATTAGGGAGTAGGGAATATAGATTAGGGAGTAGGGACTAGGATGTAAGGAATATAGATTAGGGACTAGGGAATATAGATTAGGGACTAGGGAAAATAGATTAGGGAGTAGGGACTAGGGAATATAGATTAGGGTGTAGGGACTATGGAATATAGATTAGGGAGTAGGGAATATAGATTAGGGAGTAGGGACTAGGATGTAAGGAATATAGATTAGGTTGTAGGGAATATAGATTAGGGAGTAGGGACTAGGGAATATAGATTAGGGAGTAGGGAATATAGATTAGGGAGTAGGGACTAGGATGTAAGGAATATAGATTAGGTTGTAGGGAATAAAGATTAGGGAGTAGGGACTAGGGAATATAGATTAGGGTGTAGGGACTATGGAATATAGATTAGGGATTAGGGACTAGCGAATATAGATTAGGGACTAGGGAATATAGATTAGGTTGTAGGGACTAGGGAATATAGATTAGGGAGTAGGGAATATAGATTAGGGAATATAGATTAGGGAGTACGGAAAATAGATTAGGGTGTAGGGACTAGGGAATATAGATTAGGGACTAGGGAATTTAGATTAGGGACTAGGGAATGTAGATTAGGGAGTAGGGACTAGGGAATATAGATTAGGGACTATAGATTAGGGAGTAGGGACTAGGGAATATAGATTAGGGTGTAGGGACTAGGGAATATAGATTAGGGACTAGGGAATATAGATTAGGGAGTAGGGACTAGGGAATATAGATTAGGGAGTAGGGAATATAGATTAGGGAGTAGGGACTAGGATGTAAGGAATATAGATTAGGGACTAGGGAATATAGATTAGGGACTAGGGAATATAGATTAGGGAGTAGGGACTAGGGAATATAGATTAGGGTGTAGGGACTATGGAATATAGATTAGGGAGTAGGGAATATAGATTAGGGAGTAGGGACTAGGATGTAAGGAATATAGATTAGGTTGTAGGGAATATAGATTAGGGAGTAGGGACTAGGGAATATAGATTAGGGAGTAGGGAATAGGATGTAAGGAATATAGATTAGGGACTAGGGAATATAGATTAGGGTGTAGGGACTAGGGAATATAGATTAGGGAATAGGGAATATAGATTAGGGTGTAGGGACTAGGGAATATAGATTAGGGACTAGGAAATATAGATTAGGGAGTAGGGACTAGGGAATATAGATTAAGAAATAGGATGTAAGTAGGGTGTAGGGTATATGGATTAGGGTATAGGGTATATGGAGTAGGGTGTACGGTATATGGAGTAGGGTGTAGGGTATATGGAGTAGGGTATATGGGGTAGGGTATATGGAGTAGGGTATATGGAGTAGGGTGTAGGGTATATGGAGTAGGGTATATGGGGTAGGGTATATGGAGTAGGGTATATGGGGTAGGGTATATGGAGTAGGGTGTACGGTATATGGAGTAGGGTATATGGGGTAGGGTATATGGAGTAGGGTATATGGGGTAGGGTATATGGAGTAGGGTGTACGGTATATGGAGTAGGGTGTAGGGTATATGGAGTAGGGTATATGGGGTAGGGTATATGGAGTAGGGTATATGGGGTAGGGTATATGGAGTAGGGTATATGGGGTAGGGTATATGGAGTAGGGTGTACGGTATATGGAGTAGGGTGTAGGGTATATGGAGTAGGGTATATGGAGTAGGGTGTACGGTATATGGAGTAGGGTATATGGGGTAGGGTATATGGAGTAGGGTATATGGGGTAGGGTATATGGAGTAGGGTGTACGGTATATGGAGTAGGGTGTAGGGTATATGGAGTAGGGTATATGGAGTAGGGTATATGGGGTAGGGTATATGGAGTAGGGTATATGGGGTAGGGTATATGGAGTAGGGTGTAGGGTATATGGGGTAGGGTATATGGAGTAGGGTATATGGGGTAGGGTATATGGAGTAGGGTATATGGGGTAGGGTATATGGAGTAGGGTGTAGGGTATATGGGGTACGGTATATGGAGTAGGGTATATGGGGTAGGGTATATGGGGTAGGGTATATGGAGTAGGGTATATGGAGTAGGGTGTACGGTATATGGAGTAGGGTATATGGGGTAGGGTATATGGAGTAGGGTATATGGGGTAGGGTATATGGAGTAGGGTATATGGGGTAGGGTATATGGAGTAGGGTGTAGGGTATATGGGGTACGGTATATGGAGTAGGGTATATGGGGTAGGGTATATGGGGTAGGGTATATGGAGTAGGGTATATGGAGTAGGGTGTACGGTATATGGAGTAGGGTATATGGGGTAGGGTATATGGAGTAGGGTATATGGGGTAGGGTATATGGAGTAGGGTGTACGGTATATGGAGTAGGGTATATGGGGTAGGGTATATGGAGTAGGGTATATGGGGTAGGGTATATGGAGTAGGGTGTACGGTATATGGAGTAGGGTGTAGGGTATATGGAGTAGGGTATATGGGGTAGGGTATATGGAGTAGGGTATATGGGGTAGGGTATATGGAGTAGGGTATATGGGGTAGGGTATATGGAGTAGGGTGTACGGTATATGGAGTAGGGTGTAGGGTATATGGAGTAGGGTATATGGAGTAGGGTATATGGAGTAGGGTGTACGGTATATGGAGTAGGGTGTAGGGTATATGGAGTAGGGTATATGGGGTAGGGTGGGATTCAGAATTAGACTACACTTCAGTCTGCCTGCCTGCCTGCCTGCGTGTGTGTGTGTGTGTGTGTGTGTGTGTGTGTGTGTGTGTGTGTGTGTGTGTGTGTGTGTGTGTGTGTGTGTGTGTGTGTGTGAAGCAGGACACCAGACGGTGGAGGTGAAAGAACATTCATCTTGTTTCAGGTTTCATAGCTGATGCGATACGGTTTGTTAAACATCACAGCTGGACACACACACACACACTTCATGTTAGCGCTCCAGGTGTGATTGTGTTATTTGTGTTCACATTTTACCATCAAAGTGGGGCCTGAAAATCCCCTCAGTGACATTATATGTAAATATTATTCAACCAAAAAGGAAAATGTCTATGTCTGGGTAAGGGGTTAGGTTTAAATTACAAATTGTGTGGTTAAGAATTCTGGTTAGATTTTAGGATTTTGAGTTAGGCTTAAGGATTTTTCTTTATAAGCGCTTGGAGATAAGTTTAGGGTTAGGAGATAAGGTTATGTTTAGGGTTAGGAGAATGGGATATGTTTAGGGTAAAGAGACACGGTTATGTTTAGGGTATAGAGATAAGGTTATGTTTAGGATTAGGAGATACGGTTATATTTAGGGTTAGAAGAACATATTATGTTTAGGATTTAGAGATAAGTTTATGTTTAGAGTAAGGAGATAAGGTTATGTTTAGGGTTAGTAGGTATGGTTATGTTTAGGGTTAGTAAATAAGGAAATGTTTAGTTAGGAGATAAGGTTATATTTAGGGTCAGAGGTTAGGAGTAAGGGTTAAAGATAAATAATACCGGGGTAAATAATATCGTGGTAAATAATACAGGGGTAAATAATACCGGGGTAAATAATACAGAGTTAATAAAACAGAGGTAAATAACACCGAGGTAAATAATACAGAGGTAAATAATACCGAGGTAAATAATAATGGGGTAAATAATACCGGAGTAAATAATACAGAGTAAATAATACAGAAGTAAATAATACCGAGGTAAATAATACAGAGGTAAATAATACAGAGGTAAATAATACAGAGGTAAATAATAATGGGGTAAATAATACCGGAGTAAATAATACAGAAGTAAATAATACAGAGTAAATAATACAGAAGTAAATAATACCGAGGTAAATAATACAGAGGTAAATAATACAGAGGTAAAGAATAATGGGGTAAATAATACTGAGGTAAATAATACTGAGGTAAATAATAACGGGGTAAATAATAATGGGGTAAATAATACAGAGGTAAATAATACTGAGGTAAATAATACAGAGGTAAATAATACAGAGGTAAATAATACAGAGGTAAATAATAATGGGGTAAATAATACTGAGGTAAATAATACTGAGGTAAATAATACAGAGGTAAATAATAATGGGGTAAATAATACAGAGGTAAATAATACAGAGGTAAATAATACAGAGGTAAATAATAATGGGGTAAATAATACAGAGGTAAATAATACAGAGGTAAATAATAATGGGGTAAATAATACTGAGGTAAATAATACTGAGGTAAACAATACAGAGGTAAATAATAATGGGGTAAATAATACAGAGGTAAATAATACAGAGGTAAATAATACAGAGGTAAATAATAATGGGGTAAATAATACAGAGGTAAATAATACAGAGGTAAATAATAATGGGGTAAATAATACAGAGGTAAATAATAATGGGGTAAATAATACTGAGGTAAATAATACTGAGGTAAATAATACAGAGGTAAATAATACAGAGGTAAATAATAATGGGGTAAATAATAATGGGGTAAATAATACAGAGGTAAATAATAATGGGGTAAATAATAATGGGGTAAATAATACAGAGGTAAATAATAATGGGGTAAATAACTCATTCCCTCTATCTTTCTTTATGTACCGTTTTTTGACAACTCATAAAAAAGTTTTTTGGAGTGCAACTACAGTTTTGTGTTGTGTGTTTGTGTACACGCATACACTGTTACACGCACACACTGTTACACTCACAATCTGTAACCCACACAAAGTGTTATACATATAGATTTACAAATTGAGGACATGGAGGTGCTTTTTGGCTGTGTCTCTACAGAAAGCTGCTGAACATACTAGAGTTTCATCTCCACAACCAAATATTAATTATAACCAGATCAATAACCAGATCAACACAACCAGTCGTCATCAACCAAGTTACTGCCTAGAGTTTAGCATGCTTATAGTTAGCATGTCTAGAGGTTAGCATGCCTATAGTTAGCATGCCTAGAGGTTAGCATGCTTATAGTTAGCGTGCCTAGAGGTTAGCATGCTTATAGTTAGCATGCCTAGAGGTTAGCATGCTTATAGTTAGCATGCCTAGAGGTTAGCATGCTTATAGTTAGCATGCCTAGAGGTTAGCATGCTTATAGTTAGCGTGCCTAGAGGTTAGCATGCTTATAGTTAGCATGCCTAGAAGTTAGCATGCTTATAGTTAGCGTGTCTAGAGGTTAGCATGCCTAGAAGTTAGCATATGCTTATAGTTAGCGTGCCTAGAGGTTAGCATGCTTACCATGCCTAGAGGTTAGCATGCTTATAGTTAGCGTGCCTAGAGGTTAGCATGCTTATAGTTAGCGTGCCTAGAAGTTAGCATGCTTATAGTTAGCGAGCCTAGAGGTTACCATGCTTATAGTTAGCGTGCCTAGAGGTTAGCATGCTTATAGTTAGCGTGCCTAGAGGTTAGCATGCTTATAGTTAGCATGCCTAGAGGTTAGCATGCTTATAGTTAGCATGCCTAGAGGTTTGACATGCTTATAGTTAGCGTGCCTAGAGGTTAGCATGCTTATAGTTAGCGTCCCTAGAAGTTAGCATGCTTATAGTTAGCGTTCCTAGAGGTTAGCATGCTTATAGTTAGCGTGCCTAGAGGTTAGCATGCCTAGAAGTTAGCATGCTTATAGTTAGCGTGCCTAGAAGTTAGGTCCAGGACTACATCACCTACTAACCCAACACCAATCAGACAAGCAGGACAAACACAGAGAGCCCCAGGCTAGTCTAATAATATGCTAGTGTTTGTATAGACGCATCTATTGTGGGTGCTGTAAGACGAGCTTCATGACTAATATACTATTTACACGAAAAACCACCTCACTTCACTGAGCGGGTGTGTGTGCGTGCGTCTGTGTGTGTGTGTGTGTGTGTGCGTATGTAATTGTGTGTGTGTGTGTGTGTTTCTGTGTGTGTGTGTGTTTGTGTGTGTGTGTGTGTGTGTGTGTGCGTATGTAATTGTGTGTGTGTGTGTGTGTGCGTGTGTGTGTGTGTGTGTGTGTGTGTGAGAGGTACTTAGTGGCCTAATTCTTTTTGACATGGTCCATATGCTCTCATCTAACGGACAAACACATCTACAAGCCGATATACAGAAAAGTATGCTTTTATAACTCTCTTTCACACACACCCATGCGCACACACCCATGCGCACACACCCATGCGCACGCACGCACGCACACACACACACACTCACTAACAGTTCCACTCTGCTTAAGATCTGATTGAGATCTGGGGAACTTGGAGACCATTTCAACACCAGCCACCTCATATTGTGTTTTTCAAACTGAACACTGTGTTCAGTGTGGCAGAGCACATGTATCTGCTGATAGAGACCATCAAGGCATACTAACACCACTGAAGTGTGTACCTGGTCTGCAACCATGTTTATGTAGGTGGTGTGTGTCAAATTGAACTCATCAGAACAGGAAACCTTTTTCCACTGCTCTAAGGACCAGTTCTGGCACTTGCGTGCCCATTGTAGGAGCTGTCAACGGTGGACCAGGGTCATCATGGGGTCATCATGGGGTCATCATGGGGTCATCATGGGGTCATCATGGGCACTCTGACTGGTCTCAGGTCAGTTAACCCCACATGCAGAACAGTGGGATAATGTGTGGTGCAAAACATTTCTCCTGTAACCAATAATGAAACACTTTACTACTGTTATTCTGTTATACCATCGAATATACCCTGACATGTGCCCTTACCATCTAATCTACCCTGACATGTGCCCTTACCATCTAATCTACCCTGACATGTGCCCTTACCATCTAATCTACCCTGACATGTGTCCTTACCATCTAATCTACCCTGACATGTGCCCTTACCATCTAATCTACCCTGACATGTGCCCTTACCATCTAATCTACCCTGACATGTGCCCTTACCATCTAATCTACCCTTACATGTGCCCTTACCATCTAATCTACCCAGACATGTGCCCTTACCATCTAATCTACCCTGACATGTGCCCTTACCATCTAATCTACCCTGACATGTGCCCTTACCATCTAATCTACCCAGACATGTGCCCTTACCATCTAATCTACCCTGACATGTGCCCTTACCATCTAATCTACCCTGACATGTGCCCTTACTATCTAATCTACCCAGACATGTGCCCTTACCATCTAATCTACCCAGACATGTGCCCTTACCATCTAATCTACCCTGACATGTGCCCTTACCATCTAATCTACCCAGACATGTGCCCTTACCATCTAATCTACCCAGACATGTGCCCTTACCATCTAATCTACCCTTACATGTGCCCTTACCATCTAATCTACCCTGACATGTGCCCTTACCATCTAATCTACCCTGACATGTGCCCTTACCATCTAATCTACCCTTACATGTGCCCTTACCATCTAATCTACCCTGACATGTGCCCTTACCATCTAATCTACCCTGACATGTGCCCTTACCATCTAATCTACCCTGACATGTGCCCTTACTATCTAATCTACCCTGACATGTGCCCTTACCATCTAATCTACCCTGACGTGTGCCCTTACCATCTAATCTACCCTGACATGTGCCCTTACCATCTAATCTACCCAGACATGTGCCCTTACCATCTAATCTACCCTGACATGTGCCCTTACCATCTAATCTACCCTGACATGTGCCCTTACCATCTAATCTACCCTGACATGTGCCCTTACCATCTAATCTACCCTGACATGTGCCCTTACCATCTAATCTACCCAGACATGTGCCCTTACCATGTAATCTACCCTGACATGTGCCCTTACCATCTAATCTACCCATGTGCCCTTACCATCTAATCTACCCTGACATGTGCCCTTACCATCTAATCTACCCATGTGCCCTTACCATCTAATCTACCCTGACATGTGCCCTTACCATCTAACCTACCCATGTGCCCTTACCATCCAATCTACCCTGACATGTGCCCTTACCATCTAATCTACCCTGACATGTGCCCTTACCATCTAATCTACCCTGACATGTGCCCTTACCATCTAATCTACCCTGACATGTGCCCTTACCATCTAATCTACCCTGACATGTGCCCTTACCATCTAATCTACCCTTACATGTGCCCTTACCATCTAATCTACCCAGACATGTGCCCTTACCATCTAATCTACCCAGACATGTGCCCTTACCATCTAATCTACCCTGACATGTGCCCTTACCATCTAATCTACCCATGTGCCCTTACCATCTAATCTACCCTGACATGTGCCCTTACCATCTAATCTACCCATGTGCCCTTACCATCTAATCTACCCTGACATGTGCCCTTACCATCTAATCTACCCATGTGCCCTTACCATCTAATCTACCCTGACATGTGCCCTTACCATCTAATCTACCCTGACATGTGCCCTTACCATCTAACCTACCCATGTGCCCTTACCATCTAATCTACCCTGACATGTGCCCTTACCATCTAATCTACCCTGACATGTGCCCTTACCATCTAATCTACCCTGACATGTGCCCTTACCATCTAATCTACCCTGACATGTGCCCTTACCATCTAATCTACCCATGTGCCCTTACCATCTAATCTACCCTGACATGTGCCCTTACCATCTAATCTACCCTGACATGTGTCCTTACCATCTAATCTACCCTGACATGTGCCCTTACCATCTAATCTACCCTGACATGTGCCCTTACCATCTAATCTACCCTGACATGTGCCCTTACCATCTAATCTACCCTGACATGTGCCCTTACCATCTAATCTACCCTGACGTGTGCCCTTACCATCTAATCTACCCTGACATGTGCCCTTACCATCTAATCTACCCTGACATGTGCCCTTACCATCTAATCTACCCAGACATGTGCCCTTACCATCTAATCTACCCTGACATGTGCCCTTACCATCTAATCTACCCTGACATGTGCCCTTACCATCTAATCTACCCTGACATGTGCCCTTACCATCTAATCTACCCTGACATGTGCCCTTACCATCTAATCTACCCAGACATGTGCCCTTACCATCTAATCTACCCTGACATGTGCCCTTACCATCTAATCTACCCTGACATGTGCCCTTACCATCTAATCTACCCTGACATGTGCCCTTACCATCTAATCTACCCTGACATGTGCCCTTACCATCTAATCTACCCTGACATGTGCCCTTACCATCTAATCTACCCAGACATGTGCCCTTACCATCTAATCTACCCTGACATGTGCCCTTACCATCTAATCTACCCTGACATGTGCCCTTACCATCTAATCTACCCAGACATGTGCCCTTACCATCTAATCTACCCTGACATGTGCCCTTACCATCTAATCTACCCTGACATGTGCCCTTACCATCTAATCTACCCTGACATGTGCCCTTACCATCTAATCTACCCTGACATGTGCCCTTACCATCTAATCTACCCTGACGTGTGCCCTTACCATCTAATCTACCCTGACATGTGCCCTTACCATCTAATCTACCCTGGCATGTGCCCTTACCATCTAATCTACCCTGACATGTGCCCTTACCATGTAATCTACCCTGACATGTGCCCTTACCATCTAATCTACCCTGACATGTGCCCTTACCATCTAATCTACCCTGACATGTGCCCTTACCATCTAATCTACCCTGACATGTGCCCTTACTATCTAATCTACCCTGACATGTGCCCTTACCATCTAATCTACCCTGACATGTGCCCTTACCATCTAATCTACCCTTACATGTGCCCTTACCATCTAATCTACCCTGACATGTGCCCTTACCATCTAATCTACCCTGACATGTGCCCTTACCATCTAATCTACCCTTACATGTGCCCTTACCATCTAATCTACCCTGACATGTGCCCTTATCATCTAATCTACCCAGACATGTGCCCTTACCATCTAATCTACCCTGACATGTGCCCTTATCATCTAATCTACCCTGACATGTGCCCTTACCATCTAATCTACCCTGACATGTGCCCTTACCATCTAATCTACCCTGACATGTGCCCTTATCATCTAATCTACCCTGACATGTGCCCTTACCATCTGATCTACCCTGACATGTGCCCTTACCATCTAATCTACCCTGACATGTGCCCTTACCATCTAATCTACCCTGACATGTGCCCTTACCATCTAATCTACCCTGACATGTGCCCTTATCATCTAATCTACCCTGACATGTGCCCTTACCATCTAATCTACCCTTACATGTGCCCTTACCATCTAATCTACC
>CM055741.1:1188837-1203837 GCA_029465975.1 Dallia pectoralis
GTAGACAGATGTTGTACTGTATAGTGATATTCTGGAGTCTATGTAGACAGATGTTGTGCTGTATAGTGATATTCTGGAGTCTATGTAGACAGATGTTGTACTGTATAGTGATATTCTGGAGTCTATGTAGACAGATGTTGTGCTGTATAGTGATATTCTGGAGTCTATGTAGACAGATGTTGTACTGTATAGTGATATTCTGGAGTCTATGTAGACAGATGTTGTGCTGTATAGTGATATTCTGGAGTCTATGTAGACAGATGTTGTGCTGTATAGTGATATTCTGGAGTCTATGTAGACAGATGTTGTACTGTATAGTGATATTCTGGAGTCTATGTAGACAGATGTTGTGCTGTATAGTGATATTCTGGAGTCTATGTAGACAGATGTTGTACTGTATAGTGATATTCTGGAGTCTATGTAGACAGATGTTGTGCTGTATAGTGATATTCTGGAGTCTATGTAGACAGATGTTGTGCTGTATAGTGATATTCTGGAGTCTATGTAGACAGATGTTGTGCTGTATAGTGATATTCTGGAGTCTATGTAGACAGATGTTGTACTGTATAGTGATATTCTGGAGTCTATGTAGACAGATGTTGTGCTGTATAGTGATATTCTGGAGTCTATGTAGACAGATGTTGTACTGTATAGTGATATTCTGGAGTCTATGTAGACAGATGTTGTGCTGTATAGTGATATTCTGGAGTCTATGTAGACAGATGTTGTGCTGTATAGTGATATTCTGGAGTCTATGTAGACAGATGTTGTACTGTATAGTGATATTCTGGAGTCTATGTAGACAGATGTTGTGCTGTATAGTGATATTCTGGAGTCTATGTAGACAGATGTTGTACTGTATAGTGATATTCTGGAGTCTATGTAGACAGATGTTGTGCTGTATAGTGATATTCTGGAGTCTATGTAGACAGATGTTGTGCTGTATAGTGATATTCTGGAGTCTATGTAGACAGATGTTGTGCTGTATAGTGATATTCTGGAGTCTATGTAGACAGATGTTGTACTGTATAGTGATATTCTGGAGTCTATGTAGACAGATGTTGTGCTGTATAGTGATATTCTGGAGTCTATGTAGACAGATGTTGTGCTGTATAGTGATATTCTGGAGTCTATGTAGACAGATGTTGTGCTGTATAGTGATATTCTGGAGTCTATGTAGACAGATGTTGTACTGTATAGTGATATTCTGGAGTCTATGTAGACAGATGTTGTGCTGTATAGTGATATTCTGGAGTCTATGTAGACAGATGTTGTGCTGTATAGTGATATTCTGGAGTCTATGTAGACAGATGTTGTACTGTATAGTGATATTCTGGAGTCTGGTCCATCTAGATATACTGGCTGTATAGTGATATTTGTATAGTGATATTCTGGAGTCTTGTCCATCTAGATATACTGGCTGCATGTGGCCTTCAGATTGCAGGCCCACAGGAGTCCAGAAAGAAGCAGCTGGTGAGGTTCTGCAATGGGTCAGAGGTCATTGGTCAGAGGTCATGCAAAGCCTCATTATGTTGCAGTCATACGTGTTTACAAGAATACGTCCATTTTATTTGTACAGTTAATATGTGTGTTGAAATCAAGTATTTAAAAATGTGTGTGTGTGTTCTCAGCCACACTGTGTTTTGTACAGTTTGTGTTTGAGTTTGTCTTCTTTATAAGTGATGAGTCTCCAAGCCAAGGAACAGACAGGCTGAGAGGTACTCATGTCTCCCCAGGGACAGAGCCTCGCCGCCAGGCACCAGGCACCAGCCTCGTCCCAGAGCACATGCAGGGTCAAATGTACATGTAAATGTTTGTGTGTGCGTCTGTGTGTGTGCGTGTGCGTGTGTGCGCGTGTGTGCGCGTGTGTGCGTGGGTGTGTGTGCGTGCGTGTGTGTGTGTGTGTGCGTCTGTGCGCGTGTGTGCGCGTGTGTGTGTGGACATATTCACTGGGTTTTAATTAAAATACAATGTTTACATCAGAGCTGTAGTACTCGAGACTAAGCTCTCTGTCATTTTGAATGGCACGGTCTTGTCCCGGTCTTGTCCCGGTCTTGTCCCGGTCTTGTCCCGGTCTTGTCTCGGTCTTGTCCCGGTCTTGTCTCGATCTTGTCCCGGTCTTGTCCCGGTCTTGTCCCGGTCTTGTATAGGTCTTGTCCCGGTCTTGTATAGGTCTTGTCCCGGTCTTGTCTCAGTCTTGTCCCGGTCTTGTCTCGGTCTTGTCCCGGTCTTGTCTCGATCTTGTCCCGGTCTTGTCCCGGTCTTGTCCCGGTCTTGTCTCGGTCTTGTCTCGGTCTTGTCCCGGTCTTGTCCCAGTCTTGTTCCGGTCTTGTCTTGGTCTTGTCCCGGTCTTGTCCTGGTCTTGTCCTGGTCTTGTCTCGGTCTTGTCCTGGTCTTGTCCCGGTCTTGTCCCATTCTTGTCCTGGTCTTGTCTCCGTCTTGTCCCGATCAGATGTGTAGTCATTCTCGGACTGCAAGGACTCATATATCCTTACCGAAAGTAGTAATAACCAACCAATAATTATCTTTTTTTTAGCAAAACAATCTCAGTTTGACACAGTAACAGACGCTGTGTTTCTCCCTACTGCCTTGTTTTGCCTGTTTTTTCTGGCTTCTTCTGCCAGTAGCGGCCTACTTTTGTGGAAAATACACTTGCATGTCATATCTTTTGCGTGCACACGCCCACGTACTTTATTCTTTATGTTCGCTCGGGATCACGTCATCATCCGTTTCGCATCTGACATGCACAAAGAATTGATGTGCCAGAAAACACACAGAAAAAACACACTCAATGAACACATGAATAACTGAGACAGCTGGGACAACTTCAACCTTTTCTCTCTTGTGGAGAACGACAAAGATCGGTAAGTTCAGAAGCTTTCTTATAGAATAGATGTACTGTACTTTTTAAAGAAGCTGCACACAGAATAACATCGGGAACTCTTCAGGTAAACAGCTTGAACTGTCAACTGTCACATGAGCACACCAGCTAGCAGTCTGAATGAACCGTTAGCGTACTAGCAGCTAGCTAGCAGTATAACCTAGCATATTATTAAGCAAAACAACACTTCTCCCCACAATGTAGCTGACACTGAAAGTTATTTGTTATCTCAATCCATATTCTGGTAGGTATCTATCTACATTATGTTATTCTGTTATTTTTTGTGTCAGTTTGTTTTAAGGTGTAGCTCAGGTTTAAGCTAGGTTGAGTGTAGGGTTAGACTTATAGTTCATTTGAGGATTAGTTTAGGCTTAATTATCAGACTGACTTCAGTTTGTTTTAAGGTGTAGCTCAGGTTTAAGCTAGGTTGAGTGTAGGGTTAGACTTATAGTTCATTTGAGGATTAGTTTAGGCTTAATTATCAGACTGACTTCAGTTTGTTTTAAGGTGTAGCTCAGGTTTAAGCTAGGTTGAGTGTAGGGTTAGACTTATAGTTCATTTGAGGATTAGTTTAGGCTTAATTATCAGACTGACTTCAGTTTGTTTTAAGGTGTAGCTCAGGTTTAAGCTAGGTTGAGTGTAGGGTTAGACTTATAGTTCATTTGAGGATTAGTTTAGGCTTAATTATCAGACTGACTTCAGTTTGTTTGTGTGGAGGGCCTAAATCGGTCGATTTATCATGGTCATGCTTGTTGTCATGGTGACATGGTCATGCTTGTTGTCATGGTGACATGGTCATGTTGTTGTCATAGAGACATGGTCATGCTTGTAGTCATGGAGACATGGTCATGTTGTTGTCATAGAGACATGGTCATGCTTGTAGTCATAGAGACATGGTCATGCTTGTTGTCAAAGAGACATGGTCATGCTTGTAGTCATAGAGACATGGTCATGCTTGTTGTCATAGAGACATGGTCATGCTTGTTGTCATAGAGACATGGTCATGCTTGTAGTCATAGAGACATGGTCATGCTTGTTGTCATAGAGACATGGTCATGCTTGTTGTCATAGAGACATGGTCATGCTTGTTGTCATAAAGACATGGTCATGCTTGTTGTCATAGAGACATGGTCATGCTTGTTGTCATAGAGACATGGTCATGCTTGTTGTCATAGAGACATGGCCATGCTTGTTGTCATAGAGACATGGTCATGCTTGTTGTCATAGAGACATGGTCATGCTTGTTGTCATAGAGACATGGTCATGCTTGTTGTCATAGAGACATGTTCATGCTTGTTGTCATAGAGACATGGTCATGCTTGTTGTCATAGAGACATGGTCATGCTTGTTGTCATAGAGACATGGTCATGCTTGTTGTCATAGAGACATGGTAGTAGTCATGGTTTGTGTTTATATTGTTCATGAGGGGAACCCTTGTGTTCAGGTGGTCACATGTCACTTCTGATATTAGTCAAAACATGACAAAAACACACCAACACACAACAGACGTGCATACACATATGTTAACGTACACACACACACACACACACACAGACACACGTACACACACACGTACACACACACACACACACACGTACACACACACACACACCAACACACAGCAGACGTGCATACACATATGTTAACGTACACACACACACACGTACACACACACACACGTACACACACACACGTACACACACACGTACACACGAGGATGTCTTTCAGGGCAGATTAACTGCAGAGACTGGAGTAACTGCTACTGTGTAATTCAACACTCTGACCTGACTGTGTCTGAGTGAATGTGTGTGTGAGTCAGTTGGTGTGTGTGTGTGTGTGTTTGACTCGGTGTGTCTGTGCGTGTGTGTCTGTCTGTATCATTGTGCATGTGTGCGTGTGTGTGTGCGTGCGTGCGTGCGTGCGTGCGTGTGTGTGTGTGTGTGTGTGTGTGTGTGTGTGTCTCATTGTGTGTGTGTGCGTGTGCCTGTGTCACCCCTCTGCTCAGCACAGTCCACTGACTTCCTGTTCAAACGCACATCTACTACGACATCAACAGAGAGAGCAGTGTGGGGGAACTGTCCCTCTCAGGCTTCAGTCACGCATCCTGACCTCAACTCTTTAGGATATGTGAGAGACGGTACAGAGAAAAACAGGACAGGTCAGATAAGATGAGAAGACAGGACAGAGAGGGGAAGAGAGAATGTCAGGTGTGGTGAGGGTTTGTGGCACACCGGGAGTTTAGTGGGGTGCACACCTTTAGTTTCAGTTTGGGTCTGTTTACCTTCTGACCACAGCTGTTAGTGGGGTGCACACCTTTAGTTTCACTTTGGGTCTGTTTACCTTCTGACCACAGCTGTTAGTGGGGTGCACACCTTTAGTTTCACTTTGGGTCTGTTTACCTTCTGACCACAGCTGTTAGTGGGGTGCACACCTTTAGTTTCACTTTGGGTCTGTTTACCTTCTGACCACAGCTGTTAGTGGGGTGCACACCTTTAGTTTCACTTTGGGTCTGTTTACTTTCTGAGCTCAGCTGTTAGCTGTTAGCATTAGCAGGGTAATTCGTTGGGCTATAAAGGTTACACAGTAGATGGTCAGAATGTGTAAAGGAAGTTTGGGTTTATTATACTGTTGTACTAAAGTCCTCTGGTTAATAAAACATGTTACACATTCAGAATTCCCATCGCTCTGCCAACCCACTTGTCAAGCACCCTGTGTTCACTTTGCTGTCAAGTCCATCAATACGAATTTTACATTTTAAGTTTTCATCCGTCCACTCTCAGCTGTGTTCCACCTTCAGAGCCGCGGATGTAATTATGAATAAATAATGATGACATAATTCCTTTACACATTCTTAAATGCATAGCTTTGTCCACTACATGTCCTTTCTATCCATTTATCTCCAGGCTGTTTAATCTTTCTGTGTCAGACTTGCTGAGATCGGTTCTGATGGTGACCTGGTTGGTTTGGTGCTGTTCTCTATATAACGGTTGGTTTGGTGCTGTTCTCTATATAACGGTTGGTTTGGTGCTGTTCTCTATATAACGGTTGGTTTTGTGCTGTTCTCTATATAACGGTTGGTTTGGTGCTGTTCTCTATATAACGGTTGGTTTTGTGCTGTTCTCTATATAACGGTTGGTTTGGTGCTGTTCTCTATATAACGGTTGGTTTGGTGCTGTTCTCTATATAACGGTTGGTTTGGTTCTGTTCTCTATATAACGGTTGGTTTGGTGCTGTTCTCTATATAACGGTTGGTTTGGTGCTGTTCTCTATATAACGGTTGGTTTGGTGCTGTTCTCTATATAACGGTTGGTTTGGCCAAAACATAAAACTGACAGCTCTTTGACCTTGCGGGCAAGACGGTTGATTTTGTTTCAGTGGAAGTCATCTTCCACTTTTCATTTTGTGTTGATTAAATATGTCTTTCACTTTTGAGTAAATTGAAGCGAGAAAATAAATGTAGCCTCCAGGGAAGCTTTGACAAATGTTATAGGATGTGACAGATATTCTCCTAAGTAAAGTCTGAATCCTCACAGTACTTCACATTTAAATACTCGTTATACATTTCGTTTTAGCCAGACATGGCTTATTTTATGTTAACACCAGGAGTTTTGGTTTCTTGTGTTGAATGCTTTGTGCTGGAAATTACTTATTTTTAAATATAGATATTTTTCTAAGAATACATTCCTACCTCTTATTTTTTTAAATGCTCAGAGACTTGTGAATCACTTAGCACAGTGAACACATTTGTCTCCTCACATACGGAGATAAATAATTCATTTTTGATTTGTACATTTGAAATGTGGGTTCAAATAAAGTACTTAAATGCTTGTATGTGTGAACAGGTTTAACTGTGGACAAAAGTTATATAAACTGGGAAATGTTAGATTGTGTGTGTGTGTGGTGGGTGTGGTGTTTCTGTTTGTTGCTAGTTTAAATCCTAGAGCCCAAAGTGTTGCTAGTTTGAATCCAAGAGCCCAAAGCTTTGCTAGTTTGAATCCTAGAGCCCAAAGTGTTGCTAGTTTGAATCCTAGAGCCCAAAGTGTTGCTAGTTTGAATCCTAGAGCATAAAGCGTTGCTAGTTTGAATCCTAGAGCCCAAAGTGTTGCTAGTTTGAATCCTAGAGCCTAAAGCGTTGCTAGTTTGAATCCCAGAGCCCAAAGCGTTGCTAGTTTGAATCCTAGAGCCTAAAGCGTTGCTAGTTTAAATCCTAGAGCCAAAAGCGTTGCTAGTTTGAATCCCAGAGCCCAAAGCGTTGCTAGTTTGAATCCTAGAGCCCAAAGTTTTGCTAGTTTGAATCCCAGAGCCTAAAGTGTTGCTAGTTTGAATCCCAGAGCCCAAAGCGTTGCTAGTTTGAATCCTAGAGCCCAAAGCGTTGCTCGTTTGAATCCTAGAGCCTAAAGCGTTGCTCGTTTGAATCCTAGAGCCTAAAGCGTTGCTAGTTTGAATCCTAGAGCCTAAAGCGTTGCTAGTTTAAATCCTAGAGCCTAAAGCGTTGCTAGTTTGAATCCCAGAGCCTAAAGCGTTGCTCGTTTGAATCCTAGAGCCTAAAGTGTTGCTAGTTTGAATCCCAGAGCCCAAAGCGTTGCTCGTTTGAATCCTAGAGCCCAAAGCTTTGCTAGTTTGAATCCTAGAGCCTAAAGCGTTGCTAGTTTGAATCCCAGAGCCCAAAGCGTTGCTAGTTTGAATCCTAGAGCCTAAAGCGTTGCTAGTTTAAATCCTAGAGCCTAAAGTGTTGCTAGTTTGAATCCCAGAGCCCAAAGCGTTGCTAGTTTGAATCCTAGAGCCTAAAGCGTTGCTAGTTTGAATCCTAGAGCCCAATGAAGAAAATGTGTTTTTCTGACCCTGAGAATCTATTTGTTATTCCAAAATAGGACATGTCTCATAAACAATAAGAAAACATGAGACACTTGAACAAATCTGACATTGTAAGTATAAGTTTCACACAGTTTTTACGAGGATGACATTTTAAATGTTATATAAAAAGCTCTGTACTGTGTTGTAAAACAAGTAGTTACGAGAATGAAAGACAAGGGAAATTACATAAAGAGATTAATATTGATTATGTTCACATGATTGTTAGAGCTTCATTGGTTAACCTTTTCTCCAGGCAGTGGGTCACACATCTGCTGTTCTAGATGCTCACTGTGGGTTTCACCAAATGATTCAGGAGTTTATGCTTGATTTGATTTGAAATAGTTTGTTTGTGTGTATGATCTGAATGTAATATGTGATCTAATATGGTCATACATTTGTCAGATGGTTAGGAGGTGTAGCTTCTGTCTCCTTTCCTTCTATCTGTGTGTCTCCTTTCCTTCTATCTGTGTGTCTCCTTTCCTTCTATCTGTGTGTCTCCTCTCCTTCTATCTGTGTGTCTCCTCTCCTTCTATCTGTGTGTCTCCTCTCCTTCTATCTGTGTGTCTCCTTTCCTTCTATCTGTGTGTCTCCTTTCCTTCTATCTGTGTGTCTCCTTTCCTTCTATCTGTGTGTCTCCTTTCCTTCTATCTGTGTGTCTCCTTTCCTTCTATCTGTGTGTCTCCTTTCCTTCTATCTGTGTGTCTCCTTTCCTTCTATCTGTGTGTCTCCTTTCCTTCTATCTGTGTGTCTCCTTTCCTTCTATCTGTGTGTCTCCTTTCCTTCTATCTGTGTGTCTCCTTTCCTTCTATCTGTGTGTCTCTGTCTCCTTGTCTTTCATGTTGCCCTTTTATTTCTCCGGTATTTTATATTTTATTAAACAAGGAAGTGGTGAAACATAAAGCGGAAAGCCCAGAGTAATAATACACTAATATTATCACAATATCCTCTCATCTCCCTCTCTCTCTCTCTCTCTCTCTCTCTCTCATCCTCTCTCTCTCTCTCTCTCTCATCTTCTCTCTCTCATCCTCTCTCTCTCTCTCCCTCTCTCTCTCTCTCTCTCTCATCCTCTCTCTCTCATCCTCTCTCATCCTCTCTCTCTCATCCTCTCTCTCTCTCTCTCTCTCCCTCTCTCTCTCATCCTCTCTCATCCTCTCTCATCCTCTCTCTCTCTCTCTCTCTCACTGCATGCTGGGAGTGTGGGCGTGGCTGCTGGGAGTTTTGGTGGGTGAGCGCGTGTGTTTGAGAGTGCTAACAAACTTTTTGTTTGTTGGTTTTTCCCTTGGGATTTAATTATTTCGGTTCTTTCTCTTTTGTGATTGTTGAGGGAATTTCGTTTGGAGTTTATTGGGGGTGGGTGGGGATGGCGACCCGTTCGGGGACGCCGTCCTTGTCGCTTCGACATGGATTGAGATGCGTTACAGACCCTACCACAACTGTCGAGGAAGTTCTGGTTGCTGTAGGGGACAAGGTAGGATTCGATAATGTTTCCTATGCGTCAAGTATGGTTTTTCTGAAGGAAGAGCGTCTTGTTCATATAATGGTTGAGCACGGCGTGCTGCTAAAAGGTATGTACTTTCAAGTAACACCACTGTATTCACCGTCAACGCGGGTAACGATTTCTAATGTGCCACCATTCATTCCGGATGAGTTGTTAACTCGCGAGTTGGCGCGATTCGGAAAGTTCCAGCTCCTTTAAAATGGTCCCTCTGGGGTGTAAACACCCGGACCTTAAAAGAGTTATGTCGTTTAGGCGACAGGTTTTTATGTTTCTTGACTCACCTGAACAGACTTTGGATTCGTCATTCAAAGTGCAACATGAAGACCGCCTGTATATGGTATATGCCAGTACAGGCAGCCAACGATGTTTTGAATGTGGGGATGTCGGACATAAACGTCAGGCGTGCCCACATAATGATAAGAATGCAAGCGGGGTACAAGTGACTCCTGTAGTGGCTGTTAGTACGAGGACAGATGGGTTAGTGGTGGTAGCGCAACAGGCGGACCTGAATGGAACTAGGGGTGAGACAGTGGTGGTAGCGCAACAGGCGGACCTGAATGGAACTAGGGGTGAGACAGTGGTGGTAGCGCAACAGGCGGACCTGAATGGAACTAGGGGTGAGACAGTGGTGGTAGCGCAACAGGCGGACCTGAATGGAACTAGGGGTGAGACAGTGGTGGTAGCGCAACAGGCGGACCTGAATGGAACTAGGGGTGAGACAGTGGTGGTAGCGCAACAGGCGGACCTGAATGGAACTGGGGTGAGACAGTGGTGGTAGCGCAGGCGGACCTGAATGGAACCAGGGGTGGACAGTGGTGGTAGCGCAACAGGCGGACCTGAATGGAACCAGGGGTGAGACAGTGGTGGTGGCAACAGGCGGACCTGAATGGAACTAGGGGTGAGACAGTGGTGGTAGAGCAACAGGCGGACCTGAATGGAACTAGGGGTGAGACAGTGGTGGTAGCGCAACAGGCGGACCTGAATGGAACTAGGGGTGAGACAGTGGTGGTAGCGCAACAGGCGGACCTGAATGGAACTAGGGGTGAGACAGTGGTGGTAGCGCAACAGGCGGACCTGAATGGAACTAGGGGTGAGACAGTGGTGGTAGCGCAACAGGCGGACCTGAATGGAACCAGGGGTGAGACCTGGCGAACCTGAATGGAACTAGGGGTGAGACAGTGGTGGTAGCGCAACAGGCGGACCTGAATGGAACTAGGGGTGAGACAGTGGTGGTAGCGCAACAGGCGGACCTGAATGGAACTAGGGGTGAGACAGTGGTGGTAGCGCAACAGGCGGACCTGAATGGAACTAGGGGTGAGACAGTGGTGGTAGCGCAACAGGCGGACCTGAATGGAACTAGGGGTGAGACAGTGGTGGTAGCGCAACAGGCGGACCTGAATGGAACCAGGGGTGAGACAGTGGTGGTAGCGCAACAGGCGGACCTGAATGGAACTAGGGGTGAGACAGTGGTGGTAGCGCAACAGGCGGACCTGAATGGAACTAGGGGTGAGACAGTGGTGGTTGCGCAACAGGCGGACCTGAATGGAACTAGGGGTGAGACAGTGGTGGTAGCGCAACAGGCGGACCTGAATGAAACCAGGGACGAGCAGGCGGCTCAGCTGATAGGAGCTAGTGGGAAAGATGGGCAGCAGGTTGAAAATGTGGTGAATGGGAGTGAACTGGGGTCTGTAGTGGTGGAAAGGAAACACAATAGTAGTGGTGGGGTGGTGAATAATCTTGCAGTGGAGGAGGTAGCTAGCACTAGTGGTGTGTTGCGAGAGAAGGGCCAGGAGGGTATGGTCCCTCAGACAGTGGAGGAGGTGCCCTGTGATAGTAGTGGTAAACAGACTGGAGGTGGTTTATGGAGTGTGGCAGGAGCGAGTCAGGAGTCAGTGGCTGCTGAGAGTGATGATCAGGAGGAGGACATCACTGATGGTCCAGCTGAAGCGCCAGCAAGTGGTGATGATGACTCCCTATATACACTGGATGAGGTGAATGGGTTCCTGGATAAAACAACAGTTAAATTGTCGAATTACTTTAATGAGGAGAAGTTTGCACGGTCTGCAAGAGTGCTGCAGAAGACAGTGGGGGTGGAGGAGCTGAGTGCAAAAAAGCGTTTCCGTTTAAGGAAAATTGTCACGGCTGTGTCGGCAGCAAAAAGTCGTAGTACTCGTGGGAAAGTAAAAAGGATAATAAAGTAATCATGTGTTGTGGGCTTCACAGGGTGTTTTCTCCATGTAGGATCTTTTCATCTGTCTATTTTCTTTTTTCCCTTTCTCTTTTATTCATGGCAGTTCTTCAGGTTGGCTCTCTTAACATTAATGGGGGAAGGAATAGGACCAAGAGAGCGTGGGTATTGGAGGTAGTCCAACAGAAAAAGCTGGATGTGGTCTTCCTTCAGGAGACACATAGTGATGAGGCCAACGCTGCTGAATGGGGTGTGTGGTGGCAGGGGCAACATGTCCTCAGCCATGGTACAAATTTTAGTGCTGGGGTGGCTGTTCTTTTCTCATCAGGGTTGGGGGTGACTGTCCTGTCTAAAACAGTGATTGTTCTAGGCCGTGCCATATTAGTAAAGGCAGATGTTATGGGAAGGCTGTTTTACTTTTTGTGTGTTTATGCTCCTAATGAGGGCACAGACCGCATAACTTTTTTTGGTAGTATTCGGGAGGCATTGAGGCAGTGTGATCCAGAGGGGTGTTTGGTTGTAGGGGGAGACTGGAATTGCACAGTAGAGTTTGCTGTTGATCGTACCAGTGAGGAACCTCATCTGCAGTCAGCTACTTGTCTGGCGGGGGTTCTGGCTGAGTTTGAAGTTTCAGATGTGTGGAGGGTTAGGAATGCATTGGTCCGGCAGTACACATGGGTGAAGATGAATGAGGGGCGTGTTAGTGCAGCAAGATTAGATAGGTTATATGTTTCTGAGCACTATGGTGGTAGGATTGTGTGACATTGTTCCGGTGGGGTTCTCGGATCACCACTTGGTCACGGTTGGGGTACATATGTCCTGTCCACAACGGAGGCCATCTCATTGGTATTTTAATGTGAAATTGTTGCAAGATAGACTGTTTGGTGAACGTTTTTTATTATTTTGGGAGCATTGGAGAGCTGCTAAGGGAGACTATGAGTCATTGGGGCAGTGGTGGGATGTTGGGAAAACGCAAATATGGGTTTTCTGTCAACAGTACACAGCGTTCTCTAGCAGGGAGGTTAAGGAGGCAGTGAGAACACTGGAGCAAGAGATCAGAGCTATTGAGCAACAATTAGTTGCTCAAAGTGACGTTGGGCTAGCTGCGTCATTACAGAACAAGAAGTATGGACTGAAAACATATTTACATGAAAGGGTGAAGTGTGCCTTAGTTAGGTCTCGATTCACTGCCTTCAAAGACATGGATGCTCCGAGCACTTTTTTCTTTAATCTGGGGCTGCCGATCCCGCACCGAAAGCAAATGGTCTGCCTGCGTCTTCCTGATGGGAGAGTGACCTCCGTGGAAGCTGAGATGCGTCAGCACGCTGTGGAGTTCTACTCATCTCTGTATGAAGCGGAGGACTGTGACCGTGAAGATACTGATCAGATCTTGCATGGACTTCCCCAACTGGGTGCTGAACAGAAAGCAGCTTTGGACTCGGCAATTACAATGCAGGAACTGTCTGCGGCCGTTATGCAGCTTTCCTCCGGCCGTGCTCCGGGTATTGACGGACTACCATCAGACTTCTATAAGTTTTTCTGGAGGATTATTGGGGAGGACTTTTATGATGTGGTGTGTGAGTCTTTTCAGAATGGTTCCCTTCCAGTGTCATGTTGCCGTGCTGTCCTATCACTGTTGCCAAAAAAAGGGGATTTGACTTTGTTGAAGAACTGGCGCCCTGTGGCATTATTGTGCGCTGACTACAAGGTGATTTCCAAGTGTCTGTCAAATAGATTGAAAGAGCATTTGGGGCTGTTGGTCCACAGAGATCAGTCGTACTGTATTCCTGAGCGGTCAATTGTTGACCATTTGTTTTTGGTCAGGGACGTGCTGGACATTTGCAAGATGTCTGATACGAATGTTGGTCTGCTCTCGTTAGATCAGGAGAAGGCTTTTGATCGTGTGGACCACAAGTACTTATTCGCCGCAATGCAGGCTTTTGGTTTTGGGAAGGGTTTCTTATCATGGATCAACCTATTGTATGCTGGTGCGTCATGTATGGTGAAGGTGGGGGGTGGGTTGAGCTGCCCAATACCTGTTCACAGGGGTATTAGACAGGGCTGCCCAGTTTCGGGGCAGCTGTACTGTCTAGCCATTGAACCGCTGCTATGTACTCTGCGAGCAAAGCTAGCTGGTTTCTCAGTGCCAGGGCTTATTGTCCAAACAGGGATGATGTTGTCTGCTTATGCAGATGACGTCACTGTGTTTATCACGGGCAGTGAGGATGTTGAAGCTCTAACCAGCGCCTTAAAGGTTTATGAGGGGGCATCCTCAGCCAGAGTAAACTGGGGTAAGAGTGAGTCACTGTGGGCAGGTTGGCTTCATGGAGGAAGTGCTCCACAGTTACCTGGGGGACTCCAATGGGGCAGGGATGGACTCAAGACGTTGGGGGTTTTTCTAGGGTCTGATGAGTTTCAGAGGAAGAACTGGAAGGGTCTGGAGGAGAAGGTTGGTGCCAGACTGTCTAGATGGACATGGCTGCTGCCGCAGATGTCCTATAGGGGAAGAGTTTTGGTGGCAAACAACCTCGCTGCCTCAACCCTGTGGCATCGATTAATGGTGTTACAACCTCCTGTGGGTCTTATTCAAGAACTGCAGAGGATGCTGGTGAACTTTTTCTGGTCCGGACAGCACTGGATAAAGGCTGCAGCACTGTATCTGCCGCTGCATGAGGGTGGGCAAGGCCTGGTGGACATCGCCTCAAGGGTCCTGGCTTTCAGGCTGTCTACGGCCCAGAGATTGATTCACAGTGACGGTTCCTGTTGGGTGGATACAGCCCATGTTTTACTGAGGAGGGCAGGCAGTCTGGGCTTGGACAAACACCTTTTCCTCCTGAATTTGGAGGAGGTTAAGCTGTCTGGCCTCACACCTTTTTATGAGTCGGTTTTGCAGGCTTAGAAGGTGTTGGAGGTGTCAAGACAGAACGGGGCACCACCAGGAATGTGGCTGTTTGAGGAGCCACTGTTCCATAATGCGATCCTCAGGTCCCGGGTGTTGGGCTCAGTAAGCCTGTGTGCCCAATTAAGGACAGGGGGGTGTGTAAAGCTGGGTCACCTGATGCAATGGAATAGCAGGTCACTGGAGGAGCTGGGATCAGGTCGTCGCGGCTACTGAGGAGGGTTGTGGCTGAGGTCTGTGAGTCCTTGCCAATACCGCACAGGAGTTTTGCCACTGACTCCTCTTCCTCTGACCGCTGGAGGGATGGCCTGGAATATGAGGTCCTGCTACTGTACGTTAGGGCTGCCTCAGGGGTATTTGAAGAGGATGCGGGGCAGCTGCTCTCATTCAGGACCCCGGAGCCGGGGGATCTTAAGGACATGGGGAAGAAGGCAATGTATGTTGTCTGTGTGAAGGTGTCCAGAGCCTCCTCCCTAGTGGGGGTAAAGGCGACAAAGTGGGCAGAGGTGTTTGGTCGAGGCTCTTCCCCTATAGGTTGTTGGCGGACTATATATAAAATGCCTATTGATAAGAGGACAGCTGACCTCCAATGGAGGACTATTCATGGGGCTATTGCCACCAACAGACATGTCGTACATCTTGACCCAAATGTTGAGGAAAACTGCCCGTTTTGTATTGAG
>CM055741.1:1208837-1301337 GCA_029465975.1 Dallia pectoralis
GTAAGACAGTCAAGGAGACAGACAGTAAGACAGACAGACAGACAGTAAGACAGACAGACAGGGAGACAGACAGTAAGACAGTCAAGGTGACAGACAGTAAGACAGACAGACAGTAAGACAGACAGACAGTAAGACAGACAGACAGGGAGACAGACAGTAAGACAGACAGACAGTAAGACAGACAGACAGGCAGACAGGCAGGGAGACAGACAGACAGGGAGACGGACAGACAGTAAGACAGACAGTAAGACAGTCAAGGAGACAGACAGTAAGACAGACAGACAGTAAGACAGTCAAGGAGACAGACAGTAAGACAGTCAAGGAGACAGACAGTAAGACAGACAGACAGTAAGACAGACAGACAGACAGTAAGACAGACAGACAGGGAGACAGACAGTAAGACAGTCAAGGTGACAGACAGTAAGACAGACAGACAGTAAGACAGACAGACAGACAGACAGTAAGACAGACAGACAGACAGGCAGGGAGACAGACAGACAGACAGGGAGACGGACAGACAGTAAGACAGACAGTAAGACAGTCAAGGAGACAGACAGTAAGACAGACAGACAGTAAGACAGTCAAGGAGACAGACAGTAAGACAGTCAAGGAGACAGACAGTAAGACAGACAGACAGTAAGACAGACAGACAAACAGACAGTAAGACAGACAGACAGGGAGACAGACAGTAAGACAGTCAAGGTGACAGACAGTAAGACAGACAGACAGTAAGACAGACAGACAGACAGACAGTAAGACAGACAGACAGGGAGACAGACAGTAAGACAGACAGACAGTAAGACAGACAGACAGGCAGACAGGCAGGGAGACAGACAGACAGGGAGACGGACAGACAGTAAGACAGACAGTAAGACAGTCAAGGAGACAGACAGTAAGACAGACAGACAGTAAGACAGACAGTCAAGGAGACAGACAGTAAGACAGACAGTAAGACAGTCAAGGAGACAGACAGTAAGACAGACAGACAGTAAGACAGACAGACAGGGAGACAGACAGACAGTAAGACAGACAGTAAGACAGTCAGACAGACAGTAAGACAGACAGACAGACAGTAAGACAGACAGAACATAAACAGATAAACAGGAAGACAAGTGGACTTTAACTAAAAGTCATCACTCCACAATGACCAATCAGAGGATCCTTAGAGATTTAGACCAATCAGAGGATCCTTAGTGATTCAGACCAATCAGAGGTTCCATAGAGATTTAGACCAATCAGAGGATCCTTAGTGATTCAGACCAATCAGAGGATCCTTAGAGATTTAGACCAATCAGAGGATCCTTAGTGATTCAGACCAATCAGAGGATCCTTAGAGATTTAGACCAATCAGATGATCCTTAGAGATTCAAAATCCAGGGGCCTGATTTATCAAAATATAAATGTGTTGTCATGAACAGAATTTATTTGCATAAACAGGAAGTGATGTGAAGACACACAGATGAAGACACACAGATGAAGACACACAGATGAAGACACACAGATGAAGACACACAGATGAAGAAACACAGATGCAGCTGAAGACACGTAGATGAAGACACACAGATGAAGACACACAGATGAAGACACACAGATGAAGACACACAGATGAAGACCCACAGATGAAGACACACAGATGCAGCTGAAGACACGTAGATGAAGACACACAGATGAAGACACACAGATGAAGACACACAGATGAAGACACACAGATGAAGACCCACAGATGAAGACACACAGATGCAGCTGAAGACACGTAGATGAAGACACGTAGATGAAGAAACACAGATGAAGACCCACAGATGAAGACACACAGATGAAGACCCACAGATGAAGACACACAGATGCATCTGAAGACACGTAGATGAAGACACACAGATGAAGACACACAGATGCAACTGAAGACACACAGATGAAGACACACAGATGAAGACACGTAGATGAAGACACACAGATGAAGACACATAGATGCAGCTGAAGACACACAGATGAAGACACACAGATTAAGCTGAAGACACGTAGATGAAGACACACAAATGAAGCTGAAGACACGTAGATGAAGACAAACTCCCAGAAATGTCACAGGAATCGGGACATCACAGGCTGCTAGCTGATATCCAACGCTCACGTTCAATCCTGTTTATCTTAAAAAGACAATCCCAACACCACATCCGGCAATTTATTTCCAGAGTGTTTGCTCCTGTCTCTCTGTGTGGTTGGAGTGTTTGATCACACATGTCCTTATAATGATGCATCTCGTGAGCTGACAGAAATACTTTTAACTTTTCCCAAAACCTGGCAGATGTTTATAATGAGGAAGTACATTTGTTTTTATTATTTGTTTTCGGTGTGAGGTGTCGGGAGCAGATTACAGGACCACACCTAGAAGCACATTTCTGCTGGATGCTTGACTAATGGCACACATTAGACTCTGGCAAGCCCCATTTAATTTAGCTTGAGGGGCGTCATGCTTGCAATGCCAGGGTTGTGGGTTCAAATCCCACAATGAGCCAGTATGAAAAGGTGTGAAAATGCATTGACTAAAAAAGTTCGGTGCTCTGGATAAAATAGGCTGTAAATAACTTCGATTTTAAGTGTAAGACGTGAGCAACTACAGGGAAATATGCTGAGTTAACTATATGAATGTGTGTGTGAAGCCAATGGCAGTCAATGGACCCGCGTTTGTAAACGATAAATATATGGTTATCTTTGAAACCACCATGTGAAAAAGTCAGTCTGAAATTGCTGTTCCCCAAATGGAGCAATTTTACAGAGAAACATGTAAGAAATTGCTGTGTCCAGATGTGGAAATCTGTTAGAGACGCATCTGAATAGACTTGTTTGTGCAACTGGGCCAAAGGCCAAAAGAGGTGAATACTTGTGCAGTTATTGTTTTATTTCTAATTTATTTAAAATAATTTGTCGTATTTTGTTTGTATTACTGCTGATAATCCAGTATGTCGATTTGTGACAAAAACTCCTAATTAAATCCGTTCCGACGACTCGGTACAGAAGTAATGACACTCCAATTTTGGATTTGAATTATTTCGCTTCATTTGCATTTCCTATCATTCTTGCAAACACGCAGACAACCCAGAAATAATCTAGGGAGACAATACAAAACACACAAATGGCAGAGAAACACAAAAAGCGAGGATACCAGGAACTAAACAGAGGAAACTAGAGAGTCTGATCGAGCTGTTTCTGATAACACCTCCTGGTCCGTGTTTCTGATAACACCTCCTGGTCTGTGTTTCTGATAACACCTCCTGGTCCGTGTTTCTGATAACACCTCCTGGTCTGTGTTTCTGATAACACCTCCTGGTCCGTGTTTCTGATAACACCTCCTGGTCCGTGTTTCTGATAACACCTCCTGGTCCGTGTTTCTGATAACACCTCCTGGTCCGTGTTTCTGATAACACCTCCTGGTCCGTGTTTCTGATAACACCTCCTGGTCCGTGTTTCTGATAACACCTCCTGGTCCGTGTTTCTGATAACACCTCCTGGTCCGTGTTTCTGATAACACCTCCTGGTCCGTGTTTCTGATAACACCTCCTGGTCCGTGTTTCTGATAACACCTCCTGGTCCGTGTTTCTGATAACACCTCCTGGTCTGTGTTTCTGATAACACCTCCTGGTCTGTGTTTCTGATAACACCTCCTGGTCCGTGTTTCTGATAACACCTCCTGGTCCGTGTTTCTGATAACACCTCCTGGTCCGTGTTTCTGATAACACCTCCTGGTCCGTGTTTCTGATAACACCTCCTGGTCCGTGTTTCTGATAACACCTCCTGGTCTGTGTTTCTGATAACACCTCCTGGTCTGTGTTTCTGATAACACCTCCTGGTCTGTGTTTCTGATAACACATCCTGGTCTGTGTTTCTGATAACACCTCCTGGTCCGTGTTTCTGATAACACCTCCTGGTCCGTGTTTCTGATAACACCTCCTGGTCCGTGTTTCTGATAACACCTCCTGGTCCGTGTTTCTGATAACACCTCCTGGTCCGTGTTTCTGATAACACCTCCTGGTCCGTGTTTCTGATAACACCTCCTGGTCCGTGTTTCTGATAACACCTCCTGGTCCGTGTTTCTGATAACACCTCCTGGTCCGTGTTTCTGATAACACCTCCTGGTCCGTGTTTCTGATAACACCTCCTGGTCCAGGAGATTTACCGTCCGCTGGGGTTTTCATGATACCCAGTTGAGAAAACCTAGACGCTGATTTAACTACAACTACTATCAGACTGATCTAGGTACTGTATATAAACCCACTACCAGACTGGTATTACTGTATATAAACCCACTACCAGACTGGTATTACTGTATATAAACCCACTACCAGACTGGTATTACTGTATATAAACCCACTACCAGACTGGTATTACTGTATATAAACCCACTACCAGACTGGTCTACTGTATATAAACCCACTACCAGACTGGTATTACTGTATATAAACCCACTACCAGACTGGTATTACTGTATATAAACCCACTACCAGACTGGTATTACTGTATATAAACCCACTACCAGACTGGTATTACTGTATATAAACCCACTACCAGACTGGTATTACTGTATATAAACCCACTACCAGACTGGTATTACTGTATATAAACCCACTACCAGACTGGTATTACTGTATATAAACCCACTACCAGACTGGTCTACTGTATATAAACCCACTACCAGACTGGTCTACTGTATATAAACCCACTACCAGACTGGTATTACTGTATATAAACCCACTACCAGACTGGTCTACTGTATATAAACCCACTACCAGACTGGTATTACTGTATATAAACCCGCTACCAGACTGGTATTACTGTATATAAACCCACTACCAGACTGGTCTACTGTATATAAACCCACTACCAGACTGGTCTACTGTATATAAACCCACTACCAGACTGGTCTACTGTATATAAACCCACTACCTGACTGGTCTACTGTATATAAACCCACTACCAGACTGGTCTACTGTATATAAACCCACTACCTGACTGGTATTACTGTATATAAACCCACTACCAGACTGGTATTACTGTATATAAATCCACTACCAGACTGGTCTACTGTATATAAACCCACTACCTGACTGGTCTACTGTATATAAACCCACTACCTGACTGGTCTACTGTATATAAACCCACTACCAGACTGGTATTACTGTATATAAACCCACTACCAGACTGGTCTACTGTATATAAACCCACTACCAGACTGGTCTACTGTATATAAACCCACTACCAGACTGGTCTACTGTATATAAACCCACTACCAGACTGGTCTACTGTATATAAACCTACTACCTGACTGGTCTACTGTATATAAACCCACTACCAGACTGGTCTACTGTATATAAACCCACTACCAGACTGGTCTACTGTATATAAACCCACTACCAGACTGGTCTACTGTATATAAACCCACTACCAGACTGGTCTACTGTATATAAACCCACTACCAGACTGGTCTACTGTATATAAACCCACTACCAGACTGGTATTACTGTATATAAACCCACTACCAGACTGAAATTACTGTATATAAACCCACTACCAGACTGGTATTACTGTATATAAACCTACTACCAGACTGGTCTACTGTATATAAACCCACTACCAGACTGGTCTACTGTATATAAACCCACTACCAGACTGGTATTACTGTATATAAACCTACTACCAGACTGGTCTACTGTATATAAACCCACTACCTGACTGGTCTACTGTATATAAACCCACTACCAGACTGGTATTACTGTATATAAACCCACTACCAGACTGGTCTACTGTATATAAACCTACTACCAGACTGGTATTACTGTATATAAACCCACTACCAGACTGGTCTACTGTATATAAACCCACTACCTGACTGGTCTACTGTATATAAACCCACTACCAGACTGGTATTACTGTATATAAACCCACTACCTGACTGGTCTACTGTATATAAACCCACTACCAGACTGGTATTACTGTATATAAACCCACTACCAGACTGGTCTACTGTATATAAACCCACTACCAGACTGGTATTACTGTATATAAACCCACTACCAGACTGGTCTACTGTATATAAACCCACTACCAGACTGGTCTACTGTATATAAACCCACTACCAGACTGGTCTACTGTATATAAACCCACTACCACACTGGTCTACTGTATATAAACCCACTACCAGACTGGTATTACTGTATATAAACCCACTACCAGACTGGTCTACTGTATATAAACCCACTACCAGACTGGTATTACTGTATATAAACCCACTACCAGACTGGTCTACTGTATATAAACCCACTACCAGACTGGTATTACTGTATATAAACCCACTACCAGACTGGTGTACTGCATATAAACCCACTACCAGACTGGTCTACTGTATATAAACCCACTACCAGACTGGTCTACTGTATATAAACCCACTACCAGACTGGTATTACTGTATATAAACCCACTACCTGACTGGTATTACTGTATATAAACCCACTACCAGACTGGTATTACTGTATATAAACCCACTACCAGACTGGTATTACTGTATATAAACCCACTACCAGACTGGTCTACTGTATATAAACCCACTACCAGACTGGTATTACTGTATATAAACCCACTACCGGACTGGTCTACTGTATATAAACCCACTACCAGACTGGTCTACTGTATATAAACCCACTACCAGACTGGTCTACTGTATATAAACCCACTACCAGACTGGTCTACTGTATATAAACCCACTACCAGACTGGTATTACTGTATATAAACCCACTACCTGACTGGTCTACTGTATATAAACCCACTACCAGACTGGTATTACTGTATATAAACCCACTACCAGACTGGTCTACTGTATATAAACCCACTACCTGACTGGTATTACTGTATATAAACCTACTACCAGACTGGTATTACTGTATATAAACCCACTACCAGACTGGTCTACTGTATATTAACCCACTACCAGACTGGTATTACTGTATGTAAACCCACTACCAGACTGGTCTACTGTATATAAACCCACTACCAGACTGGTATTACTGTATATAAACCCACTACCAGACTGGTCTACTGTATATAAACCCACTACCAGACTGGTCTACTGTATATAAACCCACTACCAGACTGGTCTACTGTATATAAACCCACTACCACACTGGTCTACTGTATATAAACCCACTACCAGACTGGTATTACTGTATATAAACCCACTACCAGACTGGTCTACTGTATATAAACCCACTACCAGACTGGTATTACTGTATATAAACCCACTACCAGACTGGTCTACTGTATATAAACCCACTACCAGACTGGTCTACTGTATATAAACCCACTACCAGACTGGTCTACTGTATATAAACCCACTACCACACTGGTCTACTGTATATAAACCCACTACCAGACTGGTATTACTGTATATAAACCCACTACCAGACTGGTCTACTGTATATAAACCCACTACCAGACTGGTATTACTGTATATAAACCCACTACCAGACTGGTCTACTGTATATAAACCCACTACCAGACTGGTCTACTGTATATAAACCCACTACCAGACTGGTATTACTGTATATAAACCCACTACCTGACTGGTATTACTGTATATAAACCCACTACCAGACTGGTATTACTGTATATAAACCCACTACCAGACTGGTATTACTGTATATAAACCCACTACCAGACTGGTCTACTGTATATAAACCCACTACCAGACTGGTATTACTGTATATAAACCCACTACCAGACTGGTCTACTGTATATAAACCCACTACCAGACTGGTCTACTGTATATAAACCCACTACCAGACTGGTCTACTGTATATAAACCCACTACCAGACTGGTCTACTGTATATAAACCCACTACCAGACTGGTATTACTGTATATAAACCCACTACCTGACTGGTCTACTGTATATAAACCCACTACCAGACTGGTATTACTGTATATAAACCCACTACCAGACTGGTCTACTGTATATAAACCCACTACCTGACTGGTATTACTGTATATAAACCTACTACCAGACTGGTATTACTGTATATAAACCCACTACCAGACTGGTCTACTGTATATTAACCCACTACCAGACTGGTATTACTGTATGTAAACCCACTACCAGACTGGTATTACTGTATATAAACCCACTACCAGACTGGTCTACTGTATATAAACCCACTACCAGACTGGTCTACTGTATATAAACCCACTACCAGACTGGTCTACTGTATATAAACCCACTACCAGACTGGTCTACTGTATATAAACCCACTACCAGACTGGTATTACTGTATATAAACCCACTACCAGACTGGTATTACTGTATATAAACCCACTACCTGACTGGTATTACTGTATATAAACCTACTACCAGACTGGTATTACTGTATATAAACCCACTACCAGACTGGTCTACTGTATATAAACCCACTACCAGACTGGTATTACTGTATATAAACCCACTACCTGACTGGTATTACTGTATATAAACCCACTACCAGACTGGTATTACTGTATATAAACCCACTACCAGACTGGTCTACTGTATATAAACCCACTACCTGACTGGTATTACTGTATATAAACCCACTACCAGACTGGTATTACTGTATATAAACCCACTACCTGACTGGTATTACTGTATATAAACCCACTACCAGACTGGTATTACTGTATATAAACCTACTACCAGACTGGTCTACTGTATATAAACCCACTACCTGACTGGTATTACTGTATATAAACCCACTACCAGACTGGTATTACTGTATATAAACCCACTACCTGACTGGTCTACTGTATATAAACCCACTACCAGACTGGTATTACTGTATATAAACCCACTACCAGACTGGTATTACTGTATATAAACCCACTACCAGACTGGTATTACTGTATATAAACCCACTACCAGACTGGTATTACTGTATATAAACCCACTACCTGACTGGTCTACTGTATATAAACCCACTACCTGAATGGTCTACTGTATATAAACCCACTACCAGACTGGTATTACTGTATATAAACCCACTACCAGACTGGTATTACTGTATATAAACCCACTACCAGACTGGTCTACTGTATATAAACCCACTACCTGACTGGTCTACTGTATATAAACCCACTACCAGACTGGTATTACTGTATATAAACCCACTACCAGACTGGTCTACTGTATATAAACCCACTACCAGACTGGTATTACTGTATATAAACCCACTACCAGACTGGTATTACTGTATATAAACCCACTACCAGACTGGTCTACTGTATATAAACCCACTACCAGACTGGTCTACTGTATATAAACCCACTACCAGACTGGTATTACTGTATATAAACCCACTACCAGACTGGTCTACTGTATATAAACCCACTACCTGACTGGTCTACTGTATATAAACCCTCTACCAGACTGGTATTACTGTATATAAACCCACTACCAGACTGGTATTACTGTATATAAACCCACTACCAGACTGGTATTACTGTATATAAACCCACTACCAGACTGGTATTACTGTATATAAACCCACTACCAGACTGGTATTACTGTATATAAACCCACTACCAGACTGGTATTACTGTATATAAACCCACTACCAGACTGGTATTACTGTATATAAACCCACTACCAGACTGGTCTACTGTATATAAACCCACTACCAGACTGGTCTACTGTATATAAACCCACTACCAGACTGGTCTACTGTATATAAACCCACTACCAGACTGGTATTACTGTATATAAACCCACTACCTGACTGGTCTACTGTATATAAACCTACTACCTGACTGGTCTACTGTATATAAACCCACTACCAGACTGGTCTACTGTATATAAACCTACTACCAGACTGGTCTACTGTATATAAACCCACTACCAGACTGGTCTACTGTATATAAACCCACTACCAGACTGGTCTACTGTATATAAACCCACTACCAGACTGGTATTACTGTATATAAACCCACTACCAGACTGGTCTACTGTATATAAACCCACTACCAGACTGGTATTACTGTATATAAACCCACTACCAGACTGGTCTACTGTATATAAACCCACTACCAGACTGGTATTACTGTATATAAACCCACTACCAGACTGGTCTACTGTATATAAACCCACTACCAGACTGGTCTACTGTATATAAACCCACTACCAGACTGGTATTACTGTATATAAACCCACGTCCAGACTGGTATTACTGTATATAAACCCACTACCAGACTGGTCTACTGTATATAAACCCACTACCAGACTGGTATTACTGTATATAAACCCACTACCTGACTGGTATTACTGTATATAAACCCACTACCAGACTGGTATTACTGTATATAAACCCACTACCTGACTGGTATTACTGTATATAAACCCACTACCAGACTGGTATTACTGTATATAAACCTACTACCAGACTGGTCTACTGTATATAAACCCACTACCTGACTGGTATTACTGTATATAAACCCACTACCAGACTGGTATTACTGTATATAAACCCACTACCAGACTGGTATTACTGTATATAAACCCACTACCAGACTGGTATTACTGTATATAAACCCACTACCAGACTGGTATTACTGTATATAAACCCACTACCAGACTGGTATTACTGTATATAAACCCACTACCAGACTGGTATTACTGTATATAAACCTACTACCAGACTGGTCTACTGTATATAAACCCACTACCTGACTGGTCTACTGTATATAAACCCACTACCAGACTGGTATTACTGTATATAAACCCACTACCAGACTGGTCTACTGTATATAAACCCACTACCAGACTGGTATTACTGTATATAAACCCACTACCAGACTGGTATTACTGTATATAAACCCACTACCAGACTGGTCTACTGTATATAAACCCACTACCAGACTGGTCTACTGTATATAAACCCACTACCAGACTGGTATTACTGTATATAAACCCACTACCAGACTGGTCTACTGTATATAAACCCACTACCTGACTGGTCTACTGTATATAAACCCTCTACCAGACTGGTATTACTGTATATAAACCCACTACCAGACTGGTATTACTGTATATAAACCCACTACCAGACTGGTATTACTGTATATAAACCCACTACCAGACTGGTATTACTGTATATAAACCCACTACCAGACTGGTATTACTGTATATAAACCCACTACCAGACTGGTATTACTGTATATAAACCCACTACCAGACTGGTATTACTGTATATAAACCCACTACCAGACTGGTATTACTGTATATAAACCCACTACCAGACTGGTCTACTGTATATAAACCCACTACCTGACTGGTCTACTGTATATAAACCCACTACCAGACTGGTATTACTGTATATAAACCTACTACCAGACTGGTCTACTGTATATAAACCCACTACCAGACTGGTCTACTGTATATAAACCCACTACCTGACGGGTCTACTGTATATAAACCCACTACCTGACTGGTCTACTGTATATAAACCCACTACCAGACTGGTCTACTGTATATAAACCCACTACCAGACTGGTATTACTGTATATAAACCCACTACCAGACTGGTATTACTGTATATAAACCCACTACCAGACTGGTATTACTGTATATAAACCCACTACCAGACTGGTCTACTGTATATAAACCCACTACCAGACTGGTCTACTGTATATAAACCTACTACCTGACTGGTATTACTGTATATAAACCCACTACCAGACTGGTCTACTGTATATAAACCCACTACCAGACTGGTCTACTGTAAATAAACCCACTACCAGACTGGTCTACTGTATATAAACCCACTACCAGACTGGTCTACTGTATATAAACCCACTACCAGACTGGTCTACTGTATATAAACCCACTACCAGACTGGTCTACTGTATATAAACCCACTACCAGACTGGTCTACTGTATATAAACCCACTACCAGACTGGTCTACTGTATATAAACCCACTACCAGACTGGTCTACTGTATATAAACCCACTACCAGACTGGTCTACTGTATATAAACCCACTACCTGACTGGTCTACTGTATATAAACCCACTACCAGACTGGTCTACTGTATATAAACCCACTACCAGACTGGTCTACTGTATATAAACCCACTACCTGACTGGTCTACTGTATATAAACCCACTACCAGACTGGTCTACTGTATATAAACCCACTACCAGACTGGTCTACTGTATATAAACCCACTACCAGACTGGTCTACTGTATATAAACCCACTACCAGACTGGTATTACTGTATATAAACCCACTACCAGACTGGTCTACTGTATATAAACCCACTACCTGACTGGTCTACTGTATATAAACCCACTACCAGACTGGTATTACTGTATATAAACCCACTACCAGACTGGTCTACTGTATATAAACCCACTACCAGACTGGTATTACTGTATATAAACCCACTACCAGACTGGTATTACTGTATATAAACCCACTACCAGACTGGTCTACTGTATATAAACCCACTACCAGACTGGTCTACTGTATATAAACCCACTACCAGACTGGTATTACTGTATATAAACCCACTACCAGACTGGTCTACTGTATATAAACCCACTACCTGACTGGTCTACTGTATATAAACCCTCTACCAGACTGGTATTACTGTATATAAACCCACTACCAGACTGGTATTACTGTATATAAACCCACTACCAGACTGGTATTACTGTATATAAACCCACTACCAGACTGGTATTACTGTATATAAACCCACTACCAGACTGGTATTACTGTATATAAACCCACTACCAGACTGGTATTACTGTATATAAACCCACTACCAGACTGGTATTACTGTATATAAACCCACTACCAGACTGGTATTACTGTATATAAACCCACTACCAGACTGGTATTACTGTATATAAACCCACTACCAGACTGGTCTACTGTATATAAACCCACTACCTGACTGGTCTACTGTATATAAACCCACTACCAGACTGGTATTACTGTATATAAACCCACTACCAGACTGGTCTACTGTATATAAACCCACTACCAGACTGGTATTACTGTATATAAACCCACTACCAGACTGGTCTACTGTATATAAACCCACTACCAGACTGGTCTACTGTATATAAACCCACTACCAGACTGGTCTACTGTATATAAACCCACTACCAGACTGGTCTACTGTATATAAACCCACTACCAGACTGGTCTACTGTATATAAACCCACTACCAGACTGGTCTACTGTATATAAACCCACTACCAGACTGGTATTACTGTATATAAACCCACTACCAGACTGGTCTACTGTATATAAACCCACTACCAGACTGGTATTACTGTATATAAACCCACTACCAGACTGGTCTACTGTATATAAACCCACTACCAGACTGGTCTACTGTATATAAACCCACTACCAGACTGGTATTACTGTATATAAACCCACTACCAGACTGGTATTACTGTATATAAACCCACTACCAGACTGGTCTACTGTATATAAACCCACTACCAGACTGGTCTACTGTATATAAACCCACTACCAGACTGGTCTACTGTATATAAACCCACTACCAGACTGGTCTACTGTATATAAACCCACTACCAGACTGGTCTACTGTATATAAACCCACTACCAGACTGGTCTACTGTATATAAACCCACTACCAGACTGGTCTACTGTATATAAACCCACTACCAGACTGGTCTACTGTATATAAACCCACTACCAGACTGGTCTACTGTATATAAACCCACTACCAGACTGGTCTACTGTATATAAACCCACTACCTGACTGGTCTACTGTATATAAACCCACTACCAGACTGGTCTACTGTATATAAACCCACTACCAGACTGGTCTACTGTATATAAACCCACTACCTGACTGGTCTACTGTATATAAACCCACTACCAGACTGGTCTACTGTATATAAACCCACTACCAGACTGGTCTACTGTATATAAACCCACTACCAGACTGGTCTACTGTATATAAACCCACTACCAGACTGGTATTACTGTATATAAACCCACTACCAGACTGGTCTACTGTATATAAACCCACTACCTGACTGGTCTACTGTATATAAACCCACTACCAGACTGGTATTACTGTATATAAACCCACTACCAGACTGGTCTACTGTATATAAACCCACTACCAGACTGGTATTACTGTATATAAACCCACTACCAGACTGGTATTACTGTATATAAACCCACTACCAGACTGGTCTACTGTATATAAACCCACTACCAGACTGGTCTACTGTATATAAACCCACTACCAGACTGGTATTACTGTATATAAACCCACTACCAGACTGGTCTACTGTATATAAACCCACTACCTGACTGGTCTACTGTATATAAACCCTCTACCAGACTGGTATTACTGTATATAAACCCACTACCAGACTGGTATTACTGTATATAAACCCACTACCAGACTGGTATTACTGTATATAAACCCACTACCAGACTGGTATTACTGTATATAAACCCACTACCAGACTGGTATTACTGTATATAAACCCACTACCAGACTGGTATTACTGTATATAAACCCACTACAAGACTGGTATTACTGTATATAAACCCACTACCAGACTGGTATTACTGTATATAAACCCACTACCAGACTGGTATTACTGTATATAAACCCACTACCAGACTGGTCTACTGTATATAAACCCACTACCTGACTGGTCTACTGTATATAAACCCACTACCAGACTGGTATTACTGTATATAAACCCACTACCAGACAGGTCTACTGTATATAAACCCACTACCAGACTGGTATTACTGTATATAAACCCACTACCAGACTGGTATTACTGTATATAAACCCACTACCAGACTGGTCTACTGTATATAAACCCACTACCAGACTGGTCTACTGTATATAAACCCACTACCAGACTGGTCTACTGTATATAAACCCACTACCAGACTGGTCTACTGTATATAAACCCACTACCAGACTGGTCTACTGTATATAAACCCACTACCAGACTGGTCTACTGTATATAAACCCACTACCAGACTGGTATTACTGTATATAAACCCACTACCAGACTGGTCTACTGTATATAAACCCACTACCAGACTGGTCTACTGTATATAAACCCACTACCAGGCTGGTATTACTGTATATAAACCCACTACCAGACTGGTCTACTGTATATAAACCCACTACCTGACTGGTATACTGTATATAAACCCACTACCAGACTGGTATTACTGTATATAAACCTACTACCAGACTGGTCTACTGTATATAAACCCACTACCAGACTGGTCTACTGTATATAAACCCACTACCTGACGGGTCTACTGTATATAAACCCACTACCTGACTGGTCTACTGTATATAAACCCACTACCAGACTGGTCTACTGTATATAAACCCACTACCAGACTGGTATTACTGTATATAAACCCACTACCAGACTGGTATTACTGTATATAAACCCACTACCAGACTGGTATTACTGTATATAAACCCACTACCAGACTGGTCTACTGTATATAAACCCACTACCAGACTGGTCTACTGTATATAAACCTACTACCTGACTGGTATTACTGTATATAAACCCACTACCAGACTGGTCTACTGTATATAAACCCACTACCAGACTGGTCTACTGTATATAAACCCACTACCAGACTGGACTACTGTATATAAACCCACTACCAGACTGGTCTACTGTATATAAACCCACTACCAGACTGGTCTACTGTATATAAACCCACTACCAGACTGGTCTACTGTATATAAACCCACTACCAGACTGGTCTACTGTATATAAACCCACTACCAGACTGGTCTACTGTATATAAACCCACTACCAGACTGGTCTACTGTATATAAACCCACTACCTGACTGGTCTACTGTATATAAACCCACTACCTGACTGGTCTACTGTATATAAACCCACTACCAGACTGGTCTACTGTATATAAACCCACTACCAGACTGGTCTACTGTATATAAACCCACTACCTGACTGGTCTACTGTATATAAACCCACTACCAGACTGGTCTACTGTATATAAACCCACTACCAGACTGGTCTACTGTATATAAACCCACTACCAGACTGGTCTACTGTATATAAACCCACTACCTGACTGGTCTACTGTATATAAACCCACTACCAGACTGGTATTACTGTATATAAACCCACTACCAGACGGGTCTACTGTATATAAACCCACTACCAGACTGGTCTACTGTATATAAACCCACTACCAGACTGGTATTACTGTATATAAACCCACTACCAGACTGGTCTACTGTATATAAACCCACTACCAGACTGGTATTACTGTATATAAACCCACTACCTGACTGGTATTACTGTATATAAACCCACTACCAGACTGGTATTACTGTATATAAACCCACTACCTGACTGGTATTACTGTATATAAACCCACTACCAGACTGGTCTACTGTATATAAACCCACTACCAGACTGGTCTACTGTATATAAACCCACTACCAGACTGGTATTACTGTATATAAACCCTCTACCAGACTGGTCTACTGTATTTAAACCCACTACCAGACTGGTATTACTGTATATAAACCCTCTACCAGACTGGTCTACTGTATATAAACCCACTACCAGACTGGTCTACTGTATATAAACCCACTACCAGACTGGTATTACTGTATATAAACCCACTACCAGACTGGTCTACTGTATATAAACCCACTACCAGACTGGTATTACTGTATATAAACCCACTACCAGACTGGTCTACTGTATATAAACCCACTACCAGACTGGTCTACTGTATATAAACCCACTACCTGACTGGTCTACTGTATATAAACCCACTACCAGACTGGTCTACTGTATATAAACCCACTACCAGACTGGTCTACTGTATATAAACCCACTACCAGACTGGTCTACTGTATATAAACCTACTACCTGACTGGTCTACTGTATATAAACCCACTACCAGACTGGTCTACTGTATATAAACCCACTACCAGACTGGTCTACTGTATATAAACCCACTACCAGACTGGTCTACTGTATATAAACCCACTACCAGACTGGTCCACTGTATATAAACCCACTACCAGACTGGTCTACTGTATATAAACCCACTACCAGACTGGTATTACTGTATATAAACCCACTACCAGACTGGTATTACTGTATATAAACCCACTACCAGACTGGTATTACTGTATATAAACCCACTACCAGACTGGTATTACTGTATATAAACCCACTACCAGACTGGTCTACTGTATATAAACCCACTACCAGACTGGTCTACTGTATATAAACCCACTACCTGACTGGTATTACTGTATATAAACCTACTACCAGACTGGTATTACTGTATATAAACCCACTACCAGACTGGTCTACTGTATATAAACCCACTACCAGACTGGTATTACTGTATATAAACCCACTACCTGACTGGTATTACTGTATATAAACCCACTACCAGACTGGTCTACTGTATATAAACCCACTACCAGACTGGTCTACTGTATATAAACCCACTACCAGACTGGTCTACTGTATATAAACCCACTACCTGACTGGTCTACTGTATATAAACCCACTACCAGACTGGTCTACTGTATATAAACCCACTACCAGACTGGTCTACTGTATATAAACCCACTACCTGACTGGTCTACTGTATATAAACCCACTACCAGACTGGTCTACTGTATATAAACCCACTACCAGACTGGTCTACTGTATATAAACCCACTACCAGACTGGTCTACTGTATATAAACCCACTACCTGACTGGTCTACTGTATATAAACCCACTACCAGACTGGTCTACTGTATATAAACCCACTACCAGACTGGTATTACTGTATATAAACCCACTACCAGACTGGTCTACTGTATATAAACCCACTACCAGACTGGTCTACTGTATATAAACCCACTACCAGACTGGTCTACTGTATATAAACCCACTACCAGACTGGTCTACTGTATATAAACCCACTACCTGACTGGTCTACTGTATATAAACCCACTACCAGACTGGTATTACTGTATATAAACCCACTACCAGACGGGTCTACTGTATATAAACCCACTACCAGACTGGTCTACTGTATATAAACCCACTACCAGACTGGTATTACTGTATATAAACCCACTACCTGACTGGTATTACTGTATATAAACCCACTACCAGACTGGTATTACTGTATATAAACCCACTACCTGACTGGTATTACTGTATATAAACCCACTACCAGACTGGTCTACTGTATATAAACCCACTACCAGACTGGTCTACTGTATATAAACCCACTACCAGACTGGTATTACTGTATATAAACCCTCTACCAGACTGGTCTACTGTATTTAAACCCACTACCAGACTGGTATTACTGTATATAAACCCTCTACCAGACTGGTCTACTGTATATAAACCCACTACCAGACTGGTCTACTGTATATAAACCCACTACCAGACTGGTATTACTGTATATAAACCCACTACCAGACTGGTCTACTGTATATAAACCCACTACCAGACTGGTATTACTGTATATAAACCCACTACCAGACTGGTCTACTGTATATAAACCCACTACCAGACTGGTCTACTGTATATAAACCCACTACCTGACTGGTCTACTGTATATAAACCCACTACCAGACTGGTCTACTGTATATAAACCCACTACCAGACTGGTCTACTGTATATAAACCCACTACCAGACTGGTCTACTGTATATAAACCTACTACCTGACTGGTCTACTGTATATAAACCCACTACCAGACTGGTCTACTGTATATAAACCCACTACCAGACTGGTCTACTGTATATAAACCCACTACCAGACTGGTCTACTGTATATAAACCCACTACCAGACTGGTCCACTGTATATAAACCCACTACCAGACTGGTCTACTGTATATAAACCCACTACCAGACTGGTATTACTGTATATAAACCCACTACCAGACTGGTATTACTGTATATAAACCCACTACCAGACTGGTATTACTGTATATAAACCCACTACCAGACTGGTATTACTGTATATAAACCCACTACCAGACTGGTCTACTGTATATAAACCCACTACCAGACTGGTCTACTGTATATAAACCCACTACCTGACTGGTATTACTGTATATAAACCTACTACCAGACTGGTATTACTGTATATAAACCCACTACCAGACTGGTCTACTGTATATAAACCCACTACCAGACTGGTATTACTGTATATAAACCCACTACCTGACTGGTATTACTGTATATAAACCCACTACCAGACTGGTCTACTGTATATAAACCCACTACCAGACTGGTCTACTGTATATAAACCCACTACCAGACTGGTCTACTGTATATAAACCCACTACCTGACTGGTCTACTGTATATAAACCCACTACCAGACTGGTCTACTGTATATAAACCCACTACCAGACTGGTCTACTGTATATAAACCCACTACCTGACTGGTCTACTGTATATAAACCCACTACCAGACTGGTCTACTGTATATAAACCCACTACCAGACTGGTCTACTGTATATAAACCCACTACCAGACTGGTCTACTGTATATAAACCCACTACCTGACTGGTCTACTGTATATAAACCCACTACCAGACTGGTCTACTGTATATAAACCCACTACCAGACTGGTATTACTGTATATAAACCCACTACCAGACTGGTCTACTGTATATAAACCCACTACCAGACTGGTCTACTGTATATAAACCCACTACCAGACTGGTCTACTGTATATAAACCCACTACCAGACTGGTCTACTGTATATAAACCCACTACCTGACTGGTCTACTGTATATAAACCCACTACCAGACTGGTATTACTGTATATAAACCCACTACCAGACGGGTCTACTGTATATAAACCCACTACCAGACTGGTCTACTGTATATAAACCCACTACCAGACTGGTATTACTGTATATAAACCCACTACCAGACTGGTCTACTGTATATAAACCCACTACCAGACTGGTATTACTGTATATAAACCCACTACCTGACTGGTATTACTGTATATAAACCCACTACCAGACTGGTATTACTGTATATAAACCCACTACCTGACTGGTATTACTGTATATAAACCCACTACCAGACTGGTCTACTGTATATAAACCCACTACCAGACTGGTCTACTGTATATAAACCCACTACCAGACTGGTATTACTGTATATAAACCCTCTACCAGACTGGTCTACTGTATTTAAACCCACTACCAGACTGGTATTACTGTATATAAACCCTCTACCAGACTGGTCTACTGTATATAAACCCACTACCAGACTGGTCTACTGTATATAAACCCACTACCAGACTGGTATTACTGTATATAAACCCACTACCAGACTGGTCTACTGTATATAAACCCACTACCAGACTGGTATTACTGTATATAAACCCACTACCAGACTGGTCTACTGTATATAAACCCACTACCAGACTGGTCTACTGTATATAAACCCACTACCTGACTGGTCTACTGTATATAAACCCACTACCAGACTGGTCTACTGTATATAAACCCACTACCAGACTGGTCTACTGTATATAAACCCACTACCAGACTGGTCTACTGTATATAAACCTACTACCTGACTGGTCTACTGTATATAAACCCACTACCAGACTGGTCTACTGTATATAAACCCACTACCAGACTGGTCTACTGTATATAAACCCACTACCAGACTGGTCTACTGTATATAAACCCACTACCAGACTGGTCTACTGTATATAAACCCACTACCAGACTGGTCTACTGTATATAAACCCACTACCAGACTGGTATTACTGTATATAAACCCACTACCAGACTGGTATTACTGTATATAAACCCACTACCAGACTGGTATTACTGTATATAAACCCACTACCAGACTGGTATTACTGTATATAAACCCACTACCAGACTGGTCTACTGTATATAAACCCACTACCAGACTGGTCTACTGTATATAAACCCACTACCTGACTGGTATTACTGTATATAAACCTACTACCAGACTGGTATTACTGTATATAAACCCACTACCAGACTGGTCTACTGTATATAAACCCACTACCAGACTGGTATTACTGTATATAAACCCACTACCAGACTGGTATTACTGTATATAAACCCACTACCAGACTGGTATTACTGTATATAAACCCACTACCAGACTGGTATTACTGTATATAAACCCACTACCAGACTGGTATTACTGTATATAAACCCACTACCAGACTGGTATTACTGTATATAAACCCACTACCTGACTGGTATTACTGTATATAAACCCACTACCAGACTGGTATTACTGTATATAAACCCACTACCAGACTGGTATTACTGTATATAAACCCACTACCAGACTGGTCTACTGTATATAAACCCACTACCAGACTGGTATTACTGTATATAAACCCACTACCAGACTGGTATTACTGTATATAAACCCACTACCAGACTGGTCTACTGTATATAAACCCACTACCAGACTGGTATTACTGTATATAAACCCACTACCAGACTGGTATTACTGTATATAAACCTACTACCAGACTGGTCTACTGTATATAAACCCACTACCAGACTGGTCTACTGTATATAAACCCACTACCAGACTGGTCTACTGTATATAAACCCACTACCAGACTGGTCTACTGTATATAAACCCACTACCAGACTGGTCTACTGTATATAAACCCACTACCAGACTGGTATTACTGTATATAAACCCACTACCAGACTGGTCTACTGTATATAAACCCACTACCAGACTGGTATTACTGTATATAAACCCACTACCTGACTGGTCTACTGTATATAAACCCACTACCAGACTGGTATTACTGTATATAAACCCACTACCTGACTGGTCTTGGTAATAATATACATTATTCTTGAACAATTTTTCTCAGCACTGTATGCGGGGTTATGGGTTTCATTTGGGTTGGACCGATTGGCGTAGTGATATTTTCTAACATCCATCAGTCACTAAATTGTGTGTGGTGCGGTTCATACGGCTGCCCTCTGAAGCAGATGGACCTGCTGGTCTCTGGCGCCCTCGTGTGGCCTACGACGGAACTGCAGTGACGCTGTTAGATATTCTGTCAGTATGTTTACATGTAATATACTCCACAGGCAGGCTCGTCAACAAGCACAGAAACAGACACCCAGTAGGCACAACTATTGAAGCCAATTGACAGAGAATCAGGGCTTTTGTTGTTCCCATGCAACAGCAATGTGACACCTCAATCATGAAAACGTAGTTTAGTTAAGGGCTCACTTTAATCCAACTCCCACAGTAAAAACACTTTATTCGGTCTGAAAAGACCACCAGACAGGATTTACTGTATAAAACCAACTACCAGACTAGATTTACTGTATAGAACCTACTACCAGACTGGATTTACTGTTCAAAACTACAACTACCAGACTGGATTTACTGTATAAAACCAAATACCAGACTGGATTTACTGTATAAAACCAAATACCAGACTGGATTTACTGTATAAAACCTACTACCTGACTGGATTTACTGTATAAAACCAAATACCAGACTAGATTTACTGTATAGAACCTACTACCTGACTGGATTTACTGTACAAAACTACAACTACCAGACTGGATTTACTGTATAAAACCAAATACCAGACTGGATTTACTGTATAAAACCTACTACCAGACTGGATTTACTGTATACAACTACAACTACCACCAGACAAATCTTACTGTAAATTAACCATCAGGAATGCCAGTTAGATCCTTCAAAAATCCACATTCCAGCATGGAAAGTTTAAATATAGTAGATGAAGACATCCTTATGGTTGGACTGAAAACATTTCTAAATAGTATATTACACAGGAAGACATTCATTACAGACGAAGGATCCCTTTAGTCGGTATAGTAAAAATAAAAACATTTGAAATCATTCATATTTAAAAGCTTGGTTTGTTTAATGCCAGGACCATTGTTTTACAGGAACAATTGAATGCGTTTTAACTTCAATCTTTTTACAATATTAACCAGACGCCTGCAGCTCTCAGCTGCTAGAATAACCTATATACAAGGAGGTGAAGCTTCAGAAACAAAACGGTAACATATGTGAACACACACAGACACGCACGCAGACGCACAGACACACACGCACGCAGACGCACAGACACACGCACGCACAGACACACACACACACACAGACACGCACGCAGACGCACAGACACACGCACGCACAGACACACACACGCACACAAACCCCAGCACCTTCCGCTGTGCCAAAGATAGCAGCTTAATCAAAGGCAAAGACAAGATTCTCTCACACACACACACACACACAGGTATTTCTTGATCACACACACACACACAATGGCAGTTCTGCTGTCACACACACACACACACACACACACAGACAGAGCCTAAGACTCAGGTGCTTTACAGGTGTTTCTAAACATGAAGGCATGTAGCGGCCAAAATGCTCCTCCCTCACAACCCAGATCTCCTGCTACCCCCAGATCTCCTGCTACCCCCAGAGCTCCTGCTACCCCCAGATCTCCTGCTACCCCCAGATCTCCTGCTACAGGAGTAAACAAAGAGGGGGAAGAGAACAAGGGATAAGTGGCTTTTTTATTTTTCCTTTTTTAATTTGAAGAAACACCATGAGGGGAAGAGCCAGGTTGGGGTTTGATCACTCGATAGGCAGGCCAGCGTGTCACTCATCAATCGTCCAATCAGCTCGGCCGTGGCGACTGCAAACAAGAAATATCTAGTGTGTGTGACGTGTGTGTTGATGACTTAGAGCATCCGGTTGCGTTTATGAGTGGGCGAGTCTGTGATGACATCACTGCACTGGGCTGAAGCCCTCTTCCTATTGGCTGCCGCGGTGGCCGCAGCGTTCTCCAGGTGGAGCGCCATCTCCTCGGCGATAAACGTGTTCAGGTCGACGTCGTGAAGACCGTTCCGGCGGTTCCGACCAGGTTGCTGGGCGACAGCACCGTCACGTGTCAGGTGTGTCGGCGAGCCGGGAGCACCGGAGCGTACAGAAATACTGGCCATCGCCCCACTGAGGCCTGGAGGGGAACGACACAATAAATATATTGAATACGGTTTTATCAATACATGTGAGATGAGACATGGCAAATATCAGATCTGGTGTGTATATATGTATGTTGTGTGTGTGTGTGTGTGTGTGTGTGTGTTGAGTGTGTCTAACCGTGCAGTGCGATGGCCTCTCTGAAGGGCTGTAGGTCCGCCTCCACAGACGACCCGCTCTCATTGGCCGCTGGCCTGCTGGGAGACATCACGGAGAGGGCGTGGCCGTGTTTGGGAGTCTGTGTGTCACGACGGGGGTTCCGGGGGGGCAGAGCCTTGCCACACAGGAAGCTGATGAGGTCCTCCCTGCGGATGGTTCTCCGGCGCTTCTTGACCCAGTTCAGGACGTCCTTGTTGCGGCGCTGGTAGGCCCTCTGGACCCCCAGCTCATAACTCCGCTGGTGGGACTCCAACGACTCTGTTGGGGAAGACACATGGAGACGGACAGAAGCATGGAGACAAAAGCAGAGAGACGGACAGAAAGAAGCAGAGAGACGGACAGAAAGAAGCAGAGAGACGGACAGAAAGAAGCAGAGAGACGGACAGAAAGAAGCAGAGAGACGGACAGAAAGAAGCAGAGAGACGGACAGAAAGAAGCAGAGAGACGGACAGAAAGCAGCAGAGAGACGGACAGAAAGCAGCAGAGAGACGGACAGAAAGCAGCAGAGAGACGGACAGAAAGAAGCAGAGAGACGGACAGAAAGAAGCAGAGAGACGGACAGAAAGAAGCAGAGAGACGGACAGAAAGAAGCAGAGAGACGGACAGAAAGAAGCAGAGAGACGGACAGAAAGAAGCAGAGAGACGGACAGAAAGAAGCAGAGAGACGGACAGAAAGAAGCAGAGAGACGGACAGAAAGAAGCAGAGAGACGGACAGAAAGAAGCAGAGAGACGGACAATAGCAGACATGATAAGTGTGCAGTTTTATGACATACAGATCTCAGTCACAAACTCAAGCACATCTAAAGCTGTTGCCTGACATCTACCTCCAAGCATTGAATATTACTCTTGTGCATTTAAAAATGGACAGGGCCGGTTTCTATTGGCTCCTATAGAACACCACACACAGCCAGGACAAAACACCACACACAGCCAGGACAAAACACCACACACAGCCAGGACAAAACACCACACACAGCCAGGACAAAACACCACACACAGCCAGGACAAAACACCACACACAGCCAGGACAAAACACCACACACAGCCAGGACAAAACACCACACACAGCCAGGACAAAACACCACACACAGCCAGGACAAAACACCACACACGGCCAGGACAAAACACCACACACAGCCAGGACAAAACACCACACACAGCCAGGACAAAACCCCACACACTGCCAGGACAAAACACCACACACTGCCAGGACAAAACACCACACACTGCCAGGACAAAACACCACACACTGCCAGGACAAAACCACACACGTATGCGTTCGAGATGTTAAAATCGGCATCAGGTCTTACCTTTGTAGAGGTTGGTGACAGCCGTAGCTGCATTCTGGAAGGGAACCCATAAAGACAGACCCTGTTGTTGACAAACTCTGTCTGAAAACACAAACAGCAAATGTTTACTGGTAGTGTTAATCACCAAATAAAAAGTCCACAGTTAATTCCAGTTATAACACGCATATGCAAAACTGTCTATCTACCACTGTCTATCTCGGATACAACATTCTCGGTCAAGCAGAAGTTTGAATAGACAGTTTCCCACATTTAAACCTTCACGCCATTTTGTCTAAGTTGTAATGACCTATATGTTTATATGCGAATACCGAACATGTAGGCAACGGGATCTAGTCCTTTACATAACCTGTATGCTGTCTGGATCTGTACTTTAACGGTGACTAATTTAAAGGACATAGTGCATGTCCTACTATGACATTTTAAGTACTTCGAGAAGTGATAGTGACTGTCTAATAGCCACGCATGAAAATGGACAAGTTACAAAACCAACTAACGTAGTTGTTCATAAACCTAGTCATAATCCCCTCGCCATTTTGTCCCACTAACGTAAAGTCAGCGGTATTTTAATTCCCCATAACAGCTAATTGGGCTTCTTGGCCAGGTTAATGACAAGTATTATAGTGTAGCGATCAGACAAACAGGCTGACAACAGAACATATTTGGTCGTAATCAGCAAATAGTTATTTTCAACCCAACAACTCCTCCCTGCGCTTCGCCATTTTGTTTTGCCCTGGTTAACTCGAGTCATAACGCACAAAACGACACTTTAAAATGTCAATATATAAACAATAAACTTCAATCAACTCACAAAAGTAGTCTAGTGGATTTTATTAAATTCAAACTAGCGTTAGTGTCACTAGATAGCCGGCTAGTCCGCTACATAAGTTAGCTAACGTTAGCCTGACAGCTATCCACTGGTCAAATACACCGCTAACATTGGTTACGATGACTAAATAAAAGTACAATATGCTTAACTAGCATACGTACATTTGGAATTAACGAATGTTCCCGAACACCACAAGTATGACCAAATATAAATAAATGTAAATTATAACGGAAACAGCAAGCTAGCCGGCTAAAGCCCTTTGTTGCCTAGTTGAGTATAAACTAGCCAGGTTTGCATGTAGCTTAGCATGCTACGGTTAGCTGGCTAACTGTATAGCAGGTTGTCTAGTAGTCGGACCTTTGTATAGCTGTGCAACCGCCGTTGCTGAATTTTGAAATAGATGCCATAGTTTCTGCTGGCTAGGCTCGGTGTCCTCCTCACTGGGCCCTTCTTCTTCCGCCTCAGCCAAACACTGCCGCTCCCATTTGGAGAACCAATGTTCGGGACCGTGCTCATGGATCTCCGCTTCGCCTTCCTCCTTCTTGTTCTCCTCCATAATAATCGCACTTACACGTCAGTCGTTACAGTTGACTATAAGCGGCCCGTTAGTTCCTTATATATGTGAATACTACCCGGGTGATTGTGACCAGCAGTAAAGAGCTCAGAAGCAGCTGTTATTCCAGCTAGATCCGCATTGTGGAAACATTGGGTGGCTAAGCTAACTAGCTACAGAAGCTAGTCATCATCGCCTGGCTCCAAACAAACTGGACGATTCGTCGACATCGACCGAGAATTTCTTAAAAACATGAAACGTGCTTGTTGCCAAGCACCGCCCATTTCTTTCGTTGTGGACAAACGATTGGTGAAAGTGGTGCGTAGGCGTGGTTCTATCAGTTTTCTAAACGATTCATTGGATATGGTCAAAAAACGTCATGTCAAAACAATGTTGATCCAGCCCCGTCTGTCATACCAAGGCGAGGACTGTACTGCGGATTCATTTAACATTACAGACTGTGTTGAAATGTGAGCCAAACAGAGTGATACCCAGACAAACTACAGTCACCAAACAATTTAAAAACCGGGTGGTGGTGATTATAACAGTTATAAAGGTGGTGCTGATGATAACAGTTATAAAGGTGGTGGTGATTATAACAGTTATAAAGGTGGTGCTGATGATAACAGTTATAAAGGTGTTGGTGATTATAACAGTTATAAAGGTGTTGGTGATTATAACAGTTATAAAGGTGGTGGTGATTATAACAGTTATAAAGGTGGTGCTGATGATAACAGTTATAAAGGTGGTGGTGATTATAACAGTTATAAAGGTGGTGGTGATAACAGTTATAAAGGTGTTGGTGATTATAACAGTTATAAAGGTGTTGGTGATTATAACAGCTATAAAGGTGGTGGTTATTATAACAGTTATAAAGGTGGTGGTGATTATAACAGTTATAAAGGTGGTGGTGATGACAGTTATAAAGGTGTTGGTGATTATAACAGTTATAAAGGTGGTGGTGATTATAACAGTTATAAAGGTGGTGGTGATGACAGTTATAAAGGTGTTGGTGATTATAACAGTTATAAAGGTGGTGGTGATTATAACAGTTATAAAGGTGGTGGTGATAACAGTTATAAAGGTGGTGGTGATTACAACAGTTATAAAGGTGGTGGTGATTATAACAGTTATAAAGGTGTTGGTGATTATAACAGTTATAAAGGTGGTGGTGATGACAGTTATAAAGGTGTTGGTGATTATAACAGTTATAAAGGTGTTGGTGATTATAACAGTTATTAAGGTGGTGGTGATGACAGTTATAAAGGTGGTGGTGATGACAGTTATAAAGGTGGTGGTGATAACAGTTATAAAGGTGGTGGTGATTATAACAGTTATAAAGGTGTTGGTGATGACAGTTATAAAGGTGGTGGTGATTATAACAGTTATAAAGGTGGTGGTGATTATCACAGTTATAAAGGTGGTGGTGACTATAACAGTTATAAAGGTGTTGGTGATTATAACAGTTATAAAGGTGTTGGTGATTATAACAGTTATAAAGGTGGTGGTGATGACAGTTATTAAGGTGTTGGTGATTATAACAGTTATAAAGGTGTTGGTGATTATAACAGTTATAAAGGTGGTGGTGATGACAGTTATTAAGGTGTTGGTGATTATAACAGTTATAAAGGTGTTGGTGATTATAACAGTTATTAAGGTGTTGGTGATTATAACAGTTATAAAGGTGTTGGTGATTATAACAGTTATAAAGGTGTTGGTGATTATAACAGTTATTAAGGTGTTGGTGATTATAACAGTTATTAAGGTGTTGGTGATTATAACAGTTATAAAGGTGTTGGTGATTATAACAGTTATTAAGGTGTTGGTGATTATAACAGTTATAAAGGTGTTGGTGATGATAACAGTTATAAAGGTGGTGGTGATTATAACAGTTATAAAGGTGGTGGTGATTATAACAGATATAAAGGTGGTGGTGATTATAACAGTTATAAAGGTGGTGGTGATTATAACAGTTATAAAGGTGGTGGTGATTATAACAGTTATAAAGGTGGTGGTGATTATAACAGTTATAAAGGTGGTGGTGATTATAACAGTTATAAAGGTGGTGGTGATGACAGTTATAAAGGTGGTGGTGATGACAGTTATAAAGGTGGTGGTGATAACAGTTATAAAGGTGGTGGTGATTATAACAGTTATAAAGGTGTTGGTGATGACAGTTATAAAGGTGGTGGTGATTATAACAGTTATAAAGGTGGTGGTGATTATCACAGTTATAAAGGTGGTGGTGATTATAACAGTTATAAAGGTGTTGGTGATTATAACAGTTATAAAGGTGTTGGTGATTATAACAGTTATAAAGGTGGTGGTGATTATAACAGTTATAAAGGTGGTGGTTATTATAACAGTTATAAAGGTGGTGGTTATTATCACAGTTATAAAGGTGGTGGTGATTATAACAGTTATAAAGGTGGTGGTTATTATAACAGTTATAAAGGTGGTGGTTATTATAACAGTTATAAAGGTGGTGCTGATTATAACAGTTATAAAGGTGGTGGTGATTATAACAGTTATAAAGGTGTTGGTGATTATAACAGTTATAAAGGTGTTGGTGATTATAACAGTTATAAAGGTGTTGGTGATTATAACAGTTATTAAGGTGTTGGTGATTATAACAGTTATAAAGGTGTTGGTGATTATAACAGTTATAAAGGTGGTGGTGATAACAGTTATAAAGGTGGTGGTGATTACAACAGTTATAAAGGTGGTGGTGATTATAACAGTTATAAAGGTGTTGGTGATTATAACAGTTATAAAGGTGTTGGTGATTATAACAGTTATTAAGGTGTTGGCGATTATAACAGTTATAAAGGTGGTGGTGATTATAACAGTTATAAAGGTGGTGGTGATTATAACAGTTATAAAGGTGGTGGTGATAACAGTTATAAAGGTGGTGGTGATGACAGTTATAAAGGTGGTGGTGATGACAGTTATAAAGGTGGTGGTGATTATAACAGTTATAAAGGTGTTGGTGATGACAGTTATAAAGGTGGTGGTGATGACAGTTATAAAGGTGTTGGTGATTATAACAGTTATAAAGGTGGTGGTGATTATAACAGTTATAAAGGTGGTGGTGATTATAACAGTTATAAAGGTGTTGGTGATGACAGTTATAAAGGTGGTGGTGATGACAGTTATAAAGGTGTTGGTGATTATAACAGTTATAAAGGTGTTGGTGATTATAACAGTTATAAAGGTGGTGGTGATTATAACAGTTATTAAGGTGTTGGTGATTATAACAGTTATAAAGGTGGTGGTGATTATAACAGTTATTAAGGTGTTGGTGATTATAACAGTTATAAAGGTGGTGGTGATTATAACAGTTATTAAGGTGTTGGTGATTATAACAGTTATAAAGGTGGTGGTGATTATAACAGTTATAAAGGTGTTGGTGATTATAACAGTTATAAAGGTGGTGGTGATTATAACAGTTATAAAGGTGTTGGTGATTATAACAGTTATTAAGGTGTTGGTGATTATAACAGTTATAAAGGTGTTGGTGATGATAACAGTTATAAAGGTGGTGGTGATGACAGTTATAAAGGTGTTGGTGATTATAACAGTTATAAAGGTGTTGGTGATTCTGCGACATCTGCAGTCTGATGGAGATGCACACCGGTAAAACACAGATGTATATACAGTGTTGCCAGACTTTATCGTTGCCATGTATTGTCAAGACCAAGCTTCAAAGTTCACAGTGGATTATGGCCACACCCATCTCCCTGTGTGATAGGTTGATCTGGTTATAAAGGGGCGGGACGAGGGATCTGCGAAGGCGATAAACCAGAACAGCCTTAAAGTGGCCATAAAGGTTGCATAGCTTCCATTACATACAACATTTCTCTGTCTTCCTGCCGATCACTCTAACTCTCTTTCACTTCAGCTAAATCTACATCGATCCATCTGGTTTATAAATCATTTATCCTCTGTCAAATTTATATTTTCTGTCAATATGTCGAAGGCCCAGCCAGGAGTACCAAGGGGCCCAGAGGTTGGGAACCCGGGGTTTCAAAACCATGGTCCCACAGTCTCCTTCTCCAGCCTCCGCTACTCCGTCACGGAGAACAGAGGTCTCTGGCGTAGGAAAGGACCTAAGAAACACATCCTCAAAGATGTCAGGTAGGTGAGCTGCCTTCGGTCTGTGGAAGTGCGTTTACACGGCCATGTTATCTAATGCTTATTATGGTAAGCAGAACCTCACACATATTACAAATTCATTATTGTCAACGTGTCTGTTCAATGTGCATTATATGATTTCTTCTGAACAGCAACTAACCCTTTACTCTGACTTTCGACCTCTCTAACGTTCATGTGAGATTATAAGTGGTTACATGTTTCTGCCCTCACTATGACCTCAGTCTTACATAGGACTCTGGATGGCAACAGTCATAAAACAGGAAGACAAACCGTTGTGAAATCGTTAAGGAACTGCTAACAGTTTACCTTTACCCTAGTCTAGTGTGATGGCTGTCCTCGGCTGCCCTGATTGGCTAAACTGTGTCATAGCAGTCACTCATTGGTCATTTGGTCATTCTATGATTATTTCTGTTTGGTAATTCTTTGCGATACTCAGTTCTGATTGGTTATTCTGAAAGTTTCCCACTTGGTCATTGTCTGATAATCATTTCTGGTTGGTTGTTTTATATGATGGTCATTTTTGATTGGCTGTTCCAGTGGCATAATGAAGGCGGGGATGAATGCAATTATGGGACCAACAGGAAGTGGAAAAACATCGTAAGTCCCATTTACTTGTTAGGTTAATGTGCACATACATGTAGCCCAGGTGTTATCACATGTTAGGTTAATGTGCACATACATGTAGCCCAGGTGTTATCACATGTTAGGTTAATGTGCACATACATGTAGCCCAGGTGTTATCACATGTTAGGTTAATGTGCACATACATGTAGCCCAGGTGTTATCACATGTTAGGTTAATGTGCACATACATGTAGCCCAGGTGTTATCACATGTTAGGTTAATGTGCACATACGTGTAGCCCAGGTGTTATCACATGTTAGGTTAATGTGCACATACGTGTAGCCCAGGTGTTATCACATGTTAGGTTAATGTGCACATACATGTAGCCCAGGTGTTATCACATGTTAGGTTAATGTGCACATACATGTAGCCCAGGTGTTATCACATGTTAGGTTAATGTGCACATACATGTAGCCCAGGTGTTATCACATGTTAGGTTAATGTGCACATACATGTAGCCCAGGTGTTATCACATGTTAGGTTAATGTGCACATACATGTAGCCCAGGTGTTATCACATGTTAGGTTAATGTGCACATACATGTAGCCCAGGTGTTATCACATGTTAGGTTAATGTGCACATACATGTAGCCCAGGTGTTATCACATGTTAGGTTAATGTGCACATACATGTAGCCCAGATGATATTACATGTTAGGTTAATGTGCACATACATGTAGCCCAGGTGTTATCACATGTTAGGTTAATGTGCACATACGTGTAGCCCAGGTGTTATCACATGTTAGGTTAATGTGCACATACGTGTAGCCCAGGTGTTATCACATGTTAGGTTAATGTGCACATACATGTAGCCCAGGTGTTATCACATGTTAGGTTAATGTGCACATACATGTAGCCCAGGTGTTATCACATGTTAGGTTAATGTGCACATACATGTAGCCCAGGTGTTATCACATGTTAGGTTAATGTGCACATACATGTAGCCCAGGTGTTATCACATGTTAGGTTAATGTGCACATACATGTAGCCCAGGTGTTATCACATGTTAGGTTAATGTGCATATACATGTAGCCCAGGTGTTATCACATGTTAGGTTAATGTGCACATACATGTAGCCCAGGTGTTATCACATGTTAGGTTAATGTGCACATACATGTAGCCCAGGTGTTATCACATGTTAGGTTAATGTGCACATACATGTAGCCCAGGTGTTATCACATGTTAGGTTAATGTGCACATACATGTAGCCCAGGTGTTATCACATGTTAGGTTAATGTGCACATACATGTAGCCCAGATGTTATCACATGTTAGGTTAATGTGCACATACATGTAGCCCAGATGTTATCACATGTTAGGTTAATGTGCACATACATGTAGCCCAGATGTTATCATAACCCCCCACCTCCCCGCTCCAGTCTCCTAGATGTGATTGCTGGTCGGAAGGACCCAGCAGGGTTGGAGTCCGGTCAAGTTCTGGTCGATGGGAAGATGGTCGACTCTGACCTCCGGCTAACATCTGCCTACGTGGTGCAGGTGGGTGAGAGATACACCCTGTTTTAACTTGGAACGCTCTAAAATCCCAGGACCGGAAATCAACATACTTACATTGTAGGGACAAAGTCTTAATCCAGGCAAACAAAACGAGAGACATGTTTTCATCAAACCTGGATCAGAAATTGTAGCCCACTCTGAGATTGTGTTGGAAAATACATCTGGAATATTGGAAAAAAATAGATCTTTCATATGCGGATGACTGGATAATCAGTTAATGAATTCCCTGTTGATGTAATGAGGATGCAATTTAAACTGCTTCCTATGTAGCTGAACTAGCTACCCAATATCCGCTTGAGTTGAGTGATGTTCACTGGTAGCCAGCTAGTTAACAAAAGCAATATATTTAGTTAACTGGTTGCTTTACAACATCTCATTCTGCCGCATATTTCTGACTCACCAAAAACTGTATAAAAAGTACTTTAAATTCCTAGATGAATTCCTGATAGAAATAGTTCAACCATAAATAACATTTTTACATTTAACTGGGATTGGTTTCTCATTAGTATGAAAAATACTAATTTAATTTCACATTAAATTACATGATTCCAAGATGTTTCAAAAGTTTTCATGTCTGCCAGAATATTAAATATAGTCTGAAATAGTTTTTTTAATAACATAATTCTTTTTCTGATGTCTTTGAGATGTCTTGTGAAACCTGACTCATGACACCTCCCTCGTCCTCCCCCCACCTCCCTCCCTCCACCTCCCCCCACCTCCCTCCCTCCACCTCCCTCCCTCCACCTCCCTCCCTCCACCTCCCTCCCTCCACCTCCCTCCCTCCACCTCCCCCACCTCCCTCCCTCCTCCTCCCTCCCTCCACCTCCCTCCCTCCACCTCCCTCCCTCCACCTCCCCCCATGTCCTCCCTCCAGAATGATATATTAATGGGGACCCTGTCAGTTAAAGAGAACCTATTGTTCAGTGGGAACCTGAGGTTGGACCCGAGACATTATTCCTCATCTGAGAAACAGCTCAGAGTGAACAGTGTTATAAAAGAACTGGGTCTGGAGGACTGTGCTCACACCAAGGTAGAACACACACACACACACACACACACACACACACACGGTCTGGAGGACTGTGCTCACACCAAGGTAGAACACACACACACACACACACAAACACACACACACACACACACTGGGTCTGGAGGACTGTGCTCACACCAAGGTAGAACACACACACACACACACACACACACACACACACACACACACACACGGTCTGGAGGACTGTGCTCACACCAAGGTAGAACACACACACACACACACACAAACACACACACACACACACACACTGGGTCTGGAGGACTGTGCTCACACCAAGGTAGAACACACACACACACACACGGTCTCTCCATCTCTGTCTGTCCCTCCATCTCGGTCTGTCCCTCCATCTCGGTCTGTCCCTCCATCTCGGTCTGTCCCTCCATCTCGGTCTGTCCCTCCATCTCGGTCTGTCCCTCCATCTCGGTCTGTCCCTCCATCTCGGTCTGTCCCTCCATCTCGGTCTGTCCCTCCATCTCTGTCGGTCTGTAGATAGGAACTGAGTTCTTGCGTGGAGTATCTGGAGGAGAGAGGAAGAGGTGCAGTATTGGAATGGAACTGATCACCTCCCCCTCACTGCTGTTTCTGGATGAACCCACGACCGGACTGGACTCCAACACAGCCAATCAAATCATCACCCTGCTGCATGGGTAAACACACACAGCCAATCAAATCGTCACCCTGCTGCATGGGTAAACACACACAGCCAATCACACCATCACCCTGCTGCATGGGTAAACACACACAGCCAATCACACCATCACCCTGCTGCATGGGTAAACACACACAGCCAATCAAATCGTCACCCTGCTGCATGGGTAAACACACACAGCCAATCACACCATCACCCTGCTGCATGGGTAAACACACACAGCCAATCAAATCGTCACCCTGCTGCATGGGTAAACACACACAGCCAATCACACCATCACCCTGCTGCATGGGTAAACACACACAGCCAATCAAATCGTCACCCTGCTGCATGGGTAAACACACACAGCCAATCAAATCGTCACCCTGCTGCATGGGTAAACACACACAGCCAATCACACCATCACCCTGCTGCATGGGTAAACACACACAGCCAATCAAATCATCACCCTGCTGCATGGGTAAACACACACAGCCAATCAAATCATCACCCTGCTGCATGGGTAAACACACACAGCCAATCACTTTATTGTATGTTTTTCCTATCGGGACAAGCTTCGTGCAAGGTATTACTGGTTCCATATTGTAGTATGTGTGTGTGTGTGTGTGTGTTGTGTCTATGTGTGTGTGTGTGTGTTATGTGTGTGTGTTGTTTCTGTGTGTGTGTGTGTGTGTGTTGTGTGTCTATGTGTGTGTGTGCCAGGCTGTCCCGGAGAGGTAAAACCATCATCTTCTCCATCCACCAACCCCGATTCTCCATATTCAGACGTTTTGATCACCTGACTCTGATGAACCGTGGAGAGGTGGTTTATTCTGGATCGGCCTGCGATGCTCTGGGGTACTTCACTGACTTGGGTGAGACTGAAGGAGGGCGGAGTCAGGGAATAACAGGGGGCGGAGTCATGGAATAACAGGGGGCGGGGTTATTGGACTGAGGGAGGGCGGATTTATTACACAATCCACCTGATTTTTGTTGTTGTTTATGTTGTTTTAGGCTATCAGTGTGAGCCGTTCAACAATCCACCTGATTTCTTCCTGGATGTCATCAATGGAGAAGCACCAGCTCCGGGGGATATCAGCACATTTAATATCGGTACACACGCGCACGCGCACGCACACGCGCACGCACACGCACACGCACACGCACACACAGACACGCACGGACACCTAACATATCTTCCTCTGTAGATGTGGAACACGGGGATGTGAAGACAGAGAACACCACCCAGAACATTCTGGCACTTCGCTTCAGACACTCACCTCAGTACCAGCAGGTGGTGACGGAGATAGATCACGTTATCCAAGGTTTGGAGATAGGGGTCGAAGGTCAAGAAAGAACGGCCGGCTACGTCACATCATTCTGGTTCCAGGTCAGCCAATCACAAAGCTTGGTCTGAGCCCTCCACCAATCACCAGAGAGTTGAGATGTTCTGGAACATGTATAGTGTGTGTGTGTGTGTCTGTGTGTGTGTGTATATAGAATCAGTGTGATAAAACTCCTGTATAACTGGTAAAGATATTTCACTGATCGTCACTGATAAAACAAGTAGATGTTAAGATTAAAGATTAGGTTAATTCTATTTAAGGTTAGTGTTCATATTATGATTACGTTTATAGTTAAGGTTAGTGGACATGAATAGTGTGTTTAACCAGTCCTCATGGGTATAGTGTGTGTTTAACCAGTCCTCATGAGTATAGTGTGTGTTTAACTAGTCCTCATGAGTATAGTGTGTGTTTAACTAGTCCTCATGAGTATAGTGTGTGTTTAACTAGTCCTCATGGGTATAGTGTGTGTTTAACCAGTCCTCATGAGTATAGTGTGTGTTTAACTAGTCCTCATGAGTATAGTGTGTGTTTAACTAGTCCTCATGAGTATAGTGTGTGTTTAACTAGTCCTCATGAGTATAGTGTGTGTTTAACCAGTCCTCATGGGTATAGTGTGTGTTTAACCAGTCCTCATGAGTATAGTGTGTGTTTAACTAGTCCTCATGAGTATAGTGTGTGTTTAACTAGTCCTCATGGGTATAGTGTGTGTTTAACTAGTCCTCATGAGTATAGTGTGTGTTTAACTAGTCCTCATGAGTATAGTGTGTGTTTAACTAGTCCTCATGAGTATAGTGTGTGTTTAACTAGTCCTCATGAGTATAGTGTGTGTTTAACTAGTCCTCATGAGTATAGTGTGTGTTTAACTAGTCCTCATGAGTATAGTGTGTGTTTAACTAGTCCTCATGAGTATAGTGTGTGTTTAACTAGTCCTCATGAGTATAGTGTGTGTTTAACTAGTCCTCATGAGTATAGTGTGTGTTTAACTAGTCCTCATGAGTATAGTGTGTGTTTAACCAGTCCTCATGAGTATAGTGTGTGTTTAACTAGTCCTCATGAGTATAGTGTGTGTTTAACTAGTCCTCATGAGTATAGTGTGTGTTTAACTAGTCCTCATGAGTATAGTGTGTGTTTAACCAGTCCTCATGAGTATAGTGTGTGTTTAACTAGTCCTCATGAGTATAGTGTGTGTTTAACCAGTCCTCATGAGTATAGTGTGTGTTTAACCAGTCCTCATGAGTATAGTGTGTGTTTAACTAGTCCTCATGAGTATAGTGTGTGTTTAACTAGTCCTCATGAGTATAGTGTGTGTTTAACTAGTCCTCATGAGTATAGTGTGTGTTTAACTAGTCCTCATGAGTATAGTGTGTGTTTAACTAGTCCTCATGAGTATAGTGTGTGTTTAACTAGTCCTCATGAGTATAGTGTGTGTTTAACTAGTCCTCATGAGTATAGTGTGTGTTTAACTAGTCCTCATGAGTATAGTGTGTGTTTAACTAGTCCTCATGTGTATAGTGTGTGTTTAACTAGTCCTCATGAGTATAGTGTGTGTTTAACCAGTCCTCATGAGTATAGTGTGTGTTTAACTAGTCCTCATGTGTATAGTATGTGTTTAACCAGTCCTCATGAGTATAGTGTGTAATAATAATGTGTCTAGATGAAAATCATGTGTGGACGTTCTGTGAAGAACACCCTGAGGAACCCCCAGACGTCATATGGTCAGATGGCCCTCAACATCTTCTTTGCTGTGCTGGTCGGCCTCGTTTACTACCAGATGCCCCTGACCTTTCCTGAGGCCATACAAAACAGGTATCTGTCTGACCCCTGACCTTATCAGAGGCTGTACAGAACAGCCATCTGTCTGACCCCTGACCTTATCAGAGGCCGTACAGAACAGGTATCTGTCTGACCCCTGACCTTATCAGAGGCCGTACAGAACAGCTATCTGTCTGAACCCTGACCTTATCAGAGGCTGTACAGAACAGCTATCTGTCTGACCCCTGACCTTATCAGAGGCCGTACAGAACAGGTATCTGTCTGACCCCTGACCTTATCAGAGGCCGTACAGAACAGGTATCTGTCTGACCCCTGACCTTATCAGAGGCTGTACAGAACAGGTATCTGTCTGACCCTTGACCTTATCAGACACTTGTCTCTCTTCTCCAGGATTGGAGCTTTCTTCTTCCTCATCATGAACGTGGTATTTGGGAATCTATCAGCAGTGGAACTCTTCATCAATGAGAGAGCCCTCTTTATGTAAGGTTCCTGTGTGCGTGTGGGTTCTACCCGCTTATTAATGCGTGAGTTGGTTCTACCCGCATACTGACCTGTGTGTGTGTGTGGGTTCTACCCGCATACTGACCTGTGTGTGTGTGTGTGTGGGTTCTACCCGCATACTGACCTGTGTGTGTGTGTGTGTGTGGGTTCTACCCGCATACTGACCTGTGTGTGTGGGTTCTACCCGCATACTGACCTGTGTGTGTGTGGGTTCTACCCGCATACTGACCTGTGTGTGCGTGGGTTCTACCCGCACACTGACCTGTGTGTGCGTGGGTTCTACCCGCATACTGACCTGTGTGTGCGTGGGTTCTACCCGCATACTGACCTGTGTGTGCGTGGGTTCTGCCCGCATACTGACCTGTGTGTGCGTGGGTTCTACCCGCATACTGACCTGTGTGTGTGTGGGTTCTGCCCGCATACTGACCTGTGTGTGTGTGGGTTCTGCCCGCATACTGACCTGTGTGTGTGTGGGTTCTACCCGCATACTGACCTGTGTGTGTGTGGGTTCTACCCGCATACTGACCTGTGTGTGTGTGGGTTCTACCCGCATACTGACCTGTGTGTGTGTGGGTTCTACCCGCATACTGACCTGTGTGTGTGTGGGTTCTACCCGCATACTGACCTGTGTGTGTGGGTTCTACCCGCATATTGACCTGTGTGTGTTGTAGCCATGAGAACTCCAGTGGGTACTACCGTACGTCAGTCTATTTCCTGTCCAAGGTGTTTGCTGACCAACTCCCAAATCGGATCGTCCCCATTCTGGTCTTCTCTGCCATCGCCTACTACATGATGGGTACTACATCACCCTATACCCTATCCCCTAACCCAACCCCTATACCCTATCCCCTAACCCAACCCCTATACCCTAACCCTATACCCTAACCCTACCCCCTAACCCTATCCCCACCCCACCTCCTCCCACCCCACCCCACCTCCTCCCACCCCACCCCACCTCCTCCCACCCCACCCCACCGCCTCCCACCTCACCCCCTCCCACCTCCTCAACACCCCCTCTCCTCCCCTCCCACCCCCTCCCACCTCCTCAACACCCCCTCTCCTCCCACCCCACCTCCTCAACACCCCCTCTCCTCCCACCCCACCTCCTCAACACCCCCTCTCCTCCCACCCCTCTCCTCCCACCCCACCCCCTCCCACCCCACCCCCTCTCCTCCCCTCCCACCCCACCCCACCTCCTCCCACCCCACCTCATCAACACCCCTCTCCTCCCCTCCCACCCCACCCCACCTCCTCCCACCCCACCTCCTCAACACCCCCTCTCCTCCTCCCACCCCACCCCACCTCCTCCCACCCCACCTCCTCAACACCCCCTCTCCTCCCCTCCCACCCCACCCCACCTCCTCCCCCACCCCACCCCACCTCCTCCCACCCCACCTCCTCCCACCCCACCTCCTCCCACCCCACCTCCTCCCACCCCACCTCCTCAACACCCCCTCTCCTCCCACCCCACCTCCTCAACACCCCCTCTCCTCCCACCCCACCTCCTCAACACCCCTCTCCTCCCACCCCCTCCCCCTCTCCTCCCACCCCACCCCCTCCCACCCCACCCACCCCACCCCACCTCCTCCCCCACCCCACCTCCTCAACACCCCCTCTCCTCCCCTCCCACCCCACCCCACCTCCTCCCACCCCACCTCCTCAACACCCCCTCTCCTCCCACCCCACCCCACCTCCTCCCACCCCACCCCACCTCCTCCCACCCCACCTCCTCAACACCCCCTCTCCTCCCACCCCACCTCCTCAACACCCCCTCTCCTCCCACCCCACCTCCTCAACACCCCCTCTCCTCCCACCCCACCTCCTCAACACCCCCTCCTCCTCCCACCCCCTCCCCCTCTCCTCCCACCCCCTCTCTCCTCCCACCCCCTCCCCTCCCACCCCACCTCCTCAACACCCCCTCTCCTCCCCTCCCACCCCACCCCCTCCCACCTCCTCAACACCCCCTCTCCTCCCCTCCCACCCCACCTCCTCAACACCCCCTCTCCTCCCTCCCCTTCTCCACCTCCTCAACACCCCCTCTCCTCCCTCCCCCTCCCTCCCCCTCCTCCCACCCCACCTCCTCACACCCCCTCCCTCCCCCTCCCACCCCACCTCCTCACACCCCCTCCCAGGTCTAAAGCCAGCCTTCACAGCGTTCCTTCTGTTTGCTCTGACCCTGTCTCTGGTTAGTCTGTCAGGGGTCAGTTTGGCTAACCCTATACCCTATACCCTAACCCAACCCCTATACCCCCCTCTCCTCCCCAGGTCTAAAGCCAGCCTTCACAGCGTTCCTTCTGTTTGCTCTGACCCTGTCTCTGGTTAGTCTGTCAGGGGTCAGTTTGGCTAACCCTATACCCTAACCCAACCCCTATACCCCCCTCTCCTCCCCAGGTCTAAAGCCAGCCTTCACAGCGTTCCTTCTGTTTGCTCTGACCCTGTCTCTGGTTAGTCTGTCAGGGGTCAGTTTGGCTTTTCTGGCATCGGCCTCAGTCTCTTCATTTGCTGTGGTCAACATCCTGATCGCCCTGCCGTTTGTGTTTATGATGGTGAGACACACCACACACACCACACACACCACACACACCACACACCAACACCCCCCACACACACACACACACACACACACACACACACTAACACCCCCCACACACACACACACACACACACACACACTAACACCCCCCCATACACACACACACTAACACCCCCCCACACACACACACACACTAACACCCCCCACACACACACACACTAACACCCCCACACACACACACACACTAACAACCCCCCCATACACACACTAACAACCCCCACACACACACACACACACACATCCGTGTTCCTCTGTGTGTCTAGGTATTTGGAGGATTCCTGGTGAACCTGAACTCCATGTTGAGCTGGCTGTCCTGGCTAAAATGGATCAGTATCTTTAAATACGGACTAGAGGTAAGATGGAGGAGGGGTGAGAGAGGGGGAGGGAGAGAGGGGGAGAGGAGGTGAAGGCAGGAGGGAATGGATTGGTGTTTGGTCTGATGGTTCTGTTCTGGTGTTGGGTCTGATGGTTCTGTTCTTTTCATACAGGCGGTAACCATAAATGAGTTTTCTGGACAGGTGTTTTACAGCAACAACACAATGTGAGTTTCTGTCTCCCAGTCTGTGATGCTACCTAACCACATGACCGCGCGGTACGGCTACATGACCACATGAACGCGCGGTACGGCTACCTGACCACATGACCGCGCGGTACGGCTACCTGACCACATGACCGCGCGGTACGGCTACCTGACCACATGACCGCGCGGTACGGCTACCTGACCACATGACCGCGCGGTACGGCTACCTGACCACATGACCGCGCGGTACGGCTACCTGACCACATGACCGCGCGGTACGGCTACCTGACCACATGACCGCGCGGTACGGCTACCTGACCACATGACCGCGCGGTACGGCTACCTGACCACATGACCGCGCGGTACGGCTACCTGACCACATGACCGCGCGGTACGGCTACCTGACCACATGAACGCGCGGTACGGCTACCTGACCACATGACCGCGCGGTACGGCTACCTGACCACATGACCGCGCGGTACGGCTACCTGACCACATGACCGCGCGGTACGGCTACCTGACCACATGACCGCGCGGTACGGCTACCTGACCACATGACCGCGCGGTACGGCTACCTGACCACATGACCGCGCGGTACGGCTACCTGACCACATGACCGCGCGGTACGGCTACCTGACCACATGACCGCGCGGTACGGCTACCTGACCACATGACCGTGCGGTACGGCTACCTGACCACATGACCGTGCGGTACGGCTACCTGACCACGCGGTACGGCTACCTGACCACATGACCGTGCGGTACGGCTACCTGACCACATGACCGTGCGGTACGGCTACCTAACCACATGACCGTGCGGTACGGCTACCTAACCACATGACCGTGCGGTACGGCTACCTAACCACATGACCGTGCGGTACGGCTACCTAACCACATGACCGTGCGGTACGGCTACATAACCGTGCGGTACGGCTACCTAACCACATGACCGTGCGGTACGGCTACCTAACCACATGACCGTGCGGTACGGCTACCTAACCACATGACCGTGCGGTACGGCTACCTAACCACATGACCGTGCGGTACGGCTACATAACCGTGCGGTACGGCTACATAACCACATGACCGTGCGGTACATCTACATAACCGTGCGGTACGGCTACATAACCACATGACCGTGCGGTACATCTACATAACCACACCCCAACATCTCACTCCTTCTCCCCACCTCCTCCCCACCTCCTCCCCACCTCACAGTGTACCAGGTGAGGTGTATCTCCAACTTCAGGGCATTGACTACAGCACCTGGGGTTTCTGGCAGAACCAGGTGGCCCTGGCTGGCATTACCACAGTCTGTATGTTCCTGGCCTACGTCCAACTCAGAAGAATTAACCGCTGGAAATAACACACAGACACGAAGATGATGCAAGCTGGAGGTTAGGGGTCAAAATGTCAACTCACTCCTGTATTCTCACACATGTTCCTGTTGTGAGATTTAACAGCATACAAGGACTGGAATTCATAATGTCAAATACACCCGAAACACCGTTGGTTTGTCAAATACACCTGAAACACCGTTGGTTTGTCAAATACACCTGAAACACCGTTGGTTTGTCAAATACACCTGAAACACCGTTGTTTTGTCAAATACACCTGAAACACCGTTGGTTTGTCAAACACACCTGAAACACTGTTGGTTTGTCAAATACACCTGAAACACTGTTGGTTTGTCAAACACACCTGAAACACCGTTGGTTTGTCAAATACACCTGAAACACCGTTGGTTTGTCAAATACACCTGAAACACTGTTGGTTTGTCAAATACACCTGAAACACTGTTGGTTTGTCAAACACACCTAAACACTGTATTGGAGCCATCATCATCATCTACATCAACACCACTCAGGTTAGGGTTAGAGGTCAAACAATCCTTCTCAGACCCACCAGTAATGTTGGTCTCATCCTTTGGTGGTAAAGACTCCTTATCCTTGCCGACTGTCACCGTGGTTACCGGTGATGGTAGCACACTGGTGTTGATGATAGCGCCAGTCCCTGTGATGGAGAGAGATATGGGGGAGGCAGAGGGGGAGGGGGAGAGAGGAGAGAGGAGCGAGAGAGAGGGAGGGAGGGAGAGAGGGAGAGAGGGAGAGAAAGAGAGGAGGTGTAGGGAACAGGAGGCATGAAAAGCATGTTCACCAGTCAGAGGATGAAGGGGAGAGAGAGAGGGGGAAGGGGGGGAGACACAGGAAATGGGCAGATGAAAGGAGGGTAATAACAGAAGGAGCAGGGTTCTCACCTGGGTCTCTGGAGAACGTTACCATCCAGGGTTCTCACCTGGGTCTCTGGAGAACTTTACCATCCAGGGTTCTCACCTGGGTCTCTGGAGAACGTTACCATCCAGGGTTCTCACCTGGGTCTCTGGAGAACGTTACTGTCCAGGGTGTCACCAGGACGTTGGGATTCATTTAAAGGATAAACTGAAAATAAATAATATTTTCCTAATCCTGTAGATGCGATCAGGCCAATCCGGAGTCAGGCCAATCCGGAGTCAGGCCAATCCGGAGTCAGGCCAATCCGGAGTCAGGCCAATCCGGAGTCAGGCCAATCCGGAGTCAGGCCAATCCGGAGTCAGGCCAATCCGGAGTCAGGCCAATCCGGAGTCAGGCCAATCAGGGATAAACCAGTCAATTTGATGTTTTTTAATTTGATTTTAATAGTATAATTTATTATTTGTATTCATTATTACAGAACAGTTTTTAAAAAACAATATTAAATGGCATCTTTAAACTCTTAATCTGCGGTTCTTATCTCCACATCTCAGGACCCAAAGTCTGATTTATTTACTTGTTACTTATCTGACCAGAGACGGATTTAAACCTGAAACCAGGTGATTATCGACCAGCTATAAAGGACAACTAGCAGAAGCCTAGATTTCTACAGTGGGAGTTTGAAACCCTTTCCTTTACCAAAGTCATCAGTGTTTAGTAGCATAACCCAACATCGGTCCAGACTGGTCTCTAGGTGGTAGGTCTGAGGTCAGAGGTCGCTGGGCAACACGTTTTCTTGTGGATGTAAAGGACCATTTGGCACCGTGGACATGTGTGATAGGTGTCCTTAAAGTGCCTGACCAAAAAGGGGATCAAACAGCAGCCCAGAATCAACCTGGAAACAGAATACAACAGCCAATCAAATGAAAGGCTCCACTTGGAGACCGAATAGGACAGCCAATCAGACCATGCATGCGTGTGTGAGTGTGTGTGTGTGTGTGTGTGTGTGTACACTTGTCCGTACCCACAGAGTATAAACACCAGACACATGGTCCAGGCGAAGCTTCCAGCACTCGTTCTGACGTCAGTCGTCACTTGGGTCTGACAGGATGGACATCGGGTTTGACCAGGAGACACGCCCAGTTCCGTCTGGAACTGCATCCCAGAACTCTGACCGGGGAAGCTGGTACCATCAGACATGACTGCTGGAGGGGCATTTAAAAACTGCATCAGCGGCTACACCAATCAATCAGGTGTTGGTTCTCACAGGTACAGGTATATACAGTTTATATACAAATAAGAGTCTATATACAGAATGTAAAAGTTAAACTGTATCTAGCAGGTAGGTCATTAGTGTGCAAAAATTGTGTGAACGTGATTTTAGGAGAGGACCATTTGAGCAAATAGAATAATTCAAAGAATATGAACAGGTATTACAGCAGTACAGGTGAAAATTATCCACTGTGTAAATTGGGCATGGCAAATGTAAAGGTTTGACATTGAAAAGTGTCTGTCTTATTGTGTGTGTACATGGTATTGGTGGGGGGGATGTGAAAGAAGGTACCATCTGTACGTGGTTGTCTGTGGTTGATGTGATAGATCCTCACATTCTTATCCTGTTTACTGTCCTCTGTAAACAACAACATCATCATGTTTACTGTCCTCTGTCAAACCAACATATTAATTACATTATATAACTTAATCTATTATATAATTTAAAGTGTGTGTGTGTGTGTGTGTACTAACCACAAGGTGTGAGGTTTATGTAGCTGTTAGTCATACTGGGTGTCAGAGGAGGAGGAGCGAAGGGAGATGAATAGAACCTCATGTCATCACTTGGTTTACCCTGGCCTAAAAAATAATTTAAAAACTATATTAAAATCTTATGAATAAACACATATCTTAATCATCATATGTAATATGTATAACATAATATGGTAGCAGCTCTATAGGAATATAACATGGTAGCAGCTCTATAGGAATATAACATGGTAGCAGCTCTATAGGAATATAACATGGTAGCAGCTCTATATGGATATAACATGGTAGCAGCTCTATAGGAATATAACATAATAGCAGCTCTATAGGAATATAACATAATAGCAGCTCTATAGGAATATAACATGGTAGCAGCTCTATAGGAATATAACATGGTAGCAGCTCTATAGGAATATAACATAATAGCAGCTCTATAGGAATATAACATAATAGCAGCTCTATAGGAATATAACATGGTAGCAGCTCTATAGGAATATAACATGGTAGCAGCTCTATAGGAATATAACATAATAGCAGCTCTATAGGAATATAACATGGTAGCAGCTCTATAGGAATATAACATAATAGCAGCTCTATAGGAATATAACATGGTAGCAGCTCTATAGGAATATAACATAATAGCAGCTCTATAGGAATATAACATGGCACCAAATCATAGTAACCATTTAACAACAAGCGTCCCTGAATGTGAAAACAGCCTGATCTACCAACATGGACATGTGGTTAGGCTCTAATTTATAGGAACGATGCATAAGAAAGAAACACCCAAATAGGTTGAGTCTTACTTGGTAGGAAATAAGGTGGTGGTGTTGGAAATGCTTCCTCTGACTTCACTGATGTGTCCATGACTGCTGGTGAGTTTCAGAGAGGGGGGAGACAGAGGGGGAGACAGAGAGAGGGAGGCAGAGAGAGGAGTAAAAATGTAACAAAAATATCACTAACTGACCAGAGCAAAGTCAAGGTGGGATGTCATGATAAAGCTCTGGTCCAGACCTGAACAGAGAGCTGGTGAGAGTGTAGCAGGGTGTTTACTGGTCTCACCTGGTTCAGGTGTGTTGAGAGGTGTTGATTGGTGATCATGTCACCTCACTGGTGAGCCAGCTCATTACCTGGGTCAGCTGACAGACAGGTGTGTTGAGGTGGGTCTGGCCACACCCCTGAGAGCAGGGAACATTTAGCTTGGGATTCAACATAGAGATGGACACAGGGCTCAACTTGCTATTCCAGGTGCCCTAATGACACAGACATAATCAGACAGATGCAACTAACCCGATCAAAATGTCTATGAGAAAACAGTTTGTCATTGCTCCTCCATTGACTGATCGAGTCGTTAATGAGATTTTATTATAGGATAGTAATCACAGTTCTCCAGACCCTGACCCAACATAAGGCCCCATTCACCATAGAGCTGTGCGGGGCACTTGTCAACCTTTTGGCTCCGCCCACACAGGGGGTTACCCGGAGTTACCCCGAAGCGGGATTAAATGGTAGATTTGGGAAAAGGTCCGTTCCCTTACGATGCCCCACTCAGTAACGAGTGGTCCGGCCTGAATATAAAAATATAATGCGCGACATTGGACACTGTTTGCTGATGTGCACCCCCTTCCCGAATCCTGTCAGAAACTCTCAATCCCAGCAGTCCTTGTTTCAGCCGCTAGGGGCAGTGTTCAACAACAGGAACCACCGGCTGCTCTCCCGCTTCTGTGGTTTTTCCATCCATCTGAATGTAGCTGGAAGCTAAGCTAAGCTAGTAGCCAAACACACCGAATGTGTCCCTCCGCGTCCGACTCCTGACATTCCCCCGCACATTCCTGGACGAATTCGTGTCGACTGCCCAGAGTCCGCGAATTCAAGTCCGTTGCATTACCTACCGACTTAACAAACGCGGTCGATATCTTGTTTTCAAATAAATTCCTAGCAGCACAAACTGCTGTGGAAACACCAAGGTAAGGTACCGTGACGTGCTAACTAGCGGCATTAGCCGGAACAACGGTGTCGGCTGGCGGGCACGGCGCGCAGGAAAGTGTGGTGCTTGGATGGAGAGAGGAGGCCCGAGGTTTACTACGAAATATCATTATATTCATATTGATATTCATACATTTATACAGCGATACATTTACCTGTCACATTTGATTTAATTCAATTAATTTAATAATTAAGTGTTATTATGGACATTCAGATTACTAGGGAATTCTGTGTTTCAAGTGTCTAGATTATTTTAGTGGCGAATTTGGCCTAAAGTTGCTAGTTAAGTTAGTTAACAAGATATCTTGTCCATTAACAGTGGTTAGGCTTAATTACATTACAGTTCTGTAGGATTAAAGCCTCACCAATAAATGCTTTATTCATCCTGTGGATCACGAGTCTGCTATATTATGTTCATTAAATATAGAGACACGCTATTCATTATAGTAACCTGTGAAATGTGGGCAAACGCTACCGAATAACTAACAGGAGTGGTTGGTTCACTACAGAATAGTGTTAATAAATAGTAATATTATGTAGTAATCTAGATAAATGATGACCGAGTGTCATGTGTTTGTGCACTAGTGAGTGACGGACCACACCCTCCTGACCGACATGTCTCTACATCAGTTCCTGCTGGAGCCCATCACCTGTCATGCGTGGAACCGAGACAGAACCCGTAAGACCCGGGATACAGACCTTTATAATTTATTTAAAATATATAAAGAATATATATCATTTAAAATAAAATGTATTCAGAAATGAGTCCATTAGGATAGTACACTGACCATACCAATGTTTGTAAAATCCAAGTCCATGAATAACTTAATTCCACTGACTTTCTTCGTTAGAGATCGCCATCAGTCCCAACAACCACGAGGTGCACATCTATAAGAAGAGCAGCAACCAATGGGTTAAGATCCACGAGCTGAAGGAGCACAATGGCCACATCACAGGTAGTTCCACCTTGAGGAAAATACGATAAGACCTTTATTATATCTCAGCAGCAGTGATCCAGTGATACGATAAGGCCTTTATTATATCTCAGCAGCAGTGATCCAGTGTTACGATAAGGCCTTTATTATATCTCAGCAGCAGTGATCCAGTGTTACGATAAGACCTTTATTATATCTCAGCAGCAGTGATCCAGTGATACGATAAGGCCTTTATTATATCTCAGCAGCAGTGATCCAGTGTTACGATAAGGCCTTTATTATATCTCAGCAGCAGTGATCCAGTGTTACGATAAGGCCTTTATTATATCTCAGCAGCAGTGATCCAGTGATACGATAAGGCCTTTATTATATCTCAGCAGCAGTGATCCAGTGTTACGATAAGGCCTTTATTATATCTCAGCAGCAGTGATCCAGTGTTACGATAAGGCCTTTATTATATCTCAGTAGCAGTGATCCAGTGTTACGATAAGGCCTTTATTATATCTCAGTAGCAGTGATCCAGTGTTACGATAAGGCCTTTATTATATCTCAGTAGCAGTGATCCAGTGTTACGATAAGGCCTTTATTATATCTCAGTAGCAGTGATCCAGTGTTACGATAAGGCCTTTATTATATCTCAGTAGCAGTGATCCAGTGTTACGATAAGGCCTTTATTATATCTCAGTAGCAGTGATCCAGTGTTACGATAAGGCCTTTATTATATCTCAGCAGCAGTGATCCAGTGTTACGATAAGGCCTTTATTATATCTCAGCAGCAGTGATCCAGTGTTACGATAAGGCCTTTATTATATCTCAGTAGCAGTGATCCAGTGTTACGATAAGGCCTTTATTATATCTCAGTAGCAGTGATCCAGTGTTACGATAAGGCCTTTATTATATCTCAGCAGCAGTGATCCAGTGTTACGATAAGGCCTTTATTATATCTCAGCAGCAGTGATCCAGTGTTACGATAAGGCCTTTATTATATCTCAGTAGCAGTGATCCAGTGTTACGATAAGGCCTTTATTATATTTCAGCAGCAGTGATCCAGTGTTACGAGGGTTTCCTGTCAATCTATTCAACCCTCCAGGTATCGACTGGGCCCCCAAGTCGGACCGTATAGTGACCTGTGGTTCTGATCGTAATGCCTACGTGTGGTCCCTGAAGGACGGGGTGTGGAAACCCACGCTGGTGATTCTCCGGATCAACCGGGCCGCCACATTTGTCAAGTGGTCTCCCCTGGAGAACAAGTTCGCTGTGGGCAGTGGCGCTCGACTCATATCAGTGTGCTACTTCGAGTCTGAAAACGACTGGTGAGAGAAGAGCAGGTTAAAGCGTGTGTGTGTGTGTGTGATAGCTTCTCTGTGTGTGTGTGTGTGTGATAGCTTCTCTGTGTGTGTGATAGCTTCTCTGTGTGTGTGTGTGTGTGTCTGTGATAGCTTCTCTGTGTGTGTGTCTGTGATAGCTTCTCTGTGTGTGTGTCTGTGATAGCTTCTCTGTGTGTGTGTCTGTGATAGCTTCTCTGTGTGTGTGTCTGTGATAGCTTCTCTGTGTGTGTGCCTGTGATAGCTTCTCTGTGTGTGTGCCTGTGATAGCTTCTCTGTGTGTGTGTGTGTCTGTGATAGCTTCTCTCTCTCTGTGTGTGTGTGTGTGTGTGTGTGTGTGTGTGTGTGTGATAGCTTCTCTGTGTGTGTGTCTGTGATAGCTTCTCTGTGTGTGTGTGTGTGTGTGTGTGAGAGTTTCTCTGCCTGTCACCTCATTTCTGTGTGTGTGTTTGTCAGGTGGGTAAGCAAGCACATTAAGAAGCCGATCCGCTCCACCATCCTCAGTCTGGACTGGCATCCGAACAATATTCTGCTGGCAGCTGGATCATGTGACTTCAAATGCAGGTATGCGGTGGTCAGGGGGAGGAGTCAAGGGGAGGGAGGCGGAGAATGTAATTAGTTGGTCGCTCTTTATTAGTCCTCAAGGTTGAGCGTTGGATCCAGTGTGTATTTGTTTATATATATGTGTGTGTGTGTATGTGTGTGTGTGTGTGTATATATATATATATATATGTATATTGCTGTCCAAGTCATTTTGAAGCACAGCACAAATTTCCACCCATTCTGACTCTCCTCCACCTCCTCAGGGTATTCTCGGCCTACATCAAGGAGGTGGAGGAGAAGCCCGGTCCCACCCCCTGGGGCTCCAAGATGCCATTTGGGGCGGTTCTGGCTGAGTTTGGGGGTGCAGGTGGGGGAGGATGGGTCCGCTCTGTGTCCTTTTCCTCCTCTGGTAGCCGGTTGGCCTGGGTCTCCCATGACTCCACTGTCACTGTGGTGGACAGTACCAAGGCCTCCACGTGAGTCTGCTCCTGGTCTCCTCTGTATTACTCCTCTGTTCTCCTCTGTATTACTCCTCTGTTCTCCTCTGTATTACTCCTCTGTTCTCCTCTTCTCCTTTCCTTTTCAGTCTGCGCACCTCCTCTCTATTACTCCTCTGTTCTCTATGGAGTTGGATGAATCTGTTGCACGTCATCAGTAAAGTTACATGTCTGTGGTATTTAGTTGTGCAATAACTGGTAATATTAGAAATATTAAGTGACATATTGTTAAACATTAATGATTTTCTTCTCAGATTAAACTGAAACAGAAACAAATCCGAACTTCCCTTTTCTAACGTGTGTGTGTGTTCCAGTCCGTCTCAGCTGAAGACAGAGTTTCTCCCTCTGCTGAGTGTCCTCTTCATCTCTGAGAACAGCCTGCTTGCAGCGGTGAGACAAGACGGGCCGAACCCCCATTATATTTTACAGTTGTTTTTGCATTTGTATTTCCGGGGTCGTGACTGCGTTTGTACTTCCAGGGTCATGACTGTTGTCCCATGCTGTTCCGTTTTGATGATGGAGGTTCCTTGACGTTGGTCTCCAGGCTGGACCTCCCTAAAGCCTCCATTACCAGGAACATGTCAGCCATGGAACGCTTCAGGAACATGGATAAAAGAGCCACTACAGAAGACCGTAACACGGCCCTGGATACACTACACCAGAACAGCATCACGTAGGTCTACACACACACACACACACACACACACACACGGCCCTGGATACACTGCACCAGAACAGCATCATGTAGGTCTACACACACCACACACACACACACACGGCCCTGGATACACTACACCAGAACAGCATCACGTAGGTCTACACCACACACACACACACACAGCCCTGGATACACTACACCAGAACAGCATCATGTAGGTCTACACACACACAGCCCTGGATACACTGCACCAGAACAGCATCACGTAGGTCTACACACACACACACACACACACACACACACAGCCCTGGATACACTACACCAGAACAGCATCATGTAGGTCTACACACACACAGCCCTGGATACACTGCACCAGAACAGCATCACGTAGGTCTACACACACCACACACACACACACACGGCCCTGGATACACTACACCAGAACAGCATCATGTAGGTCTACACACACACAGCCCTGGATACACTGCACCAGAACAGCATCACGTAGGTCTACACACACCACACACACACACACACGGCCCTGGATACACTACACCAGAACAGCATCACGTAGGTCTACACCACACACACACACACACACACACACACACACACGGCCCTGGATACACTACACCAGAACAGCATCACGTAGGTCTACACCACACACACACACACACAGCCCCTGGATACACTGCACCAGAACAGCATCACGTAGGTCTACACCACACACACACACACACACACAGCCCTGGATACACTACACCAGAACAGCATCACGTAGGTCTACACCACACACACACACACACACAGCCCTGGATACACTGCACCAGAACAGCATCATGTAGGTCTACACACACACACACACACACACAGCCCTGGATACACTGCACCAGAACAGCATCACGTAGGTCTACACACACACACACCACACACACACGGCCCTGGATACACTGCACCAGAACAGCATCATGTAGGTCTACACACACACACACACACACGGCCCTGGATACACTACACCAGAACAGCATCACGTAGGTCTACACCACACACACACACACACACACACACACACAGCCCTGGATACACTGCACCAGAACAGCATCATGTAGGTCTACACACACACACACACACACACACGGCCCTGGATACACTACACCAGAACAGCATCACGTAGGTCTACACACACACACACACACACACACACACAGCCCTGGATACACTGCACCAGAACAGCATCACGTAGGTCTACACACACACACCACACACACACGGCCCTGGATACACTACACCAGAACAGCATCACGTAGGTCTACACACACCACACACACACACACAGCCCTGGATACACTACACCAGAACAGCATCACGTAGGTCTACACACACACACACACACACACACACACACACACAGCCCTGGATACACTGCACCAGAACAGCATCACGTAGGTCTACACACACACACACACACACACACACACACACACGGCCCTGGATACACTACACCAGAACAGCATCACGTAGGTCTACACACACACACACACACACACACAGCCCTGGATACACTACACCAGAACAGCATCACGTAGGTCTACACACACACACACACACACGGCCCTGGATACACTACACCAGAACAGCATCACGTAGGTCTACACACACACACACACAGCCCTGGATACACTACACCAGAACAGCATCACGTAGGTCTACACACACACACACACACACACACACACACACACACACACGGCCCTGGATACACTGCACCAGAACAGCATCACGTAGGTCTACACACACACACACACACACACACACACACACAGCCCTGGATACACTACACCAGAACAGCATCACGTAGGTCTACACACACACACACACACACACACAGCCCTGGATACACTACACCAGAACAGCATCATGTAGGTCTACACACACACACACACACACACACAGCCCTGGATACACTACACCAGAACAGCATCACGTAGGTCTACACACACACACACACAGCCCTGGATACACTACACCAGAACAGCATCATGTAGGTCTACACACACACACACACACACACACACACACACACACAGCCCTGGATACACTGCACCAGAACAGCATCACGTAGGTCTACACACACACACACACACACACACAGCCCTGGATACACTACACCAGAACAGCATCATGTAGGTCTACACACACACACACACACACACAGCCCTGGATACACTACACCAGAACAGCATCACGTAGGTCTACACACACACACACAGCCCTGGATACACTACACCAGAACAGCATCATGTAGGTCTACACACACACACACACACACACACACTTAGTTCCTTCATAATGGATGTTCCATCCTGCTGGTCGTTGTCTCTTAATATTGGACCAGAGGAGTTCTGGCTTGTTGAGGTTAGCTTTTATTTCCCTTCTAATCAGACTAGTTACATGATGAAAATAAGCTTGGTTAATTCAAATAAATAATTACCAGTGAATAAAAATGTAATATCCCTCTCAATTGTAAGAGACTTTATTTACATAGTTTCAGGAAGTAAAGATGTGTTTCTGTAGTCAGGTGTCCATCTACGAGGGGGATAAGAGTGACTGTCGGAAGTTCTGTACCACCGGGATTGATGGAGCCATGACCATCTGGGATTTTAAGGTAACATATTTCATATGACCTCTGACCTCTAACCTGTTGAGTTTGACCCTCTCTTTGACTTGTCATGTGACTCGTTATAAAAGTTGTGTTGTTATTTCTAAGTTTCTTTGTTGTTGTTGGTATTTACAAACTGTTGTTGTTGTTTACTGTAGAGTCTGGAGGCATCTATCCAGGGGCTGCGTATCATGTGAAGATCAAGTCAAACACCCGGCCCCCCAGACACACACACACACACACACACACACACACACTAAATGAGCTGACGCCACGGGTGACATCACTGTTGATTGTTTATAAATGAAGGTAAAGGGGTCAGAGGTCACCCTGACATCCCTGTTGTGTATATTGTTCTTTGTGTGCGTGTGGTTGTTCTATTGAGGCTAATACTACTAATGACAACTGAACGGGGATGTCACCTCTACTACGTTACCCAGAAGGACGTGCTCCTACGGGAGACCTACCCAGCAGCACCTGGGCCCCACGGTGCAGCTTTAGACACACCCGAGACCCCTGAAGCTCTTTGAAGGAAGCAGTGTCTTCTGGGAAGGGTCCCTCATTATAGTGTAGAGGCTGGAACTGTGGATGACTCTGGTTCATTACAAAATAAAGAGGAAACTAAAATACACTTCCCTTTTTGTGTCACGACTCGTCTGTCTGTGTGTGTGTGTGTGTGTGTGTGGTGGGGTGTGTGTGGTGGTGGGGGGGCTTAACTTGGTGATTCTGTGCATCGGACTGAACCCTGTCAACATAAGGAGGTGATTATTTGACAGAACCAGGATGTGGGAGGAGTTTGTCTCCTGGTAGGATTAGAACTGTTTGACTCGTCATTTTAAAGAAAACATTTCAGTTTTGCATTAATGAATTCCCCTCAACTCTTCCTCTGTGCTGAAGCAAACCGAAATCTTTATCAAAATAATCACTTCCTCTTTTGTTTGGGTCCGCACACCGTTGTTTTCTCTTTACCTCCCCTTCCCCCATCCCCCGTTTGCAGAAGTTGGTTTCCACCCGTGGCCCCTCCCTTTCTTCCCCTCTTCACGGAAGCTGGTTTTTCTTCCACCCCTCCTCATTCCTTTCCAGAACGTCTCTCTGTCTGTATCGTTCGTGTCGACTGGCCAGAGTCCACGAGCTGGTCTCTTCATCTCTGTCATTTTGTTACAGATCTCCTTCTCAAGGTAAGTAGAGACTCATACTGACTCGTCACTTTTAGACACAGGAAGACAGAAAAAGAAAAAAAACACACTAATATCTTACATTCTGAAGCAGTCAAATTATTGAGAAGTAAACAAAGTTGAAACATCAGAGGAACTTTTTGCATGACAGTCAATTTTCAGTGCAGTGAGAGTCCACAAAAAATTGTAGTATTATCACTGTAGAAAGATCTGGTTTTAGCAGCATAGCTGAAAGAGTAAAGTGTTTCCTGGACACACTGGTCTGTGAACGGTTTCCTGAACACACTGTCTCTGGTCTGTGAACGGTTTCCTGAACACACTGTCTCTGGTTTGTGAACGGTTTCCTGAACACACTGTCTCTGGTCTGTGAACGGTTTCCTGAACACACTGTCTCTGGTCTGTGAACGGTTTCCTGAACACACTGTCTCTGGTTTGTGAACGGTTTCCTGAACACACTGTCTCTGGTCTGTGAACGGTTTCCTGAACACACTGTCTCTGGTCTGTAGAGGGTTTCCTGAACACACTGTCTCTGGTCTGTAGAGGGTTTCCTGAACACACTGTCTCTGGTCTGTGAACGGTTTCCTGAACACACCGTCTCTGGTCTGTGAACGGTTTCCTGAACACACTGTCTCTGGTCTGTGAACGGTTTCCTGAACACACTGTCTCTGGTCTGTAGAGGGTTTCCTGAACACACTGTCTCTGGTCTGTAGAGGGTTTCCTGAACACACTGTCTCTGGTCTGTAGAGGGTTTCCTGAACACACTGTCTCTGGTCTGTAGAGGGTTTCCTGAACACACTGTCTCTGGTCTGTAGAGGGTTTCCTGAACACACTGTCTCTGGTCTGTAGAGGGTTTCCTGAACACACTGTCTCTGGTCTGTAGAGGGTTTCCTGAACACACTGTCTCTGGTCTGTAGAGGGTTTCCTGAACACACTGTCTCTGGTCTGTAGAGGGTTTCCTGAACGTTAATGACACACCTTATCTGGCTTACAATGACAACTTAAGGCTGAGTCTCCTGTTTGAGAAGATTCAGAGCGATTTATCTTTATGTGACAAGCAACGTTTAATTAATTTATTTAATTGTCTCGATTTGTCTTTTCTGTGACTGTCTCAGTTGTACTGAAAGTAACAGTCTGTTGACTTCACAGGAACTACACAAGCCTCTGTCATTGGCTCACCATCTCACTGCCTGGTTCTGTTGAGTTTCTGATTGGCCATGGCCTACCACAGTTTCTTGCTTGAGCCAATCAGCTGCCACGCTTGGAACAAAGACCGGACTCGTAAGTAAAGAGTGCTTTTCTGATCAGTCAGGTGTGTTTTTCAACTAATAGGGTTACGGTTAGGTTATGGCACTAAACTACCCATCCATTCAACTAATAGGGTTAGGTTATGACACTAAACTACCCATCCATTCAACTGATAGGGTTAGGTTATGGCACTAAACTACCCATCCATTCAACTAATAGGGTTAGGTTATGACACTAAACTACCCATCCATTCAACTAATAGGGTTAGGTTATGGCACTAAACTACCCATCCATTCAACTGATAGGGTTAGGTTATGACACTAAACTACCCATCCATTCAACTAATAGGGTTAGGTTATGGCACTAAACTACCCATCCATTCAACTGATAGGGTTAGGTTATGGCACTAAACTACCCATCCATTCAACTGATAGGGTTAGGTTATGACACTAAACTACCCATCCATTCAACTAATAGGGTTAGGTTATGGCACTAAACTACCCTTCCATTCAACTATTCAAAGGGTTGTTGATGACTTGGTTAGTGAAATCCAGAGTGTTAACGGCAAAACCAACAACTAACATATGTACCCCTATGGGGCCCCGGGACCAGGATTCAGAACCACATGTGTATTTGACATCTCCAACCAATCAGATCAGGTTAACTGACAATATGCAGCTGTTTGGGCTCGGCTGCTAGACTACATAACATACTTCAAGGCTAAAATAGGAACATAATATAGTTGAAGTCGTAGGAGAGTCTGACATAGAGCTGTGATTGGCTCCACGGTGGCTGGAGGTATTTCCTGTATCCTGTTTGACATGGGGGCGGGCTCTGAAACACACTGGTCTTTGTGCTTTACAAACCACAGGGACATGAACACCATATTTGGTCATTTTAATCCGAATCTTTACTTGAGGTTCAAAGCAGACGTTCAAAACGTGCACACGCGCACACAGACACACACACACACACTGACATGCACACACACACAAACAGACAGGCAACCACAGTGTTTGTGAGTCATACTAACAGAAGAATTAACTTCTCGTTTCTAGTCTCACAGACAAGAGACACACAACAATCACACACACAAGTTAATTAAAATTAATTAACTTAAAAAAACAGTCCTAAAACGAAACCCGAATACATACTTTGATATGCAATGTGTCGTCTCTGTAGAGATGGCTCCAGTCACCTTGTGATGTGTCGTCTCTGTAGAGATGGCTCCAGTCACCTTGTGATGTGTCGTCTCTGTAGAGATGGCTCCAGTCACCTTGTGATGTGTCGTCTCTCTGTAGAGATGGCTCCAGTCATCTTGTGATGTGTCGTCTCTCTGTAGAGATGGCTCCAGTCACCTTGTGATGTGTCGTCTCTGTAGAGATGGCTCCAGTCACCTTGTGATGTGTCGTCTCTGTAGAGATGGCTCCAGTCACCTTGTGATGTGTCGTCTCTCTGTAGAGATGGCTCCAGTCACCTTGTGATGTGTCGTCTCTGTAGAGATGGCTCCAGTCACCTTGTGATGTGTCGTCTCTGTAGAGATGGCTCCAGTCACCTTGTGATGTGTCGTCTCTCTGTAGAGATGGCTCCAGTCACCTTGTGATGTGTCGTCTCTCTGTAGAGATGGCTCTAGTCACCTTGTGATGTGTCGTCTCTCTGTAGAGATGGCTCCAGTCACCTTGTGATGTGTCGTCTCTCTGTAGAAATGGCTCCAGTCACCTTGTGATGTGTCGTCTCTCTGTAGAGATGGCTCCAGTCACCTTGTGATGTGTCGTCTCTCTGTAGAGATGGCTCCAGTCATCTTGTGATGTGTCGTCTCTCTGTAGAGATGGCTCCAGTCACCTTGTGATGTGTCGTCTCTGTAGAGATGGCTCCAGTCACCTTGTGATGTGTCGTCTCTCTGTAGAGATGGCTCCAGTCACCTTGTGATGTGTCGTCTCTGTAGAGATGGCTCCAGTCACCTTGTGATGTGTCGTCTCTGTAGAGATGGCTCCAGTCACCTTGTGATGTGTCGTCTCTGTAGAGATGGCTCCAGTCACCTTGTGATGTGTCGTCTCTCTGTAGAGATGGCTCCAGTCACCTTGTGATGTGTCGTCTCTCTGTAGAGATGGCTCCAGTCACCTTGTGATGTGTCGTCTCTCTGTAGAAATTGCTCTGTGTCCCAACAACCATGATGTCCACATTTACAAGAAGGATGGAGTCAAATGGACCAAAATACATGAACTGAAGGAGCATAATGGACAAGTTACAGGTAGGAAACTCAGGGATTATCCCTGGGTCTGTCTGTGGTCTGTCTGGGATTATCACTGGGTCTGTCTGGGATTATCACTGGGTCTGTCTGGGATTATCACTGGGTCTGTCAGTGGTCTGTCTGGGATTATCACTGGGTCTGTCTGTGGTCTGTCTGGGATTATCACTGGGTCTGTCTGTGGTCTGTCTGGGATTATCGCTGGTTCTGTCTGTGGTCTGTCTGGGATTATCACTGGGTCTGTCTGGGATTATCACTGGGTCTGTCTGGGATTATCACTGGGTCTGTCAGTGGTCTGTCTGGGATTATCACTGGGTCTGTCTGTGGTCTGTCTGGGATTATCACTGGGTCTGTCTGGGATTATCACTGGGTCTGTCTGGGATTATCACTGGGTCTGTCAGTGGTCTGTCTGGGATTATCACTGGGTCTGTCTGTGGTCTGTCTGGGATTATCACTGGGTCTGTCTGTGGTCTGTCTGGGATTATCCCTGGGTCTGTCTGTGGTCTGTCTGGGATTATCACTGGGTCTGTCTGGGATTATCACTGGGTCTGTCTGTGGTCTGTCTGGGATTATCACTGGGTCTGTCTGTGGTCTGTCTGGGATTATCCCTGGGTCTGTCTGTGGTCTGTCTGGGATTATCACTGGGTCTGTCTGGGATTATCACTGGGTCTGTCTGGGATTATCACTGGGTCTGTCAGTGGTCTGTCTGGGATTATCACTGGGTCTGTCTGTGGTCTGTCTGGGATTATCACTGGGTCTGTCTGTGGTCTGTCTGGGATTATCCCTGGGTCTGTCTGTGGTCTGTCTGGGATTATCACTGGGTCTGTCTGTGGTCTGTCTGGGATTATCCCTGGGTCTGTCTGTGGTCTGTCTGGGATTATCCCTGGGTCTGTCTGTGGTCTGTCTGGGATTATCACTGGGTCTGTCTGTGGTCTGTCTGGGATTATCACTGGGTCTGTCTGTGGTCTGTCTGTGATTATCCCTGGGTCTGTCTGTGGTCTGTCTGTGATTATCCCTGGGTCTGTCTGTGGTCTGTCAGTGATTATCCCTGGGTCTGTCTGTGGTCTGTCTGTGATTATCCCTGGGTCTGTCTGTGATTATCCCTGGGTCTGTCAGTGGTCTGTCTGTGATAATCCCTGGGTCTGTCAGTGGTCTGTCTGTGATTATCCCTGGGTCTGTCTGTGGTCTGTCTGGGATTATCCCTGGGTCTGTCTGTGGTCTGTCTGGGATTATCCCTGGGTCTGTCTGTGGTCTGTCTGTGATTATCCCTGGGTCTGTCTGTGGTCTGTCTGTGATTATCCCTGTGTCTGTCTGTGCTTATCCCTGGGTCTGTCAGTGGTCTGTCTGTGATTATCCCTGGGTCTGTCTGTGGTCTGTCTGTGATTATCCCTGGGTCTGTCTGTGGTCTGTCTGTGATTATCCCTGGGTCTGTCTGTGGTCTGTCTGGGATTATCCCTGGGTCTGTCTGTGGTCTGTCTGGGATTATCCCTGGGTCTGTCTGGGATTATCACTGGGTCTGTCTGTGATCTGTCTGTGATTATCACTGGGTCTGTCTGTGATTATCCCTGGGTCTGTCTGTGATTATCCCTGGGTCTGTCTGTGATTATCCCTGGGTCTGTCTGTGGTCTGTCTGGGATTATCCCTGGGTCTGTCTGTGGTCTGTCTGGGATTATCCCTGGGTCTGTCTGTGGTCTGTCTGGGATTATCCCTGGGTCTGTCTGTGGTCTGTCTGATTATCACTGGGTCTGTCTGTGATTATCCCTGGGTCTGTCTGTGATTATCCCTGGGTCTGTCTGTGATTATCCCTGGGTCTGTCTGTGATTATCCCTGGGTCTGTCTGTGATTATCCCTGGGTCTGTCTGTGATTATCCCTGGGTCTGTCTGTGATTATCCCTGGGTCTGTCTGTGATTATCCCTGGGTCTGTCTGTGATTATCCCTGGGTCTGTCTGTGATTATCCCTGGGTCTGCCTGTGATTATCCCTGGGTCTGTCTGTGATTACCCCTGGGTCTGTCTGTGATCTGTCTGTGGTTATCACATGGTGTGTCCGTGATTGTGTTTCTTTTACTGATCAACAAGGCTGTTCTAATTGTTCTCCAAAGCTGTTCTAAAAGTCTGTCCTCCCTCCAGGTATCGACTGGGCCCCAGACAGTAACCGTATAGTGACCTGTGGTTCTGACCGTAATGCTTACGTGTGGTCCCTGAAGGACGGGGTGTGGAAACCCACACTGGTGATTCTCCGGATCAACCGGGCCGCCCGTTGTGTCCGCTGGTCCCCGCGGGAGAACAAGTTCGCTGTGGGGAGCGGGTCACGACTCATCTCCATCTGTTACTTCGAGCAGGAGAACGACTGGTGAGAACAGACTCATACTGGGATTTAGGGTCAAATGTCTAGATATGACAACCTGCGGGTGCTGGGTATCTAATGTACAGAACAGTTCTGGTAATTACTGCTAATGTCTAGATATGACAACCTGCTGGTGCTGGGTATCTAATGTACAGAACAGTTCTGGTAATTACTGCTAATGTCTAGATATGACAACCTGCTGGTGCTGGGTATCTAATGTACACAACAGTTCTGGTAATTACTGCTAATGTCTAGATATGACAACCTGCTGGTGCTGGGTATCTAATGTACAGAACAGTTCTGGTAATTACTGCTAATGTCTAGATATGACAACCTGCTGGTGCTGGGTATCTAATGTACAGAACAGTTCTGGTAATTACTGCTAATGTCTAGATATGACAACCTGCTGGTGCTGGGTATCTAATGTACACAACAGTTCTGGTAATTACTGCTAATGTCTAGATATGACAACCTGCTGGTGCTGGGTATCTAATGTACTGAACAGTTCTGGTAATTACTGCTAATGTCTAGATATGACAACCTGCTGGTGCTGAGTGTCTAATGTACACAACAGTTCTGGTAATTACTGTTAATGTCTAGATATGACAACCTGCTGGTGCAGGGTATCTAATGTACAGAACAGTTCTGGTAATTACTGCTAATGTCTAGATATCACAACCTGCTGGTGCTGGGTATCTAATGTACAGAACAGTTCTGGTAATTACTGCTAATGTCTAGATATGACAACCTGCTGGTGCTGGGTATCTAATGTACAGAATAGTTCTGGTAATTACTGCTAATGTCTAGATATGAAAACCTGCTGGTGCTGGGTATCTAATGTACAGAACAGTTCTGGTAATTACTGCTAATGTCTAGATATGACAACCTGCTGGTGCTGGGTATCTAATGTACAGAACAGTTCTGGTAATTACTGCTAATGTCTAGATATGACAACCTGCTGGTGCTGGGTATCTAATGTACAGAACAGTTCTGGTAATTACTGCTAATGTCTAGATATGACAACCTGCTGGTGCTGGGTATCTAATGTACAGAACAGTTCTGGTAATTACTGCTAATGTCTAGATATGACAACCTGCTGGTGCTGGGTATCTAATGTACAGAACAGTTCTGGTAATTACTGCTAATGTCTAGATATGACAACCTGCTGGTGCTGGGTATCTAATGTACAGAACAGTTCTGGTCTAATTGGTGCTGGGTATCTAATGTACAGAACAGTTCTGGTAATTACTGCTAAATGTCTAGATTCTGGTAATTACTGCTAATGTCTAGATATGACAACCTGCTGGTGCTGAGTATCTAATGTACAGAACAGTTCTGGTAATTACTGCTAATGTCTAGATATGACAACCTGCTGGTGCTGGGTATCTAATGTACAGAACAGTTCTGGTAATTACTGCTAATGTCTAGATATGACAACCTGCTGGTGCTGGGTATCAATGTACTGGTAATTACTGCTAATGTCTAGATATGACAACCTGGGTGCTGGGTATCTAATGTACAGAACAGTTCTGGTAATTACTGCTAATGTCTAGATATGACAACCTGCTGGTGCTGGGTATCTAATGTACAGAACAGTTCTGGTAATTACTGCTAATGTCTAGATATGACAACCTGCTGGTGCTGGGTATTCTAATGTAATGTCAGAACAGTGGTCTGGTAATTACTGCTAATGTCTAGATATGACAACCTGCTGGTGCTGGGTATCTAATGTACAGAACAGTTCTGGTAATTACTGCTAATGTCTAGATATGACAGATCTAATGTACAGAACAGTTCTGGTAATTACTGCTAATGTCTAGATATGACAACCTGCTGGTGCTGGGTATCTAATGTACAGAACAGTTCTGGTAATTACTGTTAATGTCTAGATATGACAACCTGCTGGTGCTGGGTATCTAATGTACAGAACAGTTCTGGTAATTACTGTTAATGTCTAGATATGACAACCTGCTGGTGCTGGGTATCTAATGTACAGAACAATTCTGGTAATATCTGCTCCACACAGTATCCCCGTACCCCAGTATCACAGTATCACAGTATCAACCATATTTCAACCATATTTCCACTCGTTTATTTCCAGGTGGGTCTGCAAGCACATTAAGAAGCCGATCCGCTCCACCATCCTCAGTCTGGACTGGCATCCGAACAATATCCTGCTGGCAGCTGGATCATGTGACTTCAAATGCAGGTATGTGGTGGTCAGGGGGAGGGAGGTGTGGAGGGAGGGGGGTGAACATCACTTGAACCTGTAACCCGTATTCACGCTCCTCCATTTCCTCAGGGTGTTCTCGGCCTACATCAAGGAGGTGGAGGAGAAACCCGGTCCAACAGTTTGGGGGTCCAAGATGCCGTTTGGGGAGGTTCTGTTTGAGTCTGGCCCGTCTACAGCAGTGTCCGGTGGGGAGGGGGTGGGTGGGGGGTGGGTCCATGGGGTCTGTTTCTCCCACAGCGGAAACCGACTCGCCTGGACATCACATGACTCCACTGTGGCCATCGCCGAGGAGGGAAGACGAGCAGGTGAGGAGAGAGAAGGGGAGGGTGATGGGGGAGAGGGGGTGAGAGAAATGGGTGGGGAAAAGAGGTAGAGATTGTCTTGTCTGGTTATATAACATTTAACGTGTGTGTGTGTGTGTGTTAGTATCTGTAGTTTGAGCTCTGAGACTCTTCCTCTGCTGTGTGTCACCTTCATCACTGAAAACAGCCTAGTGGCTGCTGTGAGTATGCACACACACACACACACACACACACACACAGAAACACACACACAGAAACATACAGAAACTCACCTTTTTCTATCTGTCTGTCTGTCTCCCTGTCTGTCTGTCTCCCTGTCTGTCTCTCTGTCTGTCTCCCTGTCTGTCTGTCACCCTGTCTGTCTGTCACCCTGTCTGTCTGTCACCCTGTCTGTCTGTCACCCTGTCTGTCTGTCACCCTGTCTGTCTGTCTGTCTGTCTGTCTGTCTGTCACCCTGTCTGTCTCCAGGGGCATGACTGTTATCCAGTGCTGTTTGTGTATGATGGAGCCAAGGGTTCCTTAACGTTTGGAGGGAAGCTGGATGTTCCCAAACAGGCTTCCCAAAAGGGGGTCAGTGCCAGGGAACGCTTCCAGAACCTGGACCGCCGGGCCACTGTCTCAGATACCGCAGAACCGGTCCTGGAGAGCCTTCACAAGAACAGCATCAGGTGGGTGGAGGAGGTGGAAGTGTGGCCAGTGGGTGGGTGGGTGTGGGTGTGGGTGTGTGTGTGTGTGTGTAGGTGGGTGTGTGTGTGTGTAGGTGGGTGTGTGTGTAGCCAGTGGGTGTGTGTGAGCCTGTGTGTGTAGGAGGTGCATGTGTGGCCAGTGGGTGTGTGTGAGCCTGTGTTTGTAGGTGGGCTTCAGACCTTGCCATAGTACTGCAATGGCTCTGATAAATTATTAAATAATATACGACTGAACACTGATTCAGATAGTGACAGTTCTGGTTCTACTTGATCTCAGTTCTGCATTTGACACAGCAGATCATATAACACTTCTAGACAGGCTGGAGAATTGGGTAGGACTCTCCGGGACACTCCTTAATTGGTCCAGGTCTTATTTTGATGGGTGGAGTTACTTTGTCACCATCGGCAATCATGAATCTAATAATGACTGTGACCAATGAATGGCTATGACATGTGGAATTCTCCAGGGATCAGTTCTTGGACCACTTATGTTCAATTTCTATATGCTACCTCTGGGCCAAATTATACAGAACAACAACATTAATTACCATAGTTATGCAGATGATACTCAAATATATATGGCTCTCGAACCATCTGACTGCAGCTCTATTGACTCACTTTATCACTGGGCACATAAATGACTGGATGAACCAAAATTGTCTACAATTAAACCAAAATAAAACAGATTATCCTGTTTGGAAGCAGGATACATTTTAATAAGGAAGAACTGGATTTATAACGGTTATAATAGTGGGGGTGTGTTTATAGGTGGGTGGAGGTGTGGCCAGTGGGGGTGTGTTTATAGGTGGGTGGAGGTGTGGCCAGTGGGGGTTTGTATGTGTTTATGCTGAATGTCTCTTTGTATTCCAGTCAGATCTCAGTGCTGGAGGGAGGCAAAAATAACTGTTCTAAGTTCTCTACCACTGGAATGGACGGGGGTATGGCCTTATGGGATGTGAAGGTACACACACACACACACACACACACACACTCGTGATTGAGATGTTCCTCATTGTGAATTTTGTCATGACGTCTGAACTAGTTGTGCAGATAGATGTCTAAAGATGTTCCTCATTATAGAGTCTGGAATCATCCATGAAGGGCCTCAAGATCGTCTGATAAAGCAGCCAGCCAGCCGACCAATAGCCATCCAGCCGACCAATAGCCATCCAGCCGACCAATAGCCATCCAGCCGACCAATAGCTATCCAGCCGACCAATAGCCATCCAGCCCGACCAATAGCCAGCCAGCCGACCAATAGCCATCCAGCTAAACAGCCAGCCGACCAATAGCCATCCAGCCGACCAACCGGGACATGAAGAATTCTGTCATCTTTATCTCTCTGTATTGACAATCTGTCTGTCTGTCAGTTTGTCTGTAGTTGCATCAGTTCACTTCCATCTGGGGATTAAAATTATTAAAAAAGGTGGAGGAAGTAGGGGTGTTAGAGGGGGGAGGATGGGGGGTTAGAGGGGGGGGGGGTTTGGGGGGGTTATTTTTAATGGGAGTTGTGCATTTCAAAAGAAGATGCAGATTTGTATTGAGTCCCAAATGGTTCCCTTTTCCCTGTGCAGTTTATTTCATCACCCAAAGGCTCCAATGGGCGCTCTGCATTAGGGAACATGGTTTGATTTGGGACACAGTCTGTTATCATATGTTTCTTGCTAGTGAACGTTCTATGTTTATTCAGGTACCCTTAGACTGTTAAAGGTACTGACTTTTGCTCCTGTGCTCTTTATTTAAACCTTTAGCTTTTCAATACCTAAATGGCGCAGGCCACATAAATAAAATGTCTTGACTGGAATTAAGAGAAATATCTGGGAAAAAACCAATTCTCATTTATAATGAATATGTTTGGAGAATACAAAACATTGTAATGATGTGGCAACATGTGAGAGGACGGGTGTATGAGGTATTTTTAAATGTAAATACCATTGCAGGTATTGGTATAAAGCTTCAGCGTGATATGTTACTACAGGTATTCTTGAAGAAAGCTACGCAGCTGTACCTGTAAATGCTTATGCTGGCCATAAAGTGCATTTAATAATGATTTATAGTGTGTTTGTGTGGTGTTCTGATGTTTGGTTTAGTCCATCTAAAGCAATGTTCCCTGGTGTTCTGGTGTTTGGTTTAGTCCATCTAAAGCAATGTTCCCTGGTGTTCTGGTGTTTGGTTTAGTCCATCTAAAGCAGTGTTCCCTGGTGTTCTGGTGTTTGGTTTAGTCCATCTAAAGCAGTGTTCCCTGGTGTTCTGGTGTTTGGTTTAGTCCATCTAAAGCAGTGTTCCCTGGTGTTCTGGTGTTTGGTTTAGTCCATCTAAAGCAGTGTTCCCTGGTGTTCTGGTGTTTGGTTTAGTCCATCTAAAGCAGTGTTCCCTGGTGTTCTGGTGTTTGGTTTAGTCCATCTAAAGCAGTGTTCCCTGGTGTTCTGGTGTTTGGTTTTTACGCCATCTAGTGGCGAACTACAGGATGACACAAGGACACGACGATAATTATAAAAAGGGCGAAATCGCCTAAATTATTTAAAATTGATATTTACGTAAAAACTATTGGTAACCAGTTTTTTAATGTTTCGTGATGTCAGTTTAATTTCGACATCTAATCTCTATGTGTGGGCAGATGATTATTATGGGCCAGATGTGGACACAGAGTCTACTGTTTCTACTGTAATACAGATTATAATACACATTATAATATACATTATAATACAGGTTATAATACACATAATACAGAATATAATACACATAATATACGTTATAATACACATAATACACACAATACAGATTATAATACACATTATAATACACATTATAATACACATAATACACACAATACAGATTATATTACAGATTATAATACACATAATACAGATTATAATACACATAATACAGATTATAATACACACAATACAGATTATAATACACATAATACAGATTATAATACACGTTATAATACACGTTATAATACACGTTATAATACACGTTATAATACACATTATAATACACATAATACAGATTATAATACACATTCTAATAGCCTACATATAATACACATTATAATACAGATTATTATACAGATTATAATACACATTATAATACAGAATATAATATACATAATACACGTTATAATACACATAATACAGATTATAATACACATTCTAATACACATAATACAGATTATAATACACATTCTAATAGCCTACATATAATACACATTATAATACACATAATACACATTATAATACACACAATACAGATTATAATACACATTCTAATACACATAATACAGATTATAATACACATTATAATACACGTTATAATACACATTATAATACACATAATACACACAATACAGATTATAATACACATTCTAATAGCCTACATATAATACACATTATAATAAACATTGTAGTACAGATTATAATACACATTATAATACATATAATACACATAATACACATTATACATTATAATACACATTAAACACATAATACACATTACATCCCAGCTACTGTATCTGTCCGGTACATTATAGTCACCACTGTACATGTAAACACATCTGGGAAATAATCCGCTCAGAAACCGAGACGTTTCCATGATTTTTTTTCGGGACGCAGGAAGCCTGTTTTCCCAGTAGTTGGTACTTCCGGGTGTGTATTATGCTGTGGATCTGGAGACATTCCTGGTATCTGCACTCTCGGACCCATACCGGACACATACCCGACCGGCGGCATCCATCTGGGCTGGAGACCGTATGAAATAAACCCGCAGACACACGTCTGACTGTGGGATATAAAGGAGACGAGCATCAGATGGAATACAAGAGGAGTGGGAAATAGGAGAGGAAGCGTGTTGTACAAATCAAATCACATCCTGTCCGTCTGCTGTGGTTCTGTACCAGTTTTAAATGAATCTAGTAAGGTAAGTGGTGTGGATTGTGATAATATAACTGGTGAGGTAGGTGGTGTGGATTGTGATAATATAACTGGTGAGGTAGGTGGTGTGGATTGTGATAATATAACTGGTGAGGTGGTGTGGATTGTGATAATATAACTGGTGAGGTAGGTGGTGTGGATTGTGATAATATAACTGGTAGGTGGTGTGGATTGTGATAATATAACTGGTAGGTGGTGTGGATTGTGATAATATAACTGGTAGGTGGTGTGGATTGTGATAATATAACTGGTGAGGTAGGTGGTGTGTATTGTGATAATATAACTGGTAGGTGGTGTGTATTGTGATAATATAACTGGTAGGTGGTGTGGATTGTGATAATATAACTGGTAGGTGGTGTGGATTGTGATAATATAACTGGTAGGTGGTGTGGATTGTGATAATATAACTGGTAGGTGGTGTGGATTGTGATAATATAACTGGTAGGTGGTGTGGATTGTGATAATATAACTGGTAGGTGGTGTGGATTGTGATAATATAACTGGTGAGGTAGGTGGTGTGGATTGTGATAATATAACTGGTGAGGTAGGTGGTGTGGATTGTGATAATATAACTGGTAGGTGGTGTGGATTGTGATAATATAACTGGTGAGGTAGGTGGTGTGTATTGTGATAATATAACTGGTAGGTGGTGTGGATTGTGATAATATAACTGGTGAGGTAGGTGGTGTGGATTGTGATAATATAACTGGTGAGGTAGGTGGTGTGTATTGTGATAATATAACTGGTAGGTGGTGTGGATTGTGATAATATAACTGGTGAGGTAGGTGGTGTGTATTGTGATAATATAACTGGTAGGTGGTGTGTATTGTGATAATATAACTGGTAGGTGGTGTGTATTGTGATAATATAACTGGTAGGTGGTGTGGATTGTGATAATATAACTGGTGAGGTAGGTGGTGTGGATTGTGATAATATAACTGGTGAGGTAGGTGGTGTGGATTGTGATAATATAACTGGTAGGTGGTGTGGATTGTGATAATATAACTGGTGAGGTAGGTGGTGTGGATTGTGATAATATAACTGGTAGGTGGTGTGGATTGTGATAATATAACTGGTGAGGTAGGTGGTGTGTATTGTGATAATATAACTGGTAGGTGGTGTGTATTGTGATAATATAACTGGTAGGTGGTGTGGATTGTGATAATATAACTGGTGAGGTAGGTGGTGTGTATTGTGATAATATAACTGGTAGGTGGTGTGTATTGTGATAATATAACTGGTAGGTGGTGTGGATTGTGATAATATAACTGGTGAGGTAGGTGGTGTGTATTGTGATAATATAACTGGTAGGTGGTGTGTATTGTGATAATATAACTGGTAGGTGGTGTGTATTGTGATAATATAACTGGTGAGGTAGGTGGTGTGTATTGTGATAATATAACTGGTAGGTGGTGTGGATTGTGATAATATAACTGGTGAGGTAGGTGGTGTGGATTGTGATAATATAACTGGTAGGTGGTGTGGATTGTGATAATATAACTGGTAGGTGGTGTGGATTGTGATAATATAACTGGTAGGTGGTGTGGATTGTGATAATATAACTGGTGAGGTAGGTGGTGTGGATTGTGATAATATAACTGGTAGGTGGTGTGTATTGTGATAATATAACTGGTAGGTGGTGTGGATTGTGATAATATAACTGGTAGCTGGTGTGGATTGTGATAATATAACTGGTAGGTGGTGTGGATTGTGATAATATAACTGGTAGGTGGTGTGTATTGTGATAATATAACTGGTAGGTGGTGTGGATTGTGATAATATAACTGGTAGGTGGTGTGTATTGTGATAATATAACTGGTAGGTGGTGTGTATTGTGATAATATAACTGGTAGGTGGTGTGGATTGTGATAATATAACTGGTAGGTGGTGTGGATTGTGATAATATAACTGGTGAGGTAGGTGGTGTGGATTGTGATAATATAACTGGTAGGTGGTGTGGATTGTGATAATATAACTGGTAGGTGGTGTGGATTGTGATAATATAACTGGTAGGTGGTGTGGATTGTGATAATATAACTGGTGAGGTAGGTGGTGTGGATTGTGATAATATAACTGGTAGGTGGTGTGTATTGTGATAATATAACTGGTAGGTGGTGTGGATTGTGATAATATAACTGGTAGCTGGTGTGGATTGTGATAATATAACTGGTAGGTGGTGTGGATTGTGATAATATAACTGGTAGGTGGTGTGTATTGTGATAATATAACTGGTAGGTGGTGTGGATTGTGATAATATAACTGGTGAGGTAGGTGGTGTGTATTGTGATAATATAACTGGTAGGTGGTGTGTATTGTGATAATATAACTGGTAGGTGGTGTGTATTGTGATAATATAACTGGTAGGTGGTGTGGATTGTGATAATATAACTGGTAGGTGGTGTGTATTGTGATAATATAACTGGTAGGTGGTGTGGATTGTGATAATATAACTGGTAGGTGGTGTGGATTGTGATAATATAACTGGTAGGTGGTGTGGATTGTGATAATATAACTGGTAGGTGGTGTGTATTGTGATAATATAACTGGTAGGTGGTGTGGATTGTGATAATATAACTGGTGAGGTAGGTGGTGTGTATTGTGATAATATAACTGGTAGGTGGTGTGTATTGTGATAATATAACTGGTAGGTGGTGTGGATTGTGATAATATAACTGGTGAGGTAGGTGGTGTGTATTGTGATAATATAACTGGTGAGGTAGGTGGTGTGTATTGTGATAATATAACTGGTGAGGTAGGTGGTGTGTATTGTGATAATATAACTGGTAGGTGGTGTGTATTGTGATAATATAACTGGTAGGTGGTGTGGATTGTGATAATATAACTGGTGAGGTAGGTGGTGTGTATTGTGATAATATAACTGGTGAGGTAGGTGGTGTGGATTGTGATAATATAACTGGTAGGTGGTGTGGATTGTGATAATATAACTGGTGAGGTAGGTGGTGTGGATTGTGATAATATAACTGGTAGGTGGTGTGTATTGTGATAATATAACTGGTAGGTGGTGTGGATTGTGATAATATAACTGGTACCTGGTGTGGATTGTGATAATATAACTGGTAGGTGGTGTGGATTGTGATAATATAACTGGTAGGTGGTGTGGATTGTGATAATATAACTGGTGAGGTAGGTGGTGTGTATTGTGATAATATAACTGGTAAGTGGTGTGTATTGTGATAATATAACTGGTAGGTGGTGTGTATTGTGATAATATAACTGGTAGGTGGTGTGGATTGTGATAATATAACTGGTAGGTGGTGTGGATTGTGATAATATAACTGGTAGGTGGTGTGTATTGTGATAATATAACTGGTAGGTGGTGTGGATTGTGATAATATAACTGGTAGGTGGTGTGGATTGTGATAATATAACTGGTAGGTGGTGTGGATTGTGATAATATAACTGGTAGGTGGTGTGTATTGTGATAATATAACTGGTAGGTGGTGTGGATTGTGATAATATAACTGGTGAGGTAGGTGGTGTGTATTGTGATAATATAACTGGTAGGTGGTGTGTATTGTGATAATATAACTGGTAGGTGGTGTGGATTGTGATAATATAACTGGTGAGGTAGGTGGTGTGTATTGTGATAATATAACTGGTAGGTGGTGTGTATTGTGATAATATAACTGGTGAGGTAGGTGGTGTGTATTGTGATAATATAACTGGTAGGTGGTGTGTATTGTGATAATATAACTGGTAGGTGGTGTGGATTGTGATAATATAACTGGTGAGGTAGGTGGTGTGTATTGTGATAATATAACTGGTAGGTGGTGTGGATTGTGATAATATAACTGGTAGGTGGTGTGTATTGTGATAATATAACTGGTAGGTGGTGTGTATTGTGATAATATAACTGGTAGGTGGTGTGGATTGTGATAATATAACTGGTAGGTGGTGTGTATTGTGTTAATATAACTGGTAGGTGGTGTGGATTGTGATAATATAACTGGTAGGTGGTGTGGATTGTGATAATTTAACTGGTAGGTGGTGTGTATTGTGTTAATATAACTGGTAGGTGGTGTGTATTGTGATAATATAACTGGTAGGTGGTGTGTATTGTGATAATATAACTGGTAGGTGGTGTGTATTGTGATAATATAACTGGTAGGTGGTGTGGATTGTGATAATATAACTGGTGAGGTAGGTGGTGTGTATTGTGATAATATAACTGGTAGGTGGTGTGGATTGTGATAATATAACTGGTAGGTGGTGTGTATTGTGATAATATAACTGGTAGGTGGTGTGGATTGTGATAATATAACTGGTAGGTGGTGTGTATTGTGATAATATAACTGGTAGGTGGTGTGTATTGTGATAATATAACTGGTAGGTGGTGTGTATTGTGATAATATAACTGGTAGGTGGTGTGGATTGTGATAATATAACTGGTGAGGTAGGTGGTGTGTATTGTGATAATATAACTGGTAGGTGGTGTGGATTGTGATAATATAACTGGTAGGTGGTGTGTATTGTGATAATATAACTGGTAGGTGGTGTGGATTGTGATAATATAACTGGTAGGTGGTGTGGATTGTGATAATATAACTGGTAGGTGGTGTGTATTGTGATAATATAACTGGTAGGTGGTGTGTATTGTGATAATATAACTGGTAGGTGGTGTGGATTGTGATAATATAACTGGTAGGTGGTGTGTATTGTGATAATATAACTGGTAGGTGGTGTGGACTTGCTGCTTTTCCATTATAACCAGTTGGTGTTGTGGCTGAACCCAATAACACTGGCTCTCACTGAATGCTGAGTTAATTATTTAGTTGGGTAGCAGATGGTTATTGTTTTCTCTTGACTATTGATTCAACGATCCGCTATTTCCCGCCACATCTGGGTAGCACATCCTCATCAATATGGAACCCCCGACTGTCAAACCGGGAACGTATTTTAAATCTACTTTAGATATACCGCACAGCTTGTGTGTGTGTTTATACATAGTGTATATATAAACATCTCACTGTTTTCACTAAAGCCTTCATGTGACTATGATGGTGGGTAGTTTGATTGGTGTTAGCCAAGGTAGTGTGGGTGTGTGTATGTACTCTGATGAGCCAATAACTTAATGACCTAATATGCTGCTTGTCGTCGCATGCTGGCAAAACAACGCATACCTGCTGAGGCATGGACTCTAGATGAAGGTGTCCTGTGGTATCTGGCACCAAGACATTAGTAACAGACCCCTGAGAGTCCTGTGGTATCTGGCACCAAGACATTAGTAACAGACCCATGAATGTGTCCTGTGGTATCTGGCACCAAGACATTAGTAACAGATCCCTGAAGGTGTCCTGTGGTATCTGTCACCAAGACATTAGTAACAGACCCCTGAAGGTGTCCTGTGGTATCTGGCACCAAGACATTAGTAACAGACCCCTGAAGGTGTCCTGTGGTATCTGGCACCAAGACATTAGTAACAGATCCCTGAAGGTGTCCTGTGGTATCTGTCACCAAGACATTAGTAACAGACCCCTGAAGGTGTCCTGTGGTATCACCACTATGACATCAATAGCAGACCTCAAGTCTGTTTAAGATTCAGATTCATTTTGTGATTCAGAGTGTGGTATGTGATTCAGTGTGTGATTCAGAGAGCTGTGTGTGATTCAGATTCAGTGTGTGACTCAGTGAAGGGATCTGGGAATGATGATTTGCATTCAGCCCATTTACACAGGCTGGCTGTATGTGGCCTACAGATTGCAGGTCAACTGAAAACAAAAGCAAAAAAGGCTAGTGAGGTGTGTGTGTGTGTGTAGCCCACAGCCTAGGTCTTTAATAGCTTAACAAAGTAATTAGCATTGCTGCCAACTGCCATTATGGAGGGCAACACACACACAGAGAGAGAGAGATGGTAAAAAGGCCCTGGATTGTGTGTGTGTGCGCGTGTGTGTGTGTGTGTGTTCTAGGTCACTATTTATAGACACAAGTATAGATGGTCCACAAACGAACCACTAGAACAAATACAACATGACAGTATGTTAATTAGGTTCTGGGTTCAGATGCTTCAGGTTCCTCAGTCTCTTGCCTCTAAGCTAAGGAGACTGGTGTTCCTGGTATGGGTCTGGACCCGATAGTGTGGTGTTCCTGGGATGGGTCTGGACCCGATAGTGTGGTGTTCCTGGGATGGGTCTGGACCCGATAGTGTGGTGTTCCTGGGATGAGTCTGGACCCGATAGTGTGGTGTTCCTGGGATGGGTCTGGACCCGATAGTGTGGTGTTCCTGGGATGGGTCTGGACCCGATAGTGTGGTGTTCCTGGGATGGGTCTGGACCCGATAGTGTGGTGTTCCTGGGATGGGTCTGGACCCGATAGTGTGGTGTTCCTGGGATGGGTCTGGACCCGATAGTGTGGTGTTCCTGGGATGAGTTTGGACCCGATAGTGTGGTGTTCCTGGGATGGGTCTGGACCCGATAGTGTGGTGTTCCTGGGATGGGTCTGGACCCGATAGTGTGGTGTTCCTGGGATGGGTCTGGACCCGATAGAGTGGTGTTCCTGGGATGGGTCTGGACCGGATACTGTCAGTCAGAACTCTTAACAGCCTGGGTCTGGACCTTAGAAAGAGTGGTTGGATCTGTGTGTGTGTGTGTTGGGTCTCAGATTGTCTCTGTGTGTGTGTAGGTACACACACACGTACACACTCCACCTCACTTCCCCAGACACATGTTAATTTAATCAGAGAGTGAGAGGGACAACAGAAGAGAGAGGGGGAGTTCTCAGCAACACAAACATAAAACGAGAGAATCCTTTGCACCAACGTTTCCATGGCAACAGTGACATCACTGCCCCAGATCTGCTTCTTCAATTGCTGTGTGACTCTGCCTTCGTTTGTGCTACAAACCTTGTATCTGGCTCGGTCAAATGTGGTTACATGCAGTTGCCCGGCAACTGTGGTCATGGCAACGATCAGGAAGCGTGATCTTGGTACGACAAAGCGTTGTTAGGGAAGAGAAGGATTGGAATGGTTAGTAACCGTATGAATGATGCTTGACTCGCTGTGACACAAATTCTGATTATTTCTGTGTTTGTCATTTCAGATTTATGAATAACAGAGTTCCATCTAATAAGAGATACCAGCCTACACACTACGAACATGCTGCCAACTGTGCAACACACGCGGTGAGATGGACACACACACACACACACACAGTGAGACACACACACAGTGAGACACACACACAGTGAGACACACACACAGTGAGACACACACACAGTGAGACACACACAGTGAGACACACACACAGTGAGACACACACAGTGAGACACACACACGGTGAGAAACACACACACGATGAGAAACGAACACACACACGATGAGAAACACACACACACACACGGTGAGATACACACACACACACACACACAATGAGATACACACACACAAACACGGTGAGATACACACACACACGGTGAGATACACACACGGACACACACACACACACACGGTGAGATACACACACACACACACACACACACACACGGTGAGAGACACACACACACACGGTGAGACCAGGGGCGGAAATCCCGGGGGGGACACGACCCCCCCAATCCTAGGAGAAACATGATATTCCCCCCCCAATAAATCACTGTCAACATAACTGTGTAATTTCAATATTATCAATAATACGCAATAAAAGCGCTTTGCTGATTATGGACACTATTGTGCTTTTTTTGTTTCAAAAGATTGCGAACCCTGCCCTTGGTCCCACAATGGTTTGATCCACAGGCAATGTTAATGTTGTCTCGTGAACATTAGGGCACGATTAAGGGGAGTCGCGCTCTTCTCAGTTACATTAAACCTGGCTGAGAAAAGGTGTCACTACAGTATAAAGTAAAAATGTTTTCGATTATATTTAACGTTGTAACTTTAAATATATTTAGTACATTGTATAGTGTTAATATTCATCTGGGAACAATGTGGCTGATTTGCTCGGGAAGAGTATGTGAACAAGTTACAAATGAATCTGTGTTAACTCCTGTAAAAAGGTTTAGCTTATTTTTTCTGTAAATCTATCTAGCATATTTTGATTTCTTATGTATTAATTTAAGATTAACAATGCCCGACCAACAGAGGATAAACCAGGGAGACTATATACAGACATAACGAGCACAAATACCAACAGGTGTAAACAGTTACACAGGACAGGAAAGAAAAGGGCATTTCATATAAGTGACCGGGTAGCAGGAAAATACAAAAGGGAAACGGGTAAAAGTGGCCGGGGAGCTGGAAAAACAAAAGAAACAAAGCCAGAACATACCTACAGTACAGTCATGAAACGTTACAATACATTTAACATATTACAATGTAGGCTATCCGTTTACAATTACAGCAGTAATATGGGTGTCCCCCCTCAGGAATTGCTTCTGAGAAAATGCTATATAATTGTCCCCCCCAAAGTTGATAACAGATTTTCGCCCCTGGGTGAGACGTGCACAGAAGAACAGACGTATTAATGAACTGAATGATAAATTGTGTTTTTGTTTTCCCTTTCTTAAAGCTGTGGATAATCCCCAGCCTATTGGGTAGCTCTGTGCTGCACTTCCTGTCTGAAGACCAATGGGAGCGCGTCTCAGCCTGGCTCTACGGGGCGGGGCTTACGTCACTCTTCCTCATCTCCACTCTCTTCCACACTGTGGCTTGGAAGAAGAGCCATCTACGGTACACACACACACACACACACACACATGAAAACACCTGCACACACACACACACACACACACATAGACACCTACACTCACACACACGTAGACACCTGCACACACACACACGTAGATACCTAAACACACACACTCAGACACCTACACACACACTCAGACACCTAAACACACACTCAGACACCTACACCCACACCTTAACACAGACTTACTGTCACTTGTCCTCAAATTAATATGTCTCGTGTGTGTATGATAATATGAATATTTAAAAAAAATTATCATGTTTAATATTTCTCGTGTGTGTATGATAATATGAATATTTTAAAAAAATTATCATGTTTAATATGTCTCGTGTGTGTATGATAATATGAATATTTAAAAAGAATTATCATGTTTATTATGTCTCGTGTGTGTATGATAATATGAATATTTTAAACAAATTATAATGTTTAATATGTCACGTGTGTGTGTGATAATATGAATATTTTAAACAAATGATCATGTTTAATATGTCTCGTGTGTGTATGATAATATGAATATTTTAAACAAATTATAATGTTTAATATGTCTTGTGTGTGTATGATAATATGAATATTTAAAACAAATTATCACGTTTAATATGTCTCGTGTGTGTATGATAATATGAATATTTTAAACAAATTATGATGTTTAATATGTCTCGTGTGTGTATGATAATATGAATATTTTAAACAAGTTATCATGTTTAATATGTCTCGTGTGTGTATTATAATATGAATATTTTAAACAAATTATCATGTTTAATATGTCTCGTGTGTGTATGATAATAGGAATATTTTAAACAAATTATCATGTTTAATATGTCTCGTGTGTGTGTGATAATATGAATATTTTAAACAAATTATCATGTTTATTATGTCTCGTGTGTGTTTAATATGTCTCGTGTGTGTTTGATAATATGAATATTTTAAACAAATGATCATGTTTAATATGTCTCGTGTGTGTTTAATATGTCTCGTGTGTGTATAATACTACGAATATTTTACACAAATTATCATGTTTATTATGTCTCGTGTGTGTTTAATATGTCTCGTGTGTGTTTGATAATATTAATATTTTAAACAAATGATCATGTTTAATATGTCTCGTGTGTGTTTAATATGTCTTGTGTGTGTGTATGATAATATGAATATTTTAAACAAATTATAATGTTTAATATGTCTCGTGTGTGTATAATAATATGAATATTTTACACAAATTATCATGTTTAATATGTCTCGTGTGTGTATAATAATATGAATATTTTAAACAAATGATCATGTTTTATATGTCTCGTGTGTTTATGATAATATGAATATTTTAAACAAATTATCATGTTTAATATGTCTCGTGTGTGTATGATAATATGAATATTTTACACATATTATCATGTTTAATATGTCTCGTGTGTGTATGATAATATTAATATTTTAAACAAATTATCATGTTTAATATGTCTCGTGTGTGTTTAATATGTCTCGTGTGTGTTTAATATGTCTCGTGTGTGTATGATAATATGAATATTTTAAACAAATGATCATGTTTAATATGTCTCGTGTATGTTTAATATGTCTCGTGTGTGTGTATAATAATATTAATATTTTAAACAAATTATCATGTTTAATATGTCTCGTGTGTGTTTAATATGTCTCGTGTGTGTATGATAATATGAATATTTTAAACAAATTATCATGTTTAATATGTCTCGTGTGTGTTTAATATGTCTCGTGTGTGTTTAATATGTCTCGTGTGTGTATGATAATATGAATATTTTAAACAAATTATCATGTTTAATATGTCTCGTGTGTGTATGATAATATGAATATTTTACACAAATTATCATGTTTAATATGTCTCGTGTGTGTATGATAATATTAATATTTTAAACAAATTATCATGTTTAATATGTCTCGTGTGTGTTTAATATGTCTTGTGTGTGTATGATAATATGAATATTTTAAACAAATGATCATGTTTAATATGTCTCGTGTATGTTTAATATGTCTCGTGTGTGTGTATAATAATATAAATATTTTAAACAAATTATCATGTTTAATATGTCTCGTGTGTGTTTAATATGTCTCGTGTGTGTATGATAATATGAATATTTTAAACAAATTATCATGTTTAATATGTCTCGTGTGTGTTTAATATGTCTCGTGTGTGTTTAATATGTCTCGTGTGTGTATGATAATATGAATATTTTAAACAAATTATCATGTTTAATATGTCTCGTGTGTGTTTAATATGTCTCGTGTGTGTTTAATATGTCTCGTGTGTGTTTAATATGTCTCGTGTGTGTTTAATATGTCTCGTGTGTGTATGATAATATTAATATTTTAAACAAATTATCATGTTTAATATGTCTCGTGTGTGTTTAATATGTCTCGTGTGTGTTTAATATGTCTCGCATTGTGTGTTAATATTTTTTATTCAGGTCAGTGGAACATTGTTTCCACATGTGTGACAGGATGGTAATCTATTTCTTCATAGCAGCTTCTTACGCCCCCTGGTGAGTCCACGTGGTAATGTTCTCTCTTTACATACAGCGCCCACACACATACACACACACACACGTACACACATACACACACACGTACACACATCAAAATCTCCTAACATTTCATGAAAACAGAAAACAATAATGACATTTTGCAAGTCCTAACTTTTTAAAATATTTATGTAGGGGTTAAGGTTTGGTTTAGGGTTAGGGTTATATTGGGTAGGGGTTAAGGTTTGGGTTAGGGTTATATTGGGTAGGGGTTAGGGTTAGGGTTATTTTGGGTAGGGGTTAAGGTTTGGTTTAAGGTTATTTTATTTTGGGTAAGGGTTTAGTTTAGGGTTAGGGTTATTTTATTTTGGGTAGGGGTTAAGGTTTGGTTTTGGGTTAGGGTAATTTTGGGTAGGGGTTAAGGTTTGCTTTAGGGTTAGGGTTATTTTGGGTAGGGGTTAAGGTTTGGTTTAAGGTTATTTTATTTTGGGTAAGGGTTTAGTTTAGGGGTAGGGTTATTTTATTTTGGGTAGGGGTTAAGGTTGTAGGTTTTGAATACATATTTGTGTCTGTCAGGTTGAACCTCAGGGAGCTAGGACCCTGGGCCTGTCACATGAGGTGGTTAGTCTGGGTTATGGCGTCCGTCGGAACCACCTACGTCTTCTTCTTCCACGAAAGGTCAGAGGTCACATTAATAGTCCCTAAAGATTAACACCTTGCTCTTTATCAACGTTTCTGCCTTGACAACGTGACAGCAATTCAGATGACTAGTTAAAATAAGTTTTATTAATTATATTAATGACTAGTTATAATTTAGTCCTGTAACCTCCCCCCCTCATTATAATTAGGTCTTGCAGACTTTCTATTTCTCCACCCATATTATAATTAGGTCCTGTAGACTTTCTATTTCTCCACCCATATTATAATTAGGTCCTGTAGACTATCTATTTCTCCACCCATATTATAATTAGGTCCTGTAGACTTTCTATTTCTCCACCCATATTATAATTAGGTCCTGTAGACTATCTATTTCTCCACCCATATTATAATTAGGTCCTGTAGACTTTCTATTTCTCCACCCATATTATAATTAGGTCCTGCAGACTTTCTATTTCTCCACCCATATTATAATTAGGTCCTGTCTCTGACGGTGTCATCTGTGTGTCCCTCTACAGGTATAAGCTGATGGAGCTCATCTGTTACTCAGTGATGGGGGTTTTCCCAGCTTTAGTCATCTTGTCCATGGTAAGAAGCTCCGTCACTAACTGGATCTGCTTGGCCGTAGCTCACATCGAATAATTATTAGGAGTTGAAATAAAAACAAAGGAATGTTGACTTCTGGGAAATAATAATGCTTTATTAAGCCTGACTCCTCCCACTGTGCTTTTCCCTGCTGTAGCCGGATCGTGACGGGTTATGGGAGTTGCTAGTGGGCGGGGCCTGTTACTGCCTGGGCATGGTGTTTTTCAAGAGTGACGGCCTTGTCCCATTTGCCCACGCCATATGGCATCTCTTCGTTGCCATGGGCGCCGGCATCCACTACTACGCCATTTACCGATACCTCTACACGCCCACGGCCAATCAGATGAAGACGTCCAGATGACACACGGAGACTGGAGGAGTGGGGTGGTGATGTCATAGGGAAGGCGTGGCCTAATGTGATGTAATGCCAGAAGGATGGATCAGATTAGAACCATATAAACACCCTTCCAGAACACATTTGAATGCTCCTGGTGGATCAGATTAGAACCATATAAACACCCTTCCAGAACACATTTGAATGCTCCTGGTGGATCAGATTAGAACCATATAAACACCCTTCCAGTACCCATTTGAATGCTCCTGGTGGATCAGATTAGAACCATATAAACACCCTTCCAGAACCCATTTGAATGCTTCTGGTGGATCAGATTAGAACCATATAAACACCCTTCCAGAACCCATTTGAATGCTTCTGGTGGATCAGATTAGAACCATATAAACACCCTTCCAGAACACATTTGAATGTTCCTGGAAACGTTTAGACCAGGGCCTCTATATATATATATTTAGACCAGGGCCTCTATATATATTTAGACCAGGGCCTCTATATATATATATTTAGACCAGGGCCTCTATATATATTTAGACCAGGGCCTTTATATATATTTAGACCAGGGCCTCTATATATATTTAGACCAGGGCCTCTATATATATTTAGACCAGGGCCTCTATATATATTTAGACCAGGGCCTTTATTTATATTTAGACCAGGGCCTCTATATATATTTATACCAGGGCCTCTATATATATTTAGACCAGGGCCTCTATATATATTTAGACCAGGGCCTCTATATATATTTAGACCAGGGCCTCTATTTATATTTAGACCAGGGCCTCTATATATATAGCCTTTAGATATAATCCTAGTAGTGGATTTAGCATTATTTCATTTTTCAGATTAGAACTGGTCCTAAATCTGTGGTTAGGTTAGTATTATATGGTTTAGGTTAAGAGTTTGTTTGTTTAGGTTAAGGGAGCGTCTCTAAGCGTTTCTGTATCCCAGGTTAAGGGAGCGTCTCTAAGTGTTTCTGAATCCCAGGTTAAGGGAGCGTCTCTAAGCGTTTCTGAATCCCAGGTTAAGGGAGCGTCTCTAAACGTTTCTGAATCCCAGGTTAAGGGAGCTTCTCTAAACGTTTCTGAATCCCAGGTTAAAGGAGCGTCTCTAAGCGTTTCTGTATCCCAGGTTAAGGGAGCGTCTCTAAACGTTTCTGAATCCCAGGTTAAGGGAGCTTCTCTAAACAATTCTGAATCCCAGGTTAGGGGAGCGTCTCTAAGCGTTTCTGTATCCCAGGTTAAGGGAGCGTCTCTAAACGTTTCTGTATCCCAGGTTGCACCTGGTTCTGAATAGGGTTCCATTAGCTAACATGATGATGTTGATGATTTAGTGTTATTCTTATAGTAATCAAGATGATGGTAATGATTTAATGGTATTGTTAGTATAGTCATGATTATTTAGTGTTATAGTTACAACGATGAGTAATGTAATTGTTGTAAGAGTTATTTAGTGTTACTCTTGTTAAGATGGTGTTTATTTAGGGTTGTTGTTGTTTTCTATCTTGTAGTTATTTGACAGTTTGGTCCAAGCAGTCACATTCCAATTGTGAATTTCCAACTCTGTTCAGTAGTTTCATGTCACAATTCCCTTGACCCTTCCAGACATATCGCCTGTATTCCAGACATATCGCCTGTATTCCAGACATATCGCCTGTATTCCAGACATATCGCCTGTATTTCAGACATATCGCCTGTATTCCAGACATATCGCCTGTATTCCAGACATATCGCCTGTATTTCAGACATATCGCCTGTATTCCAGACATATCGCCTGTATTCCAGACAAATCGCCTGTATTTCAGAAATATCGCCTGTATTTCAGAAATATCGCCTGTATTCCAGACATATCGCGTGTATTCCAGACATATCGCCTGTATTTCCGACATATCGCCTGTATTCCAGACACATCGCCTGTATTCCAGACATATCACCCCTATACCAAACATATCACCCCTATACCAGACATATCACCCGTATTCCAGACATATCACCTGTATTTCAGACATATCACCTGTATTCCAGACATATCGCCTGTATTCCAGACATATCGCCTGTATTCCAGACATATCACCTGTATTTCAGACATATCGCCTGTATTCCAGACATATCACCCCTATTTCAGACATATCGCTTGTATTCCAGACATATCAACTCCCTCTATCTAAGAAATATCACCCTCTCTATCTCATACATATATCCACACCCTATCTCGTACATATATCCACACCCTATCTCGTACATATATCCACACCCTATCTCCTACATATATCCTCACCTTATCTCGTACATATATCCTCACCTTATCTCGTAAATATATCCTCACCTTATCTCGTACATATATCCTCACCCTATCTCGTACATATATCCTCACCCTATCTCGTACATATATCCTCACCCTATCTCATACATATATCCACACCCTATCTCGTACATATATCCTCACCCTATCTCATACATATATCCACACCCTATCTCGTACATATATCCTCACCCTATCTCGTACATATATCCTCACCCTATCTCATACATATATCCACACCCTATCTCATACATATATCCTCACCCTATCTCGTACATATATCCTCACCCTATCTCGTACATATATCCTCACCCTATCTCATACATATATCCACACCCTATCTCGTACATATATCCTCACCCTATCTCGTACATATAGCCTCACCCTATCTCGTACATATATCCTCACCCTATCTCGTACATATATCCTCACCTTATCTCATACATATATTCTCACCCTATCTCGTACATATATCCTCACCTTATCTCATACATATATCCACACCCTATCTCGTACATATATCCTCACCTTATCTCATACATATATCCTCACCCTATCTCGTACATATATCCTCACCTTATCTCATACATATATCCTCACCCTATCTCGTACATATATCCTCACCTTATCTCATACATATATCCTCACCCTATCTCGTACATATATCCTCACCCTATCTCGTACATATATCCTCACCTTATCTCATACATATATCCACACCCTATCTCATACATATATCCTCACCCTATCTCATACATATATCCACACCCTATCTCGTACATATATCCTCACCTTATCTCATACATATATCCTCACCCTATCTCGTACATATATCCTCACCTTATCTCATACATATATCCTCACCCTATCTCGTACATATATCCTCACCTTATCTCATACATATATCCTCACCCTATCTCGTACATATATCCTCACCCTATCTCGTACATATATCCTCACCCTATCTCGTACATATATCCTCACCTTATCTCATACATATATCCACACCCTATCTCATACATATATCCACACCCTATCTCGTACATATATCCTCACCTTATCTCATACATATATCCTCACCCTATCTCGTACATATATCCTCACCCTATCTCGTACATATATCCTCACCTTATCTCATACATATATCCTCACCCTATCTCGTACATATATCCTCACCCTATCTCGTACATATATCCTCACCTTATCTCATACATATATCCTCACCCTATCTCGTACATATATCCTCACCTTATCTCATACATATATCCACACCCTATCTCGTACATATATCCTCACCTTATCTCGTACATATATCCTCACCTTATCTCATACATATATCCACACCCTATCTCGTACATATATCCTCACCTTATCTCGTACATATATCCTCACCTTATCTCATACACATATCCACACCCTATCTCGTACATATATCCTCACCCTATCCCTTTTTACAAATGAGTTTAGATGTATTATACTGTGGCAACAGTTTTTGTTTTAGAATATAGGTTAAGTAGATATGGTCAGTATTTGTCTATTCTGATTTTGGAGATTTTTATCAGATGCATATTTTGTATTGGCTGATTCAGTGATTCAGAGGCCTACAGATGTATAGGTAACCATGTCAGAGATGTGCAGTCGTTTATACGTAGTGCCCTGTATTGGTCTTGAATCTAGAGTATTTATTACCTGGTGTTAGTTGTTCTGAGTGGAACTTCAGATGAATGTCATCAATGCTGCTTCCCTGGGTTATTATTGAGCCATTGTTATTTTATAAGCCTCTATTCCGGGAGACCTGAGATTCAAACCTGCCTCACCTGGTACATTTCATTGCAGACCTTGTGTTTACAAACAATTGGTGAGGTCAGAGTCTCTGTAACATCTAAAACCAGCACTTCAACTCCGGTACTGTAGAGCCTTAACCCCTCTGGTTGTCATATTATCTGTCCAATCACGGGCTTACACACATCTGGGAGACCAGGTGAGTGTAATTAACAACCAGGTAAAACCCAGATGTTTGTGATGCCTCCAGAACTGGAGTTAAAACGCTGTGTAGCAGAATTGTGTTTGTTGTTATTACAGAATACACTAAGCAGGTCATAGAGTTATTATATATGCTTCATAGACAAGTCATACGCTTTCAGACATAATACACATGTTACAAATGTCTTTCAGATCTGACAAACATTCTATAAAACTGATATTATTTTTATTATTATTACACACTACACACCTGTTACGAGTATGTTATAACTTGTTTACCTCACTGAGTTTCCTGCCATGACATCATACATGTAATAACCATGTTATAAGCATGTCATATGTGCTATAGACATGTTATAGATTTTTACTAGAAATGGCCTCTACAGCTGCCAGACTGCCTCCGACTTTGGATGTCTTTTTCTACTGTAAATAAGCCCCTCCCACTTTCTACACTGCCATTGGCTGTCTCAAGCCCTCTATTAAGTATCCCCGGCAGCTATTTATTTAGGGATGCATTCTGGGATTTTTGGTTACCGGTTACAAATGTGTCATTATTGAAACTGAAATTGTGCAATATGTGTCACATGACGATATGTGTTAGATATGTGTGTTACATACAGATGTGTGTTACATGCAGATGTAGCATGCAGATGTGTGTAACATGCAGATGTGTGTTACATGCAGATGTGTGTTACATGCAGATGTTACATGCAGGTGTGTGTTACATGCAGATGTGTGTTTCATGCAGATGGCAAGCAGTTGTGTGTTACATACAGATGTTACATGCAGATGCTGCATGCAGATGTGTGTGTTAATTACAGATGTGTGTTACATGCAGATGTTACATGCAGATGTTACATGCAGATGTTGCATGTAGATGTGTGTGTTACATGCAGATGTGTGTTACATCCAGATGTGTGTTACATGCAGATGTTGGCTCTTTGTTTTCAGAACCACAGGCTCTTAACTGATAATATAGGGACTCTACATAAAGAGGTTGCACATGTGAACAGAATGTGACACATTCAGACCAGAATGGGATGTTAAAAATACTTTATTAGCATGTCCCGAAATACATATTTATCACCCTGTCCTACTACCTTTATGATACGATGGTTATAAGTTTTTATAATGCTATAAGAGTGCTTCTGTGGATTGGACCATTGGGTTGGATTACCTGATCCACAGGGTTTTGTCCAACCAGGCCATAACACTTGTCAAACCAGACCGGCTGTTGAATCAGGTAGGTTAGATTGGTGCTGGTTTGGAACAAACCCCTGCATCCCAACTCAACTCTGTGTGGAGAGGTTTGCTCCTGCCTGTGAGCTGGTACAATCTCTCCTCTGTGTCTCTCTTTTATCTCCATCTACTTCTCCCTCGGTCTGTTCTTCTCTTACGATTGCAGCCTGAGTTTGTGACGGTGTATTTCTGCTGTTTGTCATGATGTTGATGATTATGGAGAAGTCTTTATTTTCCAAGTGTCTGTCATTCAATAACAAGCTTTTATATCCGTGAGATTCTGCATACTGTGGTTATTGTGTCTTCGTCCCACCTGTCAGTTACTCCAGTCTGTCTTTCTGCTGTCTGTTATGTCTGTGACATGGATAATGTTATTGCTTTAAGTCTATGAAACAGATGAATCACTGTAATTTAAACTGGGCACTGTCATGTCTGTTGTCTCTCCAATTCTGATGTGTGGCAGACTGAATGAATTATGGAGCTGATAAATTTCTATTATATCATGGAGAGTTTAAGTCTAGATGTGGAAAAGGGCAATGTTATATGGAATAACACTTTACAATGCCCAAAACTGAACTATTTTACGAGTTTTAAGACAATGTTATTTGCCTTTTATTAATGTTTATAAAAATAAGGAGTGCACATCCTCTACAAACCGCCAGGGGTCGCTGTGTGCCGGACTGAAAGCGTCAGGGTTGATAGTGGTGACTGGTGAGGACTGCGCAAAACACACAACGCCTTTAGAATATATATATATATATATATAATAAATCAATCTGCATATTATGGTCCGTCAAAAATACTCTAGGAATCTACGACCTGTTTTAATGAAGATGTTTTGATGATAGCGACTTGCAGTGAGTTGTGATACTCTTTTCCACCACCAGGGGGCGGAATTTGACAGCGCTACCAGACGCACAATGCTTGGATGATAATATCTATTTATTTACACTTCCAATACGGATAATACTTCATGAGTGCAATTATTATTTATGCCAAGTGCCCTTCATCTATGACTTAGTAGGCAACAAACCAAGTATATCAATACATACATTTTACGAATACGTTCCCGCGACACGGTGACCACTGTGCACGCCTCGCGCATCAGCAGGTGCGACCAGCCCGTGCAGAAACAGGTCCCGGGTGCGCTCGGGTGTGCTCGGGTGTTTCCGTCGCCACTCGGAGTGCCGGTGTGGAATGCAGACGCCAGAACAACCGAGTGGGCTTTCAGCAGTCCGCGGAGGCACGCGCTACGTACGGGGAGGAAAACGGTCAAGTTCACACTTATGTGGGGGAAGTTATAGTGCGTTAAAGTGGGTTATAATGCGTTATAGTGGGTCCATCTGAGAGCGAATAGGGGTTAAAGGTGAACCGGTTCTGTGGGGACTCCCCGGGGGATTGGGATTGCAGTAACGGAAAGAGGAGAGGTGCTTGAGAGGAGAGGTGCTGGGTTTCTCCGGTGTGGACCGAATGGAAGCTGAGACTGCAGACACCGTGAGTTGGATATCATAGGCTACACACATATAAGACTACACACACATAAGGGTACACATATAAGGCCACACACACACACATATAAGGGTTCACATATAAGGATACACACACACCAATGTGATGCAAAAGCAGGTAGACCATTGCCTGTCTCGATGGTAGGCCATTGATCCTATATAAAAAATATACTAATATGCTATAGCTTATGTTGCACATCCAAATACGATCCGATCAGTCTAATGATGCATATTTACATATTGGAAGTGTTGCTATGCCAGTGTTGCTATGACAGTGTTGCTATAGTGTCTCCCAGTTATATGACTGCGGTGCAACACGCGCATTTCAGGTGTCGCGGTGTGACCGTGTGTGTGCGCGTGCGTGTCTGTGCGTGCGCTTATAATGGACCGGTATTGACAGATCAGTGAGTTGAATAAATGCCGGCCCGTTAACTCGGTGCTGCTCACTACATGTGTCCAGGTCGTTAACGGATTAATCCCGGGGCTTTCAGCTCGTGCCTTCAGTTGCCACCGTGGTTGCTATTGACGACCGAACTGCGCAAACTCCATACAAGTATGAAAACACTTATGATCTATGAATATATGTGGAAGGTAGTTAGAGTTAACCTATATAAGTGCTGCTGGAAAGGGGTTGTGTTTCACCCTGTTACTAGAGGACAGAACAACAAAACAGTTAAACCAGAGGACAGAACAACAGAACAGTTAAACCAGAGGACAGAACAACAAAACAGTTAAACCAGAGGACAGAACAACAGAACAGTTAAACCAGAGGACAGAACAACAGAACAGTTAAACCAGAGGACAGAACAACAGAACAGTTAAACCAGAGGACAGAACAACAGAACAGTTAAACCAGAGGACAGAACAACAGAACAGTTAAACCAGAGGACAGAACAACAGAACAGTTAAACCAGAGGACAGAACAACAGAACAGTTAAACCAGAGGACAGAACAACAGAACAGTTAAACCAGAGGACAGAACAACAGAACAGTTAAACCAGAGGACAGAACAACAGAACAGTTAAACCAGAGGACAGAACAACAGAACAGTTAAACCAGAGGACAGAACAACAGAACAGTTAAACCAGAGGACAGAACAACAGAACAGTTAAACCAGAGGACAGAACAACAGAACAGTTAAACCAGAGGACAGAACAGTTAAACCAGAGGACAGAACAGATGCCATGTTATTACACATTATACAGTACAGTTTACATATAGAGAGAGTAGATGCCATGTTATTGCTGAGGTGGGAGGTTTCGGTATAGCCCAGCACCAACACAGTGGGGTCTGGAGTTCATATACTGCTCAGGGTTGCTGAAATACCAGGACATTGAACTATAAGTGTGTGTGTGTGTGTGTGTAACGTGGTTACCACCAGAAGGATAACGTGACTATATAAAAAGCAGCCTGCTAATCCCTAATCTGTCTGCTTGGCTGCTGTTAACTCAATCTCAAACACACACACACACACACACACACCAGAATGTGTTTATTTGGGTCCTCAGTAGATTCTTCCTGTGGTACTCATAAAACATATAGATTCCTGGTAGCATGTCTGGTTTTAGATCTGGTGTCTGTGAATAGATTTCTGGTGGCATTTCTGGTTTATTGGTATCTGAAGTCAGGCACCTGATTTTGTAAAATAATCTTCATTATAATGATATTTATTTTCAACAGTCAAACAAAAACAGATGAACCTTTCTTCAGGTAAGGGCAAGAAATGCATGCTGCATGTTTTTCAGGGAGATGTAGTGTTTCTGTTCCATTCTGCCTTACTCACAGTAAACACAGTGAACACAGTAAACAAACACAGTAAACACAGTGAACACAGTAAACAAACACAGTAAACACAGTGTACCCAGTGAATGTGTTAAAAGGAAAATAACTGCCTATCCAGAGTTTGTTGTAGGAGTTCAGCTCCCTTAACCTGCAGTAACAGCCACACCCTTCATGCCTAGATCCAGATGAGGTGTAGTTCTGGTTGAGATCCAGATGAGGTTTAGTTCTGGTTGAGATCCAGATGAGGTTTAGTTCTGGTTGAGATCCAGATGAGGTGTAGTTCTGGTTGAGATCCAGATGAGGTGTAGTTCTGGTTGAGATCCAGATGAGGTTTAGTTCTGGTTGAGATCCAGATGAGGTGTAGTTCTGGTTGAGATCCAGATGAGGTGTAGTTCTGGTTGAGATCCAGATGAGGTGTAGTTCTGGTTGAGATCCAGATGAGGTGTAGTTCTGGTTGAGATCCAGATGAGGTGTAGTTCTGGTTGAGATCCAGATGAGGTGTAGTTCTGGTTGAGATCCAGATGAGGTGTAGTTCTGGTTGAGATCCAGATGAGGTGTAGTTCTGGTTGAGATCCAGATGAGGTGTAGTTCTGGTTGAGATCCAGATGAGGTGTAGTAATTTTCAAATTTTTGTAAGGTGTATTAACCACCCAGCTCTGTATAGGAGGTGTATAGGAGGTGTATAGGAGGTGTATTAACCACCCAGCTCTGTATAGGAGGTGTATAGGAGGTGTATAGGAGGTGTATTAACTACCCAGCTCTGTATAGGAGGTGTATAGGAGGTGTATAGGAGGTGTATTAACCACCCAGCTCTGTATAGGAGGTGTATAGGAGGTGTATAGGAGGTGTATAGGAGGTGTATTAACCACCCAGCTCTGTATATGAGGTGTATAGGAGGTGTATATGAGGTGTATAGGAGGTGTATAGGAGGTGTATAGGAGGTGTGTTAACCACCCAGCTCTGTATATGAGGTGTATAGGAGGTGTATATGAGGTGTATAGGAGGTGTATATGAGGTGTATATGAGGTGTATAGGAGGTGTATATGAGGTGTATAGGAGGTGTATTAACCACCCAGCTCTGTATAGGAGGTGTATAGGAGGTGTATATGAGGTGTATAGGAGGTGTATATGAGGTGTATAGGAGGTGTATTAACCACCCAGCTCTGTATAGGAGGTGTATAGGAGGTGTATTAACCACCCAGCTCTGTATAGGAGGTGTATAGGAGGTGTATTAACCACCCAGCTCTGTATAGGAGGTGTATAGGAGGTGTATTAACCACCCAGCTCTGTATAGGAGGTGTATTAACCACCCAGCTCTGTATAGGAGGTGTATTAACCACCCAGCTCTGTATAGGAGGTGTATAGGAGGTGTATTAACCACCCAGCTCTGTATAGGAGGTGTATAGGAGGTGTATTAACCACCCAGCTCTGTATAGGAGGTGTATAGGAGGTGTATTAACCACCCAGCTCTGTATATGAGGTGTATAGGAGGTGTATATGAGGTGTATAGGAGGTGTATTAACTACCCAGCTCTGTATATGAGGTGTATAGGAGGTGTATATGAGGTGTATAGGAGGTGTATAGGAGGTGTATTAACCACCCAGCTCTGTATATGAGGTGTATATGAGGTGTATAGGAGGTGTATTAACCACCCAGCTCTGTATATGAGGTGTATAGGAGGTGTATATGAGGTGTATAGGAGGTGTATTAACCACCCAGCTCTGTATAGGAGGTGTATATGAGGTGTATAGGAGGTGTATTAACCACCCAGCTCTGTATAGGAGGTGTATAGGAGGTGTATAGGAGGTGTATAGGAGGTGTATTAACTACCCAGCTCTGTATAGGAGGTGTATAGGAGGTGTATAGGAGGTGTATTAACCACCCAGCTCTGTATAGGAGGTGTATAGGAGGTGTGTTAACCACCCAGCTCTGTATATGAGGTGTATAGGAGGTGTATAGGAGGTGTGTTAACCACCCAGCTCTGTATATGAGGTGTATAGGAGGTGTATATGAGGTGTATAGGAGGTGTATATGAGGTGTATAGGAGGTGTATTAACTACCCAGCTCTGTATATGAGGTGTATAGGAGGTGTATATGAGGTGTATAGGAGGTGTATTAACCACCCAGCTCTGTATAGGAGGTGTATAGGAGGTGTATATGAGGTGTATAGGAGGTGTATTAACCACCCAGCTCTGTATAGGAGGTGTATATGAGGTGTATAGGAGGTGTATATGAGGTGTATTAACCACCCAGCTCTGTATAGGAGGTGTATAGGAGGTGTGTTAACCACCCAGCTCTGTATATGAGGTGTATAGGAGGTGTATATGAGGTGTATAGGAGGTGTATTAACCACCCAGCTCTGTATAGGAGGTGTATATGAGGTGTATAGGAGGTGTATTAACCACCCAGCTCTGTATAGGAGGTGTATAGGAGGTGTATATGAGGTGTATAGGAGGTGTATA
>CM055741.1:1306337-1366337 GCA_029465975.1 Dallia pectoralis
TTTGATTCGCATGACTCACCTGGTTCATCTAAAACTCTGATTCCATTGGTGATATTAGATTTTGTTGGTTATTGATTCCTGTTCTGTGATTCTGATCCATTAACCTACTCTCCATCTCTCCTCGTCTTTTCTGTCCTTCTTTTCTCTCTTCTCCTTTATCTCTCATCCTGTTCTTCTCTATCTTTCCTCTCCATCTCCTCTCCTGTCTCCTCTCCCCTCCTCCATTCGTCTCTTTTTCTTCTCTCCTCCTCATCTTCTCCTCTCCAGATATTAATGCCCAGGCCCGTAAGTTGCAGAGAAACAGAGCCAAAGGAACTCTGACCTTACCGCGAGCTGGTTCCACGTTTAGCCGTTCCCTCAGTGAGACCAGTCTGAACCAGGTTACTGATTACACCACCCATGTTAAACCAGGGGTTTCTACTTGCTCACTCAGAGGTTAACCAGGGCTCATTTGTCACCACTTTTATTAAACTTAATTTCAAAAGAAAGGGTTTCTGCCGTAGAGCTACTTCACTATTTTATTTTAGTAGAGCTACTTCACTATTTTATTTTAGTAGAGCTACTTCACTATTTTATTTTAGTAGAGCTACTTCACTATTTTATTTTAGTAGAGCTAATTCACTATTTTATTTTAGCAGAGCTACTTCACTATTTTATTTCAGTAGAGCTACTTCACTATTTTATGTTAGTAGAGCTACTTCACAATTTTATTTTAGTAGAGCTACTTCACTATTTTATTTTACTAGAGCTACTTCACTATTTTATTTTAGTAGAGCTACTTCACTATTTTATTTTAGTAGAGCTACTTCACTATTTTATGTTAGTAGAGCTACTTCACAATTTTATTTTAGTAGAGATACTTCACTATTTTATTTTAGTAGAGCTACTTCACTATTTTATGTTAGTAGAGCTACTTCACTATTTTATTTTAGTAGAGATACTTCACTATTTTATTTTAGTAGAGCTAATTCACTATTTTATTTCAGTAGAGCTACTTCACTATTTTATTTTAGTAGAGCTACTTCACTATTTTATTTTAGTAGAGCTAATTCACTATTTTATTTTAGCAGAGCTACTTCACTATTTTATTTCAGTAGAGCTACTTCACTATTTTATGTTAGTAGAGCTACTTCACAATTTTATTTTAGTAGAGCTACTTCACTATTTTATTTTAGTAGAGCTACTTCACTATTTTATTTTAGTAGAGCTACTTCACTATTTTATTTTAGTAGAGCTACTTCACTATTTTATGTTAGTAGAGCTACTTCACTATTTTATTTTAGTAGAGCTACTTCACTATTTTAGTAGAGCTACTTCACTATTTTATTTTAGTAGAGCTACTTCACTATTTTAGTAGAGCTACTTCACTATTTTATTTTAGTAGAGCTACTTCACTATTTTATTTTAGTAGAGCTACTTCAATATTTTATTTTAGTAGAGCTACTTCACTATTTTATTTTAGTAGAGCTACTTCACTATTTTATTTTAGTAGAGCTACTTCACTATTTTATGTTAGTAGAGATACTTCACTATTTTATGTTAGTAGAGCTACTTCACTATTTTATTTTAGTAGAGATACTTCACACTATTTTATTTTAGTAGAGCTACTTCACTATTTTATTTTAGTAGAGCTACTTCACTATTTTATTTTAGTAGAGCTACTTCACTATTTTATTTTAGTAGAGCTACTTCACTATTTTAGTAGAGCTACTTCACTATTTTATTTTAGTAGAGCTACTTCACTATTTTATTTTGGTGTTTCTGACCAGTACTTTGTGCTTCTACAATCAGGATGTGGAGGAACGTTTCTGAGAGAAAACTGCTAATAAACATTCATATGTTTCCTCACCAGTTTGGGGGATCAGATGAACCCAAACGTTACTACTCCACTCTGCCTGGACCCCTGAGGACCAGGGGGGGACTGGGAGGGGCCACAACTCACAGAAAGGAGGGAGATGGAGGTGTAGCGGGGGGAGGAGGTGTGAGACACTCCCTCTATCAGTCCCCTCACTTGTTACTGCTACAGGGATACAACAGACAGGTACTGACCGTCATGTTATAATGTCATGTTATAATGTCATGTTGTTATGTCATGTAGTTATGTCATGTAATAATGTTTATAGGACAGCCTGGTCTACCTGTTATGATATCATGGTATTATGTCATGTGATGATGTCATGTTATAATGTCATATTATTATGTCATGTTATAATGTCATGTTATAATGTCATGTTATAATGTTTATAGGACTGCCTGGTCTACCTGTTATGATATCATGGTATTATGTCATGTGATGATGTCATGTTATAATGTCATGTTATAATGTTTATAGGACTGCCTGGTCTACCTGTTATAATGGCATGCTATTATGTCATGTTATAATGTCATGTTATTATGTCATGTTATAATGTTTATAGGACTGCCTGGTCTACCTGTTATAATGGCATGTTATTATGTCATGTTATAATGTCATGTTATTATGTCATGTTATAATGTCATGTTATAATGTTTATAGGACTGCCTGGTCTACCTGTTATAATGGCATGTTATTATGTCATGTTATAATATCATGTTATTATGTCATGTTATAATGTTTATAGGACTGCCTGGTCTACCTGTTATAATGTCATGTTATTATGTCATGTTATAATGTCATGTTATAATGTTTATAGGACTGCCTGGTCTACCTGTTATAATGTCATGTTATTATGTCATGTTATAATGTCATGTTATTATGTCATGTTATAATGTCATGGTATAATGTTTATAGGACTGCCTGGTCTACCTGTTATAATGTCATGTTATTATGTCATGTTATAATGTCATGTTATTATGTCATGTTATAATGTCATGTTATAATGTTTATAGGACTGCCTGGTCTACCTCCTCAACCGGGAACAGCACACTGTAGGCCAGGAGACTCCGTCAGCGCGCCCCAACATCTGCCTCTCGTCTCCCGACATCCTGCCGCTCCACTGTCGCCTCCATCGCGTCCCCGCCCCCCGGCGCCACAGCAATGCCCCCAACAACAGCAGCACATCCGCCGTCACCGGGGACGACCGGTTCTGTGTGGCTGTAGAGCCCGTCCCCCACGCCACGGTCCTGGTCAACTTCTCCAGGTGTGAGCGGTCCACGCAGCTTCGCCACGGCGACCTGCTTTCGTTCGGGTCTCACTACATCTTCCTCTACAAGGACCCGATAGGGGCTAAGCCCCTCCCCGCCCAGACGTTGGCCCGCCTCCGGACCCTGGGGCAGTTGTATGAGGGGGGTGGGGCCGCGGATGGGGCGGGGACAGCCTGTCAGTTGTGTGGATCATTGTTAAAGGACAAGGGGGCGGGGTCATCCCAAACCGGACCCCCAGCTAGGCGGAGCTTCAAACCCCACCTGGTGAAACCACGAGGGGTCTGTGTGGGGGGCGCTGGTGGAGTTCCCACCATCCTGGGGGGGGGTAACCAGAAGAGACGCCTTCAGTTGGACTTTGAACAGGTAAATACATGTGGATACTTCTGGTGTTGATGTCGTGTGTAAGTACTCAGTTTACTGAATCAGACAGAACTGAATCAGACAGAACTGAATCAGACAGAACTGAATCAGACAGAACTGAATCACGCAGAACTGAATCAGACAGAACTGAATCAGACAGAACTGAATCAGACAGAACTGAATCATGCAGAACTGAATCAGACAGAACTGAATCAGACAGAACTGAATCGATAAGGTTTGACTACTGCAGGTCCACGAGGATGCCCTGGTGAATCGGATCATGACGCTGATCGAGCCGGGAGGAGACGACCATAAGTTAAGCCCCGCCTACCTGCTGTGTCTCAGCATCCAGCACTCCGCCTCCTCCTTCCCACCCGGATGCTTCGGCACCTTGCTGCTGAAGATCGTACGCCGCATCCAGGCCCTCTCCTGGGTGATATGTCTTACTCATATATCTAATAAAGGCCTGGTGGGACTGGGAGGAGTCTGGTGGGATAGGGAGGAGCCTGGTGAGACTGGGAGGAGTCTGGTGGGGTAGGGAAGGGCATGGTGAGACTGGGAGGAGTCTGGTGGGGTAGGGAAGGGCATAATGAGACTGGGAGGAGTCTGGTGGGGTAGGGAGGAGCCTGGTGAGACTGGGAGGAATCTTGTGGGATAGGGAAGAGCAGGGTGAGACTGTAGGAAACACTGGGAGACCAAATTAACTGTGTGTGTATTTGTGTGTGTGTGTACGTGTGTGTGCATGTATGTGTGTGTTTGTGTATTTGTGTGTGCGTGCGTGTTTGTGTGTTCGTGCGTTTGTGTATTTGTGTGTGTGTGTTTGTGTATTTGTGTTGTGCGTGCGTGTTTGTGTATTTGTGTGTGTGTGTGTGCGTGTATTTGTGTGTGCGTGCGTGTTTGTGTATTTGTGTGTTCGTGCGTGTGTGTTTGTGTGTTTGTGTATTTGTGTTGTGCGTGCGTGTTTGTGTATTTGTGTGTGTGTGTTTGTGTATTTGTGTGTGTGTGCGTATTTGTTTGTGTGTGTGTATTTGTGTGTGGGTGTGTCTTGCAGGAGAAGACAAAGGAGTTGGCCCAGAAGCAAGCTCAGCAGTGAGTGTCCTATTGCAGCTGTTAGCACTTGTTGTGTTGAAATGGAAATGTCTGTGAGTGTAACACTCTCTCCTCCCTCTCCCCCCCATCTCCTCCCTCTATCCCCTCTCTCCCCCCTCCACAGCCAGGACCCTGCCTCCCTCTCTCTCCTCTCCATCAGTGACCTGATTCCAGACCTGCAGGTTATATTCTTCTGGATGTCTAACAGCATTGAGATTCTCTACTTCATTCAGCAGAAAGCTCCTGCCTACACCCAAGGCATTGAGACGCTTGATTCTAAAGGTACACACACACCCAGTGACAGACACACACACACACCCAGTGACAGACACACACACACCCAGTGACAGACACACACACACACACCCAGTGACAGACATATACACCCACACACCCAGTGACAGACACACACACACACACACCCACTCACACACCCAGTGACAGACACACACACACACACACACCCAGTGACAGACACACACACACACACCCACCCACCCAATGACAGACACACACACACACACACACACACATACACACAAACACACACACATACAGTACTTATTGTTTAAATACACTGATGAGCCACAGGTGAAGCAAAAAACATGAATCATCTTCTAACAAAGACAAAAGAGGTCTGGGTAGATTGGATGTAAAGAAACAATCAGTTCTCATTATTAGTTTTGTTACCTTGTTTGATGCATGAGAATTAGGCAGGAATAAAGACATGAGCAGCTTTGATAAGGGCCAAAATGTTATGGTCAGTCCACTGAGTTAGAGCATCTTGGAAACAACCAGGCTTGTGGGGTTCTCCAGGTCAGCAGTGGTCCGAAACAACTGAACTGTCACAACACAATATTACCATGCTTAGTAAATAATATAACACAATATTATCATGTTTAGTAAATAATGTAACACAATATTACCATGCTTAGTAAATAATATAACACAATATTACCATGCTTAGTAAATAATATAACACAATATTACCATGTTTAGTAAATAATGTAACACAATATTACCATGCTTAGTAAATAATATAACACAATATTACCATGCTTAGTAAATAATATAACACAATATTACCATGCTTAGTAAATAATATAACACAATATTACCATGCTTAGTAAATAATATAACACAATATTACCATGTTTAGTAAATAATGTAACACAATATTACCATGCTTAGTAAATAATGTAACACAATATTACCATGCTTAGTAAATAATGTAACACAATATTACCATGCTTAGTAAATAATATAACACAATATTACCATGCTTAGTAAATAATGTAACACAATATTACCATGCTTAGTAAATAATATAACACAATATTACCATGCTTAGTAAATAATGGAACACAATATTACCGTCCTTAGTAAATAATGTAACACAATATTACCGTCCCTAGTAAATAATGTAACACAATATTACCATGCTTAGTAAATAATGTAACACAATATTACCATGCTTAGTAAATAATATAACACAATATTACCATGCTTAGTAAATAATGTAACACAATATTACCGTCCTTAGTAAATAATGGAACACAATATTACCGTCCTTAGTAAATAATGTAACACTGTATTTATTGTTGTTGTTTGTGCAGGTTCCAAAGAGTCATTGCTATCGGCAACAATCTCAGCCAATGAGGAGGCTATGACCATCTTAGAGGAAGTGATCATGTACACCTTTCAGCAGTGTGTATACTACATCACCAAGGTAACTATTACTCATCACCAAGGTAACCATTACCCATCACTGCTTCACCATTGAAACTGTTACACTGTAAGGAGTTGTCATGGCAAGTAATGTGTGTAACATATGTATGTATAACGTGTGTGTGTGTGTATATGTTTAACGTGTGTGTGTGTGTATTTAATGTGTGTGTGTATTTTTAACGTGTGTGTGTGTGTGTATGTTTAACGAGTGTGTGTATGTGTATGTCTGTATATGTTTAATGTGTGTGTGTGTTTAACGTGTGTGTATGTGTTTAACGTGTGTGTGTGTGCGTATTTGATGTGTTTGTGTATGTTTAACGTGTGTGTGTGTGTATGTTTAACGAGTGTGTGTATGTTTATAACGTGTGTGTATATGTTTAACATGTGTGTGTGTGTGTTTAACGTGTGTGTATGTGTGTGTGTTTAACGTGTGTGTATGTGTATAACGTGTGTGTGTGTGTATGTTTAACGTGTGTGTAACGTGTGTGTGTGTGTGTATGTTTAACGAGTGTGTGTGTGTATGTGTGTATATGTTTAACGTGTGTGTGTGTGTTTAACGTGTGTGTGTGTGTTTAACGTGTATGTGTGTGTTTAACGTGTGTGTGTGTGTATGTATGTTTAACGTGTGTGTATGTGCATAACGTGTGTGTGTGTATGTTTAACGTGTGTGTGTATGCTTAACGTGTGTGTATGTGTATAGTGTGTGTTTGTATATGTTTAACGTGTGTGTGTGTTTAACGTGTGTGTATGTGTATAACGTGTATGCTTAACGTGTGTGTATGTGTATAGTGTGTGTTTGTATATGTTTAACGTGTGTGTGTTTAACGTGTGTGTATGTGTATAACGTGTATGTGTGTGTGTTACGTGTGTGTGTGTTCCAGTCCCTGTATGTGGTCCTTCCTGGCCTGTTGGACTGTAATCCGTTCCCGGTTGACAGCTCTGAGCCCTGCTGGAGAGGAGGAACAGGGTTTCCCGAGCCCATACGCAGGGTCCTGCAGGTACCACTCACACACACACACACACACAGACCAACACACACACACAGAGACACTAACATACAAACACATCCACATACCAACACACACACACACAACCACAGAGGCACAGCGACACTAACACACACAATTAAACACACACATGTCAATGTAAAAATGGTAACTCCTGTCACATGGATTCTGTGTGTGTGTCTGTGCCTCTGTGTGTCTCTCTGACTCTGTGTGTGTGTGTGTCTGACTGTGTTTGACTCTGTCTGTGTGTCTGACTCTGTGTGTGTGTGTGTGTGTGTACAGGTTTTCCAGTGCACTCAGGAGCTCTTACAGGGGTACCAGGTCCACACGGAGGTTCAGGCCCAGATGTTTGCCTACCTCTTCTTCTTCACCAATGTTTCACTATTCAATCAGCTCATGGACAAAGGTGAGACACACACGCTCAAACAAAGGTGCGACTCACACGCTCAAACAAAGGTGAGACACACACGCTCAAACAAAGGTGAGACGCACACGCTCAAACAAAGGTGAGACACACACGCTCAAACAAAGGTGAGACACAGACGCTCAAACAAAGGTGAGACACACACACTCTCCCATTACACTACTATATTACATAGAAATGGTAAAGTGTGTTTCTGTGTGTGTGTGTGTGTCCTCAGTCACTACATAGACAGGGTGAAGTGTGTTTCTGTGTGTCAGCATTTTGACAGAGGTTAAGAGAGGGACATGTGGTTTGTCCTTGGTAGCCTCCCACTCTAACCTTCTGGCTCTACATCTAATTCTCCCTCTCTCTCCCTCCCCCTCTCTCTCCCTCTCTCACTCCCCCTCTCTCTCTCTCTCCCGTTCTTGATGATAGGGAGTGTTTTGGGATGTGGGGGATGCAGGAAATGAGAGGCGTCTGAAATTGAGGGGGAGGGGTAGGGTAGACCATCTAGTGTCACCATCCAGTGTAAACCATCCAGTATACATCATCTAGTGTCACCATCCAGTGTAAACCATCCAGTGTAAACCATCTAGTGTCACCATCCAGTGTAAACCATCCAGTGTAAACCATCCAGTATACACCATCCAGTGTCACCATCCAGTATACACCATCCAGTGTCACCATCCAGTGTCACCATCCAGTGTAAACCATCCAGTGTAAACCATCTAGTGTCACCATCCAGTGTAAACAATCCAGTGTAAACCATCCAGTATACACCATCCAGTGTCACCATCCAGTATACACCATCCAGTGTCACCATCCAGTGTCACCATCCAGTGTCACCATCCAGTGTAAACCATCCAGTGTAAACCATCTAGTGTCACCATCCAGTGTAAACCATCCAGTGTAAACCATCCAGTGTCACCATCCAGTGTCACCATCCAGTGTAAACCATCTAGTGTCACCCTCCAGTGTAAACCATCCACTGTCAACCATCCAGTATACACCATCTAGTGTAACCATCCAGTGTAAACCATCCAGTGTAAACCATCTAGTGTCACCATCCAGTGCAAACCATCCAGTGTAAACCATCTAGTGTCACCATCCAGTGTAAACCGTCCAGTGTAAACCATCCAGTGTAAACCATCCAGTGTAAACCATCTAGTGTCACCATCCAGTGTAAACCATCCAGTGTAAACTGTCCAGTGTAAACCATCCAGTTTAAACCATCCAGTGTAAACCATCCAGTGTAAACCATCCAGTGTAAACCATCCAGTGTAAACCGTCCAGTGTAAACCATCCAGTTTAAACCATCCAGTGTAAACCATCCAGTGTAAACCATCCAGTGTAAACCATCCAGTGTAAACTGTCCAGTGTAAACCATCCAGTTTAAACCATCCAGTGTAAACCATCCAGTGTAAACCATCCAGTGTAAACTGTCCAGTGTAAACCATCCAGTTTAAACCATCCAGTGTAAACCATCCAGTTTACACCATCCAGTGTAAACCATCCAGTGTAAACCATCCAGTGTAAACTGTCCAGTGTAAACCATCCAGTTTAAACCATCCAGTGTAAACCATCCAGTGTAAACCATCCAGTGTAAACCATCCAGTGTAAACCGTCCAGTTTAAACCATCCAGTTTAAACCATCCAGTGTAAACCATCCAGTGTAAACCATCCAGTTTAAACCATCCAGTGTAAACCATCCAGTGTAAACCATCCACAGTCAACACAATAATGATTGGGATTTAATAGTTAATTATTTAAAGCTCAGTTGTACATTTATTCATCCATTACCCTCAGCAGTAAAGACTAATACATTTAACTAATAACTAACTAATACATTTAACACAAGCTTCTAAAACAAAAACGTTTTCACTGTTGCCGGTTCTCTGTCTATTCGTTGACGTTGCTCCGACGATGGTATCCATGGTAACTGCAGGTAGGACTGATATCTGCATTGGGATTGCTGCCACACAAACACACACTCACTTACACACAGACACACCCATTAACACATTCCATCTTACCAGATTCCATAGCAACCAGGGCAGGAGGGCAGGAAAGACAGAAAGCCAGAGAGACAGAGAGGGGAGAGAGGGGAAAGAGAGGGGGAGAGAGGGGAGAGAGAGAGGGGGAGAGAGAGAGGGTCAGTGGGGAGAGAGAGGAGGGAGAGAGAGGGGGAGAGAGAGAGGGTCAGTGGGGGAGAGAGAGGAGGGAGAGAGGGCCAGTGGGGGAGAGAGAGGGAGAGAGAGGGGGAGAGAGAGAGGGTCAGTGGGGGAGAGAGGAGGGGAGAGGAGAGGTGAGAGAGAGAGGGGGAGAGAGAGAAAGAAAAAGGAGATGTTAATTTTAACTGTTGACTTGTGATTGTTTCACTTTGGCCATCTTGACCGTATCAATCTCATGCTTGAATTGTTCAGAAAAAGGGACACCCAAACTCACTCTATTAACGGGGGGAGGGTTAGATTATCACAGAACAGTTAGATTACACCCAAACTCACTCTATTAGCGTGTGGTGTGTGTGTGTGCGTGGTGCGTGTGAGGGGTTGGGCATGTTCCCCAGTCCAGTGAGGAGATTATCAGATTATAATGCTATTAGAGTGATTGGGGTGGGGGGGGGTCTCTCTCGACTCCAGACATTTAACTATTATCACTAACGACCTGATGACTGATTAGTAACGACTTGATGACTAGTTAGTAACCACCTGATGACTGGTTAGTAACAATCTGATGACTGGTTAGTAACGACCTGATGACTGGTTAGTAACGACCTGATGACTAGTTAGTAACGATCTGATGACTGGTTAGTAACGACCTGATGACTGGTTAGTAACCACCTGATGACTGGTTAGTAACGACCTGATGACTGGTTAGTAACGACCTGATGACTAGTTAGTAACGATCTGATGACTGGTTAGTAACGACCTGATGACTGGTTAGTAACGACCTGATGACTGGTTAGTAACGACCTGATGACTGGTTAGTAACGACCTGATGACTAGTTAGTAACGATCTGATGACTGGTTAGTAACCACCTGATGACTGGTTAGTAACCACCTGATGACTGGTTATTAACGACCTGATGACTGGTTAGTAATGACCTGATGACTGGTTAGTAACGACCTGATGACTGGTTAGTAACGACCTGATGACTGGTTAGTAACCACCTGATGACTGGTTAGTAACCACCTGATGACTGGTTAGTAACCACCTGATGACTGGTTAGTAATGACCTGATGACTGGTTATTAACGACCTGATGACTGGTTAGTAACCACCTGATGACTGGTTAGTAACCACCTGATGACTGGTTAACAGGGGGAATGTTTGGCTGTGATTCCCTGAGGAGAGGGGGTGTATGTGGCTACTAGCTGGTGTTCCTTGCGATGGGAACTGGAGTTCCCTAATAGAGAGGCTTACAGCAGTGACTCACACAGTGTCAGCCATTGGGAATTTAACCCACACGTTGCCGAAACCAAGTGAACGACACAGGACACAATATTAACCAGCTAGCTAAACACACAATATTAACCAGCTAGCTAAACACACAATATAAACCCAAATAGCAATGATGTGTTGGCCCAACGTTGGGCTTCTGTCACGCGATCCGTTGGCATGACGTTGGCAAACATCGTTGGGCCAATCGAGTTTTGTCTAGCGGCCCAATGTTGGCGTTACGTCGGCGTCGGCATAGCGTTGTCATGTTGCCCTTTTACCGACCAATTCATAGTTGGTTATACGTTGGCTAATAGAAACTGCCAACGTTGTTGTTGTCATGGTGTCCTTTTACCGACCAATTCATAGTTGGTTATACGTTGGCTAATAGAAACTGCCAACGTCAAGGTCCCTTTCCCGGACCAATTCATTGGCTAATATAAATCCCAAAAATTACACAATGAAATCCAAGTCAAATGTATTAATTTTTTATGTATTTATTATTGAACATGCACATTTAATATTAGCTTCTGTGGCCATCTTCTAATCTAATTTGTAAAAGAAACAAACGATTACATGTTTTCCCAAAATACTAAGAATACCTTTATTGTACAGTTAGATACTGTACCTATATGCTATAACGTAATTACATCTTATAATTAATTAATTTTCCAAACTGTCGAATGTCCGTAGAATGTCTGTTGAATGTGAATGTGCGAATATAAAACACAGTTTACCTCGGTAGGCTTGCTTGACTTTTGAACTTGATCAAAACTGGCCTGCTCAAGGTTTATTCTTGATAAACATTTCACTGTTTAGCAAGTCATTAGTTGGAAATACTTTAAGTTATATACTAGGTGTATAAATATTTATTTAATGTATACGACTCCAGACGAGTGTAGCATCTATGACATACCTAGCAACAATTTAACTTTAGTCATATATAATTACGTTCGCGATTATGGACACTCCTAATACAAACTTAACCCCAAACAACATTGACATTAAACTATAAACCTATGTAATTATTAAAAAACAGTGAATGAATACATACCAACAACACTGTAGTTATAAATGTAGGCAACTGTAGTTGGCTTTGCTACACTACAACCCTAAATGAACCGTTAGTTTGTAATTCGTCTATCATATCGCTCTCGCGACAACGCGTTATACCAGTTGAGAATATTAAAGTGACAGCAACACCAATAGTTGAGGCAAAAAACGTTTAACTTTTTAACATCTTATTTATAACAAAGATGATGTACATTATAGCAAAATAGTATAGGCCAGGAAACGTATTATAATTTCATGTGTTACAGCACTTTGTTCATCGCTGCATGGGAATAGCGTTGTGGACAGTCTAAAGTTCCAACCAATCAGCACAAATGCCGACTTAAGCTTAGTCGGGCCAACGATGACAAACAAGCTGATTTCCAACTGCGACTAATACAACCAATGCCAACTTACAGCCAACGTTGGGCCACCCCATCATTGCTACTTGGGAACCAGCCAGCTAAACACACAATATTAACCAGCTAGCCAAACACACAATATTAACCAGCTAACTGAACACACAATATTAACCAGCCAGCTAAACACACAATATTAACCAGCTAACTGAACACACAATATTAACCAGCTAACTGAACACACAATATTAACCAGCCAGCTAAACACACAATATTAACCAGCTAACTGAACACACAATATTAACCAGCTAACTGAACACACAATATTAACCAGCTAACTGAACACACAATATTAACCAACCAGCTAAACACACAATATTAACCAGCTAGCCAAACACACAATATTAACCAGCTAACTGAACACACAATATTAACCAGCCAGCTAAACACACAATATTAACCAGCTAGCCAAACACACAATATTAACCAGCTAACTGAACACACCATATTAACCAACCAGCTAAACACACAATATTAACCAGCTAGCCAAACACACAATATTAACCAGCTAACTGAACACACAATATTAACCAGCCAGCTAAACACACAATATTAACCAGCTAACTGAACACACAATATTAACCAGCTAACTGAACACACAATATTAACCAGCTAACTGAACACACAATATTAACCAGCCAGCTAAACACACAATATTAACCAGCTAACTGAACACACAATATTAACCAGCTAACTGAACACACAATATTAACCAGCCAGCTAAACACACAATATTAACCAGCTAACTGAACACACAATATTAACCAGCTAACTGAACACACAATATTAACCAGCTAACTGAACACACAATATTAACCAGCCAGCTAAACACACAATATTAACCAGCCAGCTAAACACACAATATTACCAGCTAGCTAAACACACAATATTAACCAGCTAGCTAAACACACAATACACAATGTGCCAGTGTATTTGGGTGTGTTCAGGGTTCTTCATAACACATTTGTGTATTTGTATGTTCAGGTCCGGTGCGGGGGTGGTTCCAGCGCTCTAAGATTCTCCAGGTGCAGGCGTGTTTACGGATGGTTCTGGAATGGGCCAGGAAGGCGGGACTCAGCCATCTGGCAGACAAGTTCTTCAGCAAATTCAACAGCGCTGTGAGCATCCTAGCCACGCCCCCTCAAATTCTGACACAGGTAATACACACCTGACATATGTGTATGTATGTTTTATGTAAATATGGATCTAGATATTTCAGAGGATCTGGAAAGTGATTTGTACTGTATAGGTTATACTGTGTATATATGTTTTATGTATATATAGATTCATATATTACAGATTTATTATTATGTTTCCAGATGAGCTGGAAGGTGCTATGTACAGAACATCCCACTCTCAAGCCGGTCCAGCTACAAAGACTGCTGACCCAGTACCAACAGACAGCTGAAATGGGCCCGGTTCCAGTCTGGCAGCCAAGCACAGAGGATGAGCCTTACATATACAGAACAGGTACCTGTAGTTAGGCCTTACATATACAGAACATGTACCTGTAGTTAGGCCTTACATATACAGAACATGTACCTGTAGTTAGGCCTTACATATACAGAACAGGTACCTGTAGTTAGGCCTTACATATACAGAACAGGTACCTGTAGTTAGGCCTTACATATACAGAACAGGTACCTGTAGTTAGGCCTTACATATACAGAACAGGTACCTGTAGTTAGGCCTTACATATACAGAACAGGTACCTGTAGTTAGGCCTTACATATACAGAACAGGTACCTGTAGTTAGGCCTTACATATACAGAACAGGTACCTGTAGTTAGGCCTTACATATACAGAACATGTACCTGTAGTTAGGCCTTACATATACAGAACATGTACCTGTAGTTAGGCCTTACATATACAGAACAGGTACCTGTAGTTAGGCCTTACATATACAGAACAGGTACCTGTAGTTAGGCCTTACATATACAGCACAGGTACCTGTAGTTAGGCCTTACATATACAGAACAGGTACCTGTAGTTTGGCCTTACATATACAGAACAGGTACCTGTAGTTAGGCCTTACATATACAGAACAGGTACCTGTAATTAGGCCTTACATATACAGAACAGGTACCTGTAGTTAGGCCTTACATATACAGAACAGGTACCTGTAGTTAGGCCTTACATATACAGAACATGTACCTGTAGTTAGGCCTTACATATACAGAACCGGTACCTGTAGTTAGGCCTTACATATACAGAACATGTACCTGTAGTTAGGCCTTACATATACAGAACATGTACCTGTAGTTAGGCCTTACATATACAGAACAGGTACCTGTAGTTAGGCCTTACATATACAGAACAGGTACCTGTAGTTTGGCCTTACATATACAGAACAGGTACCTGTAGTTAGGCCTTACATATACAGAACAGGTGCCTGTAGTTAGGCCTTACATATACAGAACAGGTGCCTGTAGTTAGGCCTTACATATACTGAACAGGTGCCTGTAGTTAGGCCTTACATATACAGAACAGGTACCTGTAGTTAGGCCTTACATATACAGAACAGGTACCTGTAGTTAGGCCTTACATATACAGAACAGGTACCTGTAGTTAGGCCTTACATATACAGAACAGGTACCTGTAGTTAGGCCTTACATATACAGAACAGGTACCTGTAGTTAGGCCTTACATATACAGAACATGTACCTGTAGTTAGGCCTTACATATACAGAACATGTACCTGTAGTTAGGCCTTACATATACAGAACAGGTACCTGTTAGTTAGGCCTTACATATACAGAACAGGTACCTGTAGTTAGGCCTTACATATACAGAACATGTACCTTACATATACAGAACAGGTACCTGTAGTTAGGCCTTACATATACAGAACATGTACCTGTAGTTAGGCCTTACATATACAGAACATGTACCTGTAGTTAGGCCTTACATATACAGAACAGGTTACCTGTAGAACATGTACCTGTTAGGAACAGGTACCTTACATATACAGAACAGGTACCTGTAGTTAGGCTGAACAGGTACCTGTTTAGGCCTTACATATACAGAACAGGTACCTGTAGTTAGGCCTTACATATACAGAACAGGTACCTGTAGTTAGGCCTTACATATACAGAACAGGTACCTGTAGTTAGGCCTTACATATACAGAACAGGTACCTGTAGTTAGGCCTTACATATACAGAACAGGTACCTGTAGTTAGGCAGAACAGGTACCTGTAGTTAGGCCTTACATATACAGAACAGGTACCTGTAGTTAGGCCTTACATATACAGAACAGGTACCTGTAGTTAGGCCTTACATATACAGAACAGGTATACAGAACAGGTACCTGTAGTTAGGCCTTACATATACAGAACAGGTACCTGTAGTTAGGCCTTACATATACAGAACAGGTACCTGTAGTTAGGCCTTACATATACAGAACAGGTACCTGTAGTTAGGCCTTACATATACAGAACAGGTACCTGTAGTTAGGCCTTACATATACAGAACAGGTACCTGTAGTTAGGCCTTACATATACAGAACAGGTACCTGTAGTTAGGCCTTACATATACAGAACAGGTACCTGTAGTTAGGCCTTACATATACAGAACAGGTACCTGTAGTTAGGCCTTACATATACAGAACAGGTACCTGTAGTTAGGCCTTACATATACAGAACAGGTACCTGTAGTTAGGCCTTACATATACAGAACAGGTACCTGTAGTTAGGCCTTACATATACAGAACAGGTACCTGTAGTTAGGCCTTACATATACAGAACAGGTACCTGTAGTTAGGCCTTACATATACAGAACAGGTACCTGTAGTTAGAACAGCCTTACATATACAGAACATGTACCTGTAGTTAGGCCTTACATATACAGAACAGGTACCTGTAGTTAGGCCTTACATATACAGAACAGGTACCTGTACCTGAACAGGTAGTTTAGGCCTTACATATACAGAACATGTACCTGTAGTTAGGCCTTACATATACAGAACATGTACCTGTAGTTAGGCCTTACATATACAGAACATGTACCTGTAGTTAGGCCTGTAGAACAGGTACCTTAGGGCCTTACATATACAGAACAGGTACCTGTAGTTAGGCCTTACATATACAGAACAGGTGCCTGTAGTTAGGCCTTACATGTACAGAACAGGTGCCTGTAGTTAGGCCTTACATATACTGAACAGGTAACTGTAGTTAGGCCTTACATGTACAGAACAGGTACCTGTAGTTAGGCCTTACATATACAGAACATGTACCTGTAGTTAGGCCTTACATATACAGAACATGTACCTGTAGTTAGGCCTTACATATACAGAACAGGTACCTGTAGTTAGGCCTTACATATACAGAACAGGTACCTGTAGTTTGGCCTTACATATACAGAACAGGTACCTGTAGTTAGGCCTTACATATACAGAACAGGTGCCTGTAGTTAGGCCTTACATATACAGAACAGGTGCCTGTAGTTAGGCCTTACATATACTGAACAGGTGCCTGTAGTTAGGCCTTACATATACAGAACAGGTACCTGTAGTTAGGCCTTACATATACAAAACAGGTACCTGTAGTTAGGCCTTACATATACAGAACAGGTACCTGTAGTTAGGCCTTACATATACGTTTAAGATTATGACAATCGACTAATGCAAAGACATTTGGCTTCCAGTGCTGTGTTTTAACGCCCTCCTTTGACCCGCCCCTTTCTGTTTTGCCCGCCCCTTTCCTGTTTTGCCCGCCCCTTCCTGATTTGGCCACTCCAGTGGATCTGTTGGAGAGTTTTGAGAACCACCCTCCCATCGTGCTCCCCAGCGGAGGCTTCAGAGTGGACCTAGACAGCGACTGTGTGGAGGACAGCATTTACAGACAGCTACTATACATCAGACACTTCCTCTGGGGTCTGCGTACCAAGACACAAACACACCCTACTGCTAGCAACACTCACACACACCCCACCGCTAACAACACACACACTCACACACACCCCACCGCTAACAACACACACACTCACACACACCCCACCGCTAACAACACACACACTCACACACACTCCTCCGCAAACAACACACACACTCACACACATCCCCCTGTCAACCACACACACACTCACACACACACATCAGTTAACGGAACTACGACTACCAGTACAGGGACCAGTACAGCGACAGCAGATTGGACAGAAACACAGGTAGGTCACACTATGACCCCTAACCTATGACCTTCATCTGTCAATTTGACCCGTCTCACCACACGTCTGTCAGTTTGACACACACACTCGCACACACACACACACACATTCAAACACACACACACATACAAACACACACAAATACAAACACACACACATATACACACACACATATACACACACACATACACACACACACCCCTCCCATGTTAGGCTGAATCCTAGACAGTAATCAGATTAAGACTTTGGGACTAATTAGTCATGGCTGGATTAAGCTCCAGTCTCACTGGGGGAATATCCATATTGTATTGACTGTGTTGTTTAACCACCAGGGGGAGTTTCTACCCACTCTGTCCTGTAACTGTGTTGTTCAACCACCAGGGGGAGTGTCTACCCAATCTGTCCTGTAACTGTGTTGGTTAACTGTGTTGTTTAACCACCAGGGGGAGTGTCTACCCACTCTGTCCTGTAACTGTGTTGTTTAACCACCAGGGGGAGTGTGCCCCGTCCATCAGCAACCCCCGATCAGGAGGGGGGGAAACAGGGGAGGAGAGGGGAAGGGACGGACCTTCAGACCAATCACAAAGCAGTATGAGGAGAAACGGCACCGCCCACCACCCTTGGCCAACCAACCAGGACACTTCGTGTCTCTTGACCCCGCCCAACACACCCCTATACCCTGAGGTCACACCCCAGGTCAACGGTAACAACAGACCTTCAACTGATGGGAAGAAGAGCACTGGCATCATTGGTAACGGACTGGAGGGTAAAGTCAGATTTTAGTCTTTTATTTTGAAAATAGACTAGTTGTAGTGTCCAGTACTGCATATAGATCTAGTTGTGGTGTGTTGTCTAGTTGTGGTGTCTAGTTGTGTTGTCTAGTTGTATTGTCTAGTTGTGTTGTCTAGTTGTATTGTCCAGTACTGCATATAGATCTAGTTATGTTGTCTATTTGTGTTGTCTAGTTGTGTTGTCTATTTGTGTTGTCTATTTGTGGTGTCTAGTTGTGTTGTCTAGTTGTGTTGTGTAGTTGTGGTGTCTAGTTGTGTTGTCTAGTTGTGTTGTCTAGTTGTGGTGTCTAGTTGTGGTGTGTTTGTGTGTTGTCTAGTTGTGTTGTCTAGTTGTGTTGTCTAGTTGTGTTGTCTAGTTGTGGTGTCTAGTTGTGGTGTCTAGTTGTGGTGTCTAGTTGTGGTGTGTTGTCTCTTGCAGGTTGTGTGTCTGAGTTCCCCTTTCCTATGTCACTGGGTTCTTTATCTGATGATGGCTGTTGTGGTTTGGTCTTCATAGTGGAACTGGACAAGGGACCCTATGGACTTGGTATGGGCCTGATTGATGGGCTGGTGAGTACACGCACACACGCACACACACATTCACACACACCACACTCCGTCTTCTACTTCTACTCCCTCCAACCTCCTCTCCTTTCTCCTCTCTTCTTCTCCTCTCCTCTTCTCCCTCTCCTCCTCCTCCTCCCTTTCTCCTCTCTTCTTCTCCTCTTCTCCCTCTCTTCCTCTTCCAGCACACTCCTCTTAACGCTGCAGGCATCTACATCCGGACTCTAATTCCAGACGGTCCGGCCGCGACAGACGGGAGGTTGAGGATCGGAGACCAGATCCTGGCTGTTAATGGGACCAGTCTGATAGGGGCTGACTACCAGAGGTGAGGAAGACAAGAATGTGATGAGGAAGATGAAGACATGAGACGTTAATGATCGAACGCTACCTAATAAACCTTATTGATTATTCTGTCACCAATAGGCTGTCTCTGTGGATCCCTGTGTAATACGAGTCTGTCTCTCTACTCTTCCTCCTTCTGCCCCTCTACTCTTCCTCCCTTTGCTCCTGTTCCTCTTCCTCTATGCCAGTGCTGTAGATCTGATCCGTGTAGGTGGAGGGCGTCTGCGTTTCTTGGTGGCCAAGTCAGACCTGGAAGTAACAGAGAAGATTAGCGCCTCATCTTGCTGAATGGAGTCCAGAGCGGTGTGTGACGGTTCTGCCATCAGGAACCCCAGGGGGGAGAGGGGGAGAGGAGAGGAAGGGAGGAGAGAGAAGAGGAAGGGAGGAGATGGGGGAGTGAAGAGAGGAAGGGAGGAGAGAGGAGAGAAAGGGAGGAGAGAGAAGAGGAAGGGAGGAGAGAGAAGAGGAATGGAGGAGATGGGGGAGGGAGAGGAGAGGAAGGAGAGAGAAGAGGAAGGGAGGAGAGAGAAGAGGAAGGGAGGAGATGGGGGAGTGAGGAGATGACAAACATTTAAAGAGCAGATGAATGTAGATGATTTGGACACCAGCAATACATTTTGGAATATAAAACTAGTGGGAACTAACACGGACACGTCTGATCAGAAATCAGATTACTGAGAAGAAAATGTATCAAGCACAAATCTCTGGCAGGTCTCAGAAGTAGCCTCGCCTGTTATCTGGACACACCCCTTGCCACTTTGTTTGACTTTTTACCTATCAAAGAATAAAGGAATTGTTACACGATTATATTCAGGTCATTAGAAGGGATCAGCTAATGACTCAACTCAACCTACGAGGTCTCTACATCCACTATAACAACTCAACCTACGAGGTCTCTACATCCACTATAACAACTCAACCTACGAGGTCTCTACATCCACTATAACAACTCAACCTACGAGGTCTCTACATCCACTATAACAACTCAACCTACGAGGTCTCTACATCCACTATAACAACTCAACCTACGAGGTCTCTACATCCACTATAACAACTCAACCTACGAGGTCTCTACATCCACTATAACAACTCAACCTACGAGGTCTCTACATCCACTATAACAACTCAACCTACGAGGTCTCTACATCCACTATAACAACTCAACCTACGAGGTCTCTACATCCACTATAACAACTCAACCTACGAGGTCTCTACATCCACTATAACAACTCAACCTACGAGGTCTCTACATCCACTATAACAACTCAACCTACGAGGTCTCTACATCCACTATAACAACTCAACCTACGAGGTCTCTACATCCACTATAACAACTCAACCTACGAGGTCTCTACATCCACTATAACAACTCAACCTACGAGGTCTCTACATCCACTATAACAACTCAACCTACGAGGTCTCTACATCCACTATAACAACTCAACCTACGAGGTCTCTACATCCACTATAACAACTCAACCTACGAGGTCTCTACATCCACTATAACAACTCAACCTACGAGGTCTCTACACCCATTATAACAACTCAACCTACGAGGTCTCTACACCCATTATAACAACTCAACCTACGAGGTCTCTACATCCACTACAACAACTCAACCTACGAGGTCTCTACATCCACTATAACAACTCAACCTACGAGGTCTCTACATCCAAACACTTTTGGCTTCGATCCTCTTTTTGACATGTTCTACTGCCGTGGACCTACTTGAGGAACCTGCTACCATGTTCTATGATCAGTGTTTTAGTGAAGAATATTCCCACTGTTCTGTTTAAATATGTCATCATTAGCTCTTGTAACTTAATGCTGAAATGTGTTCTGATATTGTCTCCATCCTGTTTGGGTACACATTTTAAACCAGAGCTGCATTTAACTTATTTATGTTCAATTAAAGGGAAACTGTAAAAAATGGGACAGAATATTCCATCAAATTCCTTCAAGAACTTTGGAGGTAAACGGATATAGAGATGACCCCAGTGAGTTATTAAACACAGCATGTAAACGCTGAAACAGACACTGCCTTTAAAAGCTATGATGCCTTTAACTTGTGATTAGGGCGAAACCCATAATTAAATGGTTCAGACAGTTTTAGAGTACAACATGAGGACAAGATCAGAACACATGCTGGGTCCAGGTATAAACATGTCATGCTTCCAGTTAAAGCTTCTCGCCTCACAATCATCTGTCAACTACATTATCAGCGAAGTTTTACCTTTGTGTGTTCGTCTGCTGAATACATTATCACTGACTGATTGTGCTCAGTAGTTTGTGTTCGTCTGCTGAATACATTATCACTGACTGATTGTGCTCAGTAGTTTGTGTTCATCTGCAGAATACATTATCACTGACTGATTGTGCTCAGTAGTTTGTGTTCATCTGCAGAATACATTATCACTGACTGATTGTGCTCAGTAGTTTGTGTTCATCTGCAGAATACATTATCACTGACTGATTGTGCTCAGTAGTGTGTGTTCGTCTGCTGAATACATTATCACTGACTGATTGTGCTCAGTAGTTTGTGTTCGTCTGCTGAATACATTATCACTGACTGATTGTGCTCAGTAGTTTGTGTTCGTCTGCTGAATACATTATCACTGACTGATTGTGCTCAGTAGTTTGTGTTCGTCTGCTGAATACATTATCACTGACTGATTGTGCTCAGTAGTTTGTGTTCGTCTGCTGAATACATTATCACTGACTGATTGTGCTCAGTAGTTTGTGTTCGTCTGCTGAATACATTATCACTGACTGATTGTGCTCAGTAGTTTGTGTTCATCTGCTGAATACATTATCACTGACTGATTGTGCTCAGTAGTTTGTGTTCATCTGCTGAATACATTATCACTGACTGATTGTGCTCAGTAGTTTGTGTTCATCTGCTGAATACATTATCACTGACTGATTGTGCTCAGTAGTTTGTGTTCGTCTGCAGAATACATTATCACTGACTGATTGTGCTCAGTAGTTTGTGTTCGTCTGCTGAATACATTATCACTGACTGATTGTGCTCAGTAGTTTGTGTTCGTCTGCTGAATACATTATCACTGACTGATTGTGCTCAGTAGTTTGTGTTCGTCTGCTGAATACATTATCACTGACTGATTGTGCTCAGTAGTTTGTACCAGTCTGTATTTTGACAGCATTGTTCTCATGTCTAATAACTTTTTAATATTTATAACCTTATAACCAGGATTATTAAAAGGATGAATAAATGACTGACAGGAAATGAGGTCCAGGTTATTAATGAAAATGAGATTTAAGGGGGGGGGGGACCTGACAACAATATGGTTCCTTATGTGGGGAGACCTGACAACAATATGGTTCCTTATGGGGAGAGACCTGACAACAATATGGTTCCTTATGTGGGGAGAGACCTGACAACAATATGGTTCCTTATGTGGGGAGAGACCTGACAACAATATGGTTCCTTATGGGGGAGAGACCTGACAACAATATGGTTCCTTATGTGGTGAGACCTGACAACAATATGGTTCCTTATGTGGGGGGAGACCTGACAACAATATGGTTCCTTATGTGGGGAGAGACCTGACAACAATATGGTTCCTTATGGGGGAGAGACCTGACAACAATATGGTTCCTTATGTGGGGAGAGACCTGACAACAATATGCTTCCTTATGGGGGGACCTGACAACAATATGGTTCCTTATGTGGGGGGAGACCTGACAACAATATGGTTCCTTATGGGGAGAGACCTAACAACAATATGGTTCCTTATGTGGGGAGAGACCTGACAACAATATGGTTCCTAATGTGGGGAGAGACCTGACAACAATATGGTTCCTTATGTGGGGAGAGACCTGACAACAATATGGTTCCTTATCGGGGAGAGACCTGACAACAATATGGTTCCTTACGTGGGGAGAGACCTGACAACAATATGGTTCCTTATGTGGGGAGAGACCTGACAACAATATGGTTCCTTATGTGGGGAGAGACCTGACAACAATATGGTTCCTTATGTGGGGAGAGACCTGACAACAATATGGTTCCTTATGGGGGGAGACCTGACAACAATATGGTTCCTTATGTGGGGAGAGACCTGACAACAATATGGTTCCTTATGTGGTGAGACCTGACAACAATATGGTTCCTTATGGGGGGAGACCTGACAACAATATGGTTCTTTACGTGGGGAGAGACCTGACAACAATATGGTTCCTTATGTGGGGAGAGACCTGACAACAATACGGTTCCTTATGTGGTGAGACCTGACAACAATATGGTTCCTTACGGAGTCAAAAAGACCAAACAACAAAGTGGGTCAATGATAGAATTTAATTGGTGCTACACATTTTAAACAAATCACAAACATAAACATTTAAAAATACATATATATATTTTTCTTAATAGAATAACAAAATACTTTTAGCAAAAAATACCATCGTTGCCACCCAACTTTAAACAGCTGTTATTTAGCACAAGGTAGAAGAGCAGCTCAGTATTTTTTTCTTTTTTTGAACAATCATAGATTTTATATAAAGACGTGTGATCAGCAGACAGTCAAAAAAGAAGGTTGACAAACACAGTATGAAGTGTTAAAAATAATATTTACGAAGTGTTACAAAATCATCTCCTGATTAGTTCTAAGAGAAAGGCTAAAGCTTTAGAACCAATAGAATCTAGGGCATTCTAGAATCAATAGAAGCGAGTGCATTCTAGAATCAATAGAAACTAGTACATTCTAGAACCAATAGAATAGAGTACATTCTAATTCCACAAGTGACACGCCCGTCAGCTGTCTGCTGACTAGATATTACAGACCTGGGAAGATTAGTTAAGAGAGGGAGAGGAGTGACGGAGAGGTGAGATTGAGATGAAAAAAGGACAGTTGTGGTTATGTAGTTGTATTGGTCCCGCTTCCTGTTCCCCACTGCCACGTTTTGTACAGCTGACTCCCAAACAGCACCCTACACACTCTATAGTGTGCTATTAAATAACAACTCATTTGTGTTGTTTAGCGGATGGAAATGTGTTCGTGCATTCTCCAGCAGTGGTCAGGGTCACGGCCGAGGTTGCCATGGTCAAGCTAGGTTAAGTTAGGAGCCAAAAACACTTGACCGGATTCGGCTTTCGGATTCGAACCAACAAACTTTCCAGATACTGGAGCAAAGCTCTAACCTGAAGGCCACCCACAGACACCATAGGATCCAACTTAGTGTACTATAGAGGGAAGAGAGCGGCTCAGATTCCTGCCTCTAATCCATCATATAGGTGTGATCAGATCCCCATTCCTCCTGCCTCTAATCCATCATATAGGTGTGATCAGATCCCCATTCCTCCTGCCTCTAATCCATCATATAGGTGTGATCAGATCCCCATTCCTCCTGCCTCTAATCCATCATATAGGTGTGATCAGATCCCCATTCCTCCTGCCTCTAATCCATCATATAGGTGTGATCAGATCCCCATTCCTCCTGCCTTTAATCCATCATATAGGTGTGATCAGATCCCCATTCCTCCTGCCTCTAATCCATCATATAGGTGTGATCAGATCCCCATTCCTCCTGCCTCTAATCCATCATATAGGTGTGATCAGATCCCCATTCCTCCTGCCTCTAATCCATCATATAGGTGTGATCAGATCCCCATTCCTCCTGCCTCTAATCCATCATATAGGTGTGATCAGACCCCATTCCTCCTGCCTCTAATCCATCATATAGGTGTGATCAGATCCCCATTCCTCCTGCCTCTAATCCATCATATAGGTGTGATCAGATCCCCATTCCTCCTGCCTCTAATCCATCATATAGGTGTGATCAGATCCCCAGTTCTCCAGCCTCTAAACCATTATGAATGTTGGATCAGATCCCCTGCCTTCTTGCCTCTAGACCATTATGAATGTTGGATCAGATCCCCTGCCGTCCTGCCTCTAAACCATTATGAATGTTGGATCAGATCCCCTGCCGTCCTGCCTCTAAACCATTATGAATGTTGGATCAGATCCCCTGCCTTCTTGCCTCTAGACCATTATGAATGTTGGATCAGATCCCCTGCCGTCCTGCCTCTAAACCATTATGAATGTTGGATCAGATCCCCTGCCGTCCTGCCTCTAAACCATTATGAATGTTGGATCAGATCCCCTGCCTCTAAACCATTATAAAGTAGGATAAAATCTGACCTGGGTTCTGCAGTTAGAGGATTGTGACCACCTCCCTTAACTCACAACACACAAAATACTGGTGACAAGCACCCTTTCTGCAACATAACAAAATAAAAGTCCTGTTCTGAAGAAGTCTGCAAAGTTACAAAACAAAAGTAATTTTCTCAAGCAGTCTGCAGTTTTACAAAATATTAAAATCATTATTTAACTAAAAGTATGACCTAGAAAAAAATACAACAAAATATTATAAACATTTAAGGCTTAAGGGATAAAATGATGATGCTAAAATATTTCACTGTACACACAACTGACATCAGCTCCTGTGACAAACAAACTTTCCTGGTTTAGAGATTCCTGGATATGTTACTAACTTCCTCCAGGAGTCTCCCAACTGGGACTGTCAATGAAAACTGAGTTTGGGTGATTAATAAGTTTAACCCTAACCGTGTAGGAAGATGGTTGAAGAATTACAGCTGAATATTTGCAGTGTGTGTGTAGTTGGATCAGTACAGCTGAATATTTGCAGTGTGTGTGTAGTTGGATCAGTACAGCTGAATATTTGCAGTGTGTGTGTAGTTGGAACAGTACAGCTGAATATTTGCAGTGTGTGTATGTAGTTGGAGCAGTACAGCTGAATATTTGCAGTGTGTGTGTGTAGTTGGAGCAGTACAGCTGAATATTTGCAGTGTGTGTAGTTGGATCAGTACAGCTGAATATTTGCAGTGTGTGTGTAGTTGGATCAGTACAGCTGAATATTTGCAGTGTGTGTAGTTGGATCAGTACAGCTGAATATTTGCAGTGTGTGTGTAGTTGGATCAGTACAGCTGAATATTTGCAGTGTGTGTAGTTGGATCAGTACAGCTGAATATTTGCAGTGTGTGTAGTTGAAGAAGTACAGCTGAATATTTGCAGTGTGTGTAGTTGGAGCAGTACAGCTGAATATTTGCAGTGTGTGTAGTTGGAGCAGTACAGCTGAATATTTGCAGTGTGTGTAGTTGGATCAGTACAGCTGAATATTTGCAGTGCGTACATTAGGGTTGGAGTCAGCACCCCGTCTTAATGAAATGGAAATAAGGAAACAATCAGATCGTCTAAATTAGGTTTCTTTCCGTCCTCTGACCCACATTCTCACTATCCTCTGACCCACATTCTCACTATCCTCTGACCCACATTCTCACTATCCTCTGACCCACATTCTCACTATCCTCTGACCCACATTCTCACTATCCTCTGACCCACATTCTCACTATCCTCTGACCCACATTCTCACTATCCTCTGACCCACATTCTCACTATCCTCTGACCCACATTCTCACTATCCTCTGACCCACATTCTCACTATCCTCTGACCCACATTCTCACTCCTCTGACCCACATTCTCACTCCTCTGACCCACATTCTCACTCCTCTGACCCACATTCTCACTATCCTCTGACCCACATTCTCACTATCCTCTGACCCACATTCTCACTCCTCTGACCCACATTCTCACTCCTCTGACCCACATTCTCACTCCTCTGACCCACATTCTCACTCCTCTGACCCACATTCTCACTCCTCTGACCCACATTCTCACTCCTCTGACCCACATTCTCACTATCCTCTGACCCACATTCTCACTATCCTCTGACCCACATTCTCACTCCTCTGACCCACATTCTCACTCCTCTGACCCACATTCTCACTATCCTCTGACCCACATTCTCACTATCCTCTGACCCACATTCTCACTATCCTCTGACCCACATTCTCACTATCCTCTGACCCACATTCTCACTATCCTCTGCTGTAGAGCAAAACTCTCACTCTCTTGAACAACCATGTTTAAACTTTTTGAACATAAACATGTTCATCTATTGACTGATAACTGTGGACTCTAACAGCCCAAGAGACCATGGGTCAAAGAGCAGAGGTCAGGAACACGACACGGTGTAGAGCAGGTAATAATCAATAGAGGTCAGGGGTGAAACTGGGGGGTAGGGGAGCTGATGATGCCAGCACTCTCCCATAAACTGACCCGGAGCAGCGCCTCTGACACCTGTTCTCAGACCTGTCATCTGTCATGGCCCTTAATGAGCTCACTTGAATTAATGACCGTGGGGTGTTGATGTTTACTGAACCAGCTGAATCAGGTGTGCTGCCTCTGGAATAGTCAAAGCTCCTGGAACTTAATGGGGTCATGGGGTCGTGGGGGAGTTGGGGGGGTAACATCAACAACCCACAGACACCTCCCCTCAGCCAGACAGACCAACCCTGGCCCTGATTGGAGAGGTGGGAGGACACATGCTGTTTGGGGTCAATTGGGAAAGACACAGAGGCTTCTCCTCGCATCTCCAGGCTTCGGGTCAGAGGTCAGAGCGCCATGGATCTACTTCCTGTTGTCGTGGGGCTGTGAGCTCATGGCCACAATGACGGGCTGCTGACTGGGAGGAGCTTCATTGTCCTCCACCTTAGGCCTCTTGGCCTGGGGCTCGCCTAGCGCCTCCGGCCCAACATCAGGGCCTGCGCTGGGCTGTCTGCTCAACAGGACAGGGGGGGAGCTGGAGGCCTGGGCAGCAAGGATCTGGAGAGGACTGGTCAGAGCTGTGGAATCGATATTAAACAGAAAAAACTGATGTTACATAATACCTACAACAGACCAACAGTTATGGATGGATTATTATACGACGGCTACATCTACACCGCGGCGGCTACACCCACACAGCGGCGGCTACATCCACACCGCGGCGGCTACATCCACACAGCGGCGGCTACATCCACATCGCGGCGGCTACATCCACACCGCGGCGGCTACATCCACACAGCGGCGGCTACATCCACACAGCGGCGGCTACATCTACACCGCGGCGGCTACATCTACACCGCGGCGGCTACATCCACATCAACTAAATCAACGCCGTCACCTCCACCACACCACTCATTTTTAAAGTGGCTTTACCATAAGCGCTGGCAACGCTGGTTACTGTAGCGACCGCGTGTTTGCCATTCTGAGTGACAGGGCGGACAGGAAGTTGGTGAAGCCCCAGAGATAGGCTACGCCCCTCTGACCCTTGAACCCCCTGCTGGGCTCCTTCCACAGATTGGATGACACGCTCCCGGCTCTGCTGCAGATCTGGAACATATGTACAACATACATACGACATACAACATAATAAATATATATCTACATATGAATTACATGCTAGCGTCAAAACTAATTACAACCGATGGTGGGTGTGTCCTGTACCTCTCTGCTCGTTAATGCTATGGTGGGTGTGTCCTGTACCTCTCTGCTCGTTAATGCCATGGTGGGTGTGTCCTGTACCTCTCTGCTCATTAATGCTATGGTGGGTGTGTCCTGTACCTCTCTGCTCATTAATGCTATGGTGGGTGTGTCCTGTACCTCTCTGCTTATTAATCCTATGGTGGGTGTGTCCTGTATCTCTCTGCTTATTAATCCTATGGTGGGTGTGTCCTGTACCTCTCTGCTCATTAATGCTATGGTGGGTGTGTCCTGTACCTCTGTGCTCGTTAATGCCATGGTGGGTGTGTCCTGTACCTCTGTGCTCGTTAATGCCATGGTGGGTGTGTCCTGTACCTCTCTGCTCATTAATGCTATGGTGGGTGTGTCCTGTACCTCTCCGCTCGTTAATGCCATGGTGGGTGTGTCCTGTACCTCTCTGCTCATTAATGCTATGGTGGGTGTGTCCTGTACCTCTCTGCTCGTTAATGCTATGGTGGGTGTGTCCTGTACCTCTCTGCTCGTTAATGCTATGGTGGGTGTGTCCTGTACCTCTCCGCTCGTTAATGCTATGGTGGGTGTGTCCTGTATCTCTCTGCTCATTAATCCTATGGTGGGTGTGTCCTGTACCTCTCTGCTCATTAATGCTATGGTGGGTGTGTCCTGTACCTCTGTGCTCATTAATCCTATGGTGGGTGTGTCCTGTATCTCTCTGCTCATTAATCCTATGGTGGGTGTGTCCTGTACCTCTCTGCTCGTTAATGCTATGGTGGGTGTGTCCTGTACCTCTCTGCTCATTAATGCCATGGTGGGTGTGTCCTGTACCTCTCTGCTCATTAATGCTATGGTGGGTGTGTCCTGTACCTCTCTGCTCATTAATGCTATGGTGGGCGTGTCCTGTACCTCTCTGTTCATTAATGCTATGGTGGGTGTGTCTCGTACCTCTCTGCTCATTAATGCCATCTGTGCCCAGCCGGCTGGTGGTGGTAATACCCGCTGCCCCACCCCCAGGAGTCAGGATGTACCCGTTGGTGGGGTTGGAGACGGTGGAGGTGGTGACCAGTCGTAGCATGGTGAGGGTGGTGGGGGGGGACTGCAGCATGTGGATGGTCTGGCTGCCCCCGGGTCCGGTGAATAAGGCCAGAGGTTTACCCGACCCGCTGGGAAGAGGGTGGTGTGGGGCAGCCATTATTACCGGCTGGCTGTGGACCGGAGACCCTGGGAGTCACACACACACAAGTTATATATACTCTCTCTGTGTGTGTTTATGTGTGTGTGTGAGTGTGTGTGTGTGGGTGTGTGTGTTTATATGTGTGTTTATATTGTGGGAGTCACACACACAAGTTATATATACTCTCTCTGTGTGTGTGAGTGTGTGTGTGTGTTTATATTGTGTGTGTGTGTTTATATTGTGTGTGTGTGTGTGTGTGTGCGCGTGTGTGTGAGTGTGAGTGTGTTTATATTGTGTGTGTGTGTTTGTGTGCGTGTGTGTGCGTGTGTGAGTGTGTGTGCGTGCGTGCGGTTCCTACCCGGTGCACTCTGTGTGTAGCGGTACTCTGGTACAGATGCCAGTTTGTGTGCCAGGTCGTGGTGATGGTGGTGGTGACTGGGTTCATGAGACAGAGGTGAACCCTCTCTGGACAGACACTCTGGGGTCTGGAGGCCACTGGAGGGAGGAGACAGGAGGCCCTGATGGGTCGGGGAGGCTGGTGCGCTCCTGGAGGAGGAGGTATGAACAGAGAAATGGTTAGAGCATCAGGGTATGGAAGCGGATTGGCTAGACGGGCCCACAGGGGCGGGGTTAACACTATGCAAATTAGACACATTGGAAAACACGATCTGGGATAGCGACCCTTTATCCACCACCTACAGGGCTCTCACACACACACACACACATTACATTCAAACACACACACATATATTACCTGCAGGACCCACAACCAGACACACACACACACACACACACACAATCATACACAACCTACTGATGGCTAAATAAACTTACTTTGTTCTAATCCAATCCCACGACAGCGTAGAGAAAGAGAGGAGAGATGGACAAACAGATAGAGAGAGAGAAGAGATGGTTAAACAGAGAGAGAGAGAGAGCGAGAGAGAGAAGAGATGGTTAAACAGATAGAGAGGAGAGAGAGAGAAGAGATGGTTAAACAGATAGAGAGAGAGAGAGAAGAGATGGTTAAACAGATAGAGAGAGAGAGAGAGAGAGAGAGAGAGAGAGAGAGAGAGAAGAGATGGTTAAACAGAGAGAGAGAGAGAGAGAGAGAGAGAGAGAGAGAGAGAGAGAGAGATGGTTAAACAGAGAGACAGGGAGGGGAGGGGCAACCAGGGGCTCAGGCTTTTCTCCAGCCCTACACTACATCACAGCCTGAATTAGCTAAATTAGGGTTAAAGTTCAGAGGTTACGAGGTCGTACCTGGATGAGAGGGGACCAAACGGCGTGCGGAAACAGGCCACGCCCCTCTGCCGCCTCTTCCTGAACGCCTGTTCCACCAGCTTGCCCTCTGAAGCAGAGTCCACCCGCCAGAAACTACCTTTCCCAGGCTCCTCCTGGCTACGAGCCACTTTCAGAAAGTAACGGTTCAGAGACAGATTGTGGCGAATCGAGTTCTAGAATGACAGCAGGTGGGAGGAGTCAGAAGGCGATACCGTGTTCATGATATAAGAGAACACGTGTGCGTGATACGTATGTGCGTGATGCGTGTGTGCGTGATGCGAGGACACCTCTCAAACATGCGTCTCAAACAAACGTCTCAAACAAACAGAAGCTATGGAGATGATTACGTGTAGCTAGCGTTTCATTCTGTCTGACTGTGTGTGTTACCTGCCAGCCTTTATCTGCAGTAGTATGGGTAGTGTTTAGTGATGTGTGTGTAGATCCCAGACAGTGTGTGTTACCTGCCAGCCTTTATCTGCAGTAGTACGGGTAGTGTTTAGTGATGTGTGTGTAGATCCCAGACAGTGTGTGTTACCTGCCAGCCTTTATCTGCAGTAGTACGGGTAGTGTTTAGTGATGTGTGTGTAGATCCCAGACAGTGTGTGTTACCTGCCAGCCTTTATCTGCAGTAGTACGGGTAGTGTTTAGTGATGTGTGTGTAGATCCCAGACAGTGTGTGTTACCTGCCAGCCTTTATCTGCAGTCCGGTAGTACGGGTAGTGTTTAGTGATGTGTGTGTAGATCCCAGACAGTGTGTGTTACCTGCCAGCCTTTATCTGCAGTCCGGTAGTACGGGTAGTGTTTAGTGATGTGTGTGTAGATCCCAGACAGTGTGTGTTACCTGCCAGCCTTTATCTGCAGTCCGGTAGTACGGGTAGTGTTTAGTGATGTGTGTGTAGATCCCAGACAGTGTGTGTTACCTGCCAGCCTTTATCTGCAGTCCGGTAGTACGGGTAGTGTTTAGTGATGTGTGTGTAGATCCCAGACAGTGTGTGTTACCTGCCAGCCTTTATCTGCAGTCCGGTAGTACGGGTAGTGTTTAGTGATGTGTGTGTAGATCCCAGACAGTGTGTGTTACCTGCCAGCCTTTATCTGCAGTCCGGTAGTACGGGTAGTGTTTAGTGATGTGTGTGTAGATCCCAGACAGTGTGTGTTACCTGCCAGCCTTTATCTGCAGTCCGGTAGTACGGGTAGTGTTTAGTGATGTGTGTGTAGATCCCAGACAGTGCGTGTTACCTGCCAGCCTTTATCTGCAGTCCGGTAGTACGGGTAGTGTTTAGTGATGTGTGTGTAGATCCCAGACCTGTGTGTTACCTGCCAGCCTTTATCTGCAGTCCGGTAGTACGGGTAGTGTTTAGTGATGTGTGTGTAGATCCCAGACAGTGTGTGTTACCTGCCAGCCTTTATCTGCAGTCCGGTAGTACGGGTAGTGTTTAGTGATGTGTGTGTAGATCCCAGACAGTGTGTGTTACCTGCCAGCCTTTATCTGCAGTCCGGTAGTACGGGTAGTGTTTAGTGATGTGTGTGTAGATCCCAGACAGTGTGTGTTACCTGCCAGCCTTTATCTGCAGTCCGGTAGTACGGGTAGTGTTTAGTGATGTGTGTGTAGATCCCAGACAGTGTGAGCTGTCGGTCTGGTGCTGATGAGATGGCCTGGACAATCAGCTGGGCATAAGAGTATGGAGGCTTGGAGTCATCCTGAAAAAGGAGGAGGAAAGGGTTAATAGGCACTGATCCTGTAAAAGGATGAGTAGAGGGTTAACTAGCAGTCATCCATAAGGGATGAGGAGAGGGTTAACTAGCAGTCATCCATAAGGGATGAGTAGAGGGTTAACTAGCAGTCATCCATAAGGGATGAGTAGAGGGTTAACTAGCAGTCATCCATAAGGGATGAGTAGAGGGTTAACTAGCAGTCATCCATAAGGGATGAGTAGAGGGTTAACTAGCAGTCATCCATAAGGGATGAGTAGAGGGTTAACTAGCAGTCATCCATAAGGGATGAGTAGAGGGTTAACTAGCAGTCATCCATAAGGGATGAGTAGAGGGTTAATTCTAGCACATCTAGTGTGGCTGGTTGCCTGCAGTCAGAGGATCTAGTTGTTAAATACAATAAACACACACAGTGAGGTATACCTTGGGACTCTAGTTGTTAAATACAATAAACACACACAGTGAGGTATACCTTGGGACTCTAGTTGTTAAATACAATAAACACACACAGTGAGGTATACCTTGGGGCTCTAGTTGTTAAATACAATAAACACACACAGTGAGGTATACCATGGGGCTCTAGTTGTTAAATACAATAAACACACACAGTGAGGTATACCTTGGGGCTGTCCCCATCCCCAGATTCTCCAAGTTGCTCGGCAACGCCCCTCTGTTGCTCAGAGACAGCCTTGGCAGCAAACTCTGCAGCCAGCTGGAGGTCGGAGGTCACGTTGCGTCCATAGCGATACCCCGACGACCCTGCCCCTCTTGGACTGGCCGGGCAGGAGTTAGGAACACTGGAGAGGAGGAAGGAGTTTGAAGAATATCCAGGTAGCCCAATTACAACTCTATCCAACTACGTGCTTCTGAAATTCCTCATTAATGTGAACTCGTTACTATAGTCATGTGTAATACTGTAAGTAGCCTCTGGGTGGTGCCAAAACACATTATCCTAGCTCCTCCTCTACTTTGGCTGGATTGGTTGAACAATGCTCTCCAGCCTAGCTCCTCCTCTACTTTGACTGGATTGGTTGAACAGTGCTCTCCAGCCTAGCTCCTCCTCTACTTTGACTGGATTGGTTGAACAGTGCTCTCCAGCCTAGCTCCTCCTCTACTTTGACTGGATTGGTTGAACAGTGCTCTCCAGCCTAACTCCTCCTCTACTTAGACTGGATTGGTTGAACAGTGCTTTCTAGGAACCTGAAGTGTCATAGACTCTGGTCCTACCTGCAATTAATCTGTTGTGGATGAAAAACAACATTTCATAAAGTGACGCACATTTAAGGGGAAAGCAATCAAATAATAATTGATGTGGAGAATAAAAAACTAAAGAGCACTGCCACCTTATTGCAATCTCAAACCAGCAGCAATTGGTGTTTGGTTATTATATATTCTGCTCTCCTGGGCTGTAGTAGGCAAAATAACCATATATCATCATATATCATCACATAACTCCATGGTTACTCCAATAACACAGTTAGTTCTATTAGTAATTGCAATATGTTTCCATGAACACTTATTATTTATCGTACAGGTATACAAAGAGCCCAGCACATCCAATAAACAAACACTTCCTGTTTCTGACTCCTGCTAATTTGTTGTCATAAAGCAAGACTCAAAATGGAAACTGTGCTGGAAACCAGATTACGGTTAGAAGAACACACACACACAAACAAACAGGAGAACTGTAGGTACAGAGTACATGCAATAACCACACACACACACACACACACACACACACACACAAACAAACAGGAGAACTGTAGGTACAGAGTACATGCAATAACCACACACAAACAAACAGGAGAACTGTAGGTACAGAGTACATGCAATAACCACACAGACACACACACACACACACACACACACACAAACACAAACACAAACAAGAGAACTGTAGGTACAGAGTACATGCAATAACCACACACACACACACACACACACACACACACACACAAATCATTAACCAGGTCTTATCTGTAGATTTAAAAACACTGCCTTATTATTTAACCGTCAACAGAGTGAATAGATCACAAAGGCTCTCAGAAGAGTGTGTGTTTGTGATGTTATAGATACAGTGGATATAAAAAGAGTGCGTGTTTGTGATGTTATAGATACAGTGAATATAAAAACAGTGTGTTTGTGTGATGTTAAAGATAAAGTGAATATAAAACAGTGTGTGTTTGTGATGTTAAAGATACAGTGAATATAAAAACAGTGTGTGTTTGTGATGTTATAGATACAGTGAATATAAAACAGTGTGTGTTTGTGATGTTATAGATACAGTGAATATAAAACAGTGTATGTTTGTGATGTTATAGATACAGTGAATATAAAACAGTGTGTGTTTGTGATGTTATAGATACAGTGAATATAAAACAGTGTGTGTTTGTGATGTTATAGATACAGTGAATATAAAACAGTGTATGTTTGTGATGTTATAGATACAGTGAATATAAAACAGTGTGTGTTTGTGATGTTATAGATACAGTGAATATAAAACAGTGTATGTTTGTGATGTTATAGATACAGTGAATATAAAACAGTGTGTGTTTGTGATGTTATAGATACAGTGAATATAAAACAGTGTATGTTTGTGATGTTATAGATACAGTGAATATAAAACAGTGTGTGTTTGTGATGTTATAGATACAGTGAATATAAAACAGTGTGTGTTTGTGATGGTAAACACTACTTCCTGAATATAAGAACTTCCAACTTTGAGTAGAGAAATTGTAAAATGAGCCTTTAATTACAGGTTGTTAATACTTTAAAGATGGCACCAAGTCCAGTTTGTTGATGTGGTGTTTTACACACATAGGCTCTGTCTTTCAACACAAACTTCTCTCTTTCTACCATTTTCTTGATTTTCCACGCCATCTTCTTCCAAACACAAAACAAACAGTCATTCTTACCGAACAAAACATTGTTCTGATTTCTAGATTATTCATTTATATTCAATATATTTTATATACATTATTCCGTAATCACTTATTTATGTACATGTATTATTTATTTTTTATGTTGTAAATTACTTTTGTAGCTGACAAATCATTTAGCTAGTCGTTACAATAAGGCCATTTCTCAAAACTGACATGGAAATCCACACAATAAGCGTGTGTTTCTGAACTCCTATTTGAAGAGTTGTGTTTAGAACTGGTTTTATAGGAAGCCCGTATGAGCTCTGGCAGGAGAGGCAGGGGGGAACGTATTCACACACTATGTAAACATGTCAAACCAGACGAGTGACTGGTAATACCCAGAGAACGTTTAATGTTTTGGATTGGGTGTGTAAGTGTTTATGTGTGTGTGTATGTGTGTGTGTCTGAGTGTGTCCATTTGTGGAAAGAGCTCAGGAGCCAAAAAAGGCCCACAGTGAGATATGTTTTGTGTTTTGTGTGTGCGTTTGTGTGTGCATGAGTGCGTGTGTTTTGTGTGTGCGTATGTGTGCGTTTGTGTGTGTAACGGGGGGCTGCGAAAAATAAAGGAAACCAGTGAGCGAGAGGAAAACTACAGCCCGGCCCGAGACAAAACAACCCACGAGATGACCAATCAGGATCATGCTACTGGCTGCCATGCCATATATGGAGTGTGTACACATACTACCAGATATAGGACACGTGGTGCAGGAAGAAAGGCTGACCACCAGAGGGCTCCAAACACACACAGAACAAATATGCTGGAGAACACTTCAACTGCGCTCTCTTCCCTTCCATCTTTCCTACTTCCCTCCCTCCTTTCTTTCTTTCCCCATCTTTCCTACTTCCCTCCCTATATTTCCTACTTCCCTTCTTTCCCTCCCATCTCTTTTGGGGCATATCCCTGTAAACACAAACAGGATTGGGAGCAGAGCACGGGACAGAAGTGGAAAACCAGGGTGCAATTAAAAAGTCTATGTAATAATCCATAGAGTCTGAACGTGCAAATCCCTAAAGACTGTTTGTGTTGGTGTCAGTGTGTGTGTGTGTGTGTGTGTGTCCAGACCTGAGGGTTCCTGTCGGAGAGGGCAGCGGGCTGATCATGTGTCGCAGGTCATCTTGATGCATTGTGGGAATGCTGATCTTAAGGGGGGAGATATGGGGGAGTAGGGGAAGGCGAGGAGGGGGAGATGGCTGTTCCTCCTCTCTTAGCTCCTCCTCTGACAGCAGAGAAGAGAACTGGATCTTTATTACTGTACTGGGAAACCTAAGAACACATCTGTAGGAGATGGAGAGAGAGAGAGGGAGGAGAGAGTAAGGAGAGAGAGAGAGAGAGGGGAGGAGGAGAGTGAAGAGGGAGGAGGAGAGAGTAAGGAGAGAGAAGAGGGAGGAGGAGAGAAGAGGAGTTTGTTAATTACATATCAATCTATAGATTCCTGAGACTGGTGCTCTCCTACTAATACAGTTTAATCTATATATTCCTGAGACTGGTGCTCTCCTACTAATACAGTTTAATCTATATATTCCTGAGACTGGGGCTCTCCAACTAATACAGTTTAATCTATATATTCCTGAGACTGGTGCTCTCCAACTAATACAGTATAATCTATATATTCCTGAGACTGGTGCTCTCCTACTAATACAGTTTAATCTATATATTCCTGAGACTGGTGCTCTCCTACTAATACAGTTTAATCTATATATTCCTGAGACTGGGGCTCTCCAACTAATACAGTTTAATCTATATATTCCTGAGACTGGTGCTCTCCAACTAATACAGTATAATCTATATATTCCTGAGACTGGTGCTCTCCTACTAATACAGTTTAATCTATATATTCCTGAGACTGGTGCTCTCCAACTAATACAGTATAATCTATATATTCCTGAGACTGGTGCTCTCCTACTAATACAGTTTAATCTATATATTCCTGAGACTGGTGCTCTCCTACTAATACAGTTTAATCTATATATTCCTGAGACTGGTGCTCTCCTACTAATACAGTTTAATCTATATATTTCTGAGACTGGTGCTCTCCTACTAATACAGTTTAATCTATATATTCCTGAGACTGGTGCTCTCCTACTAATACAGTTTAATCTATATATTCCTGAGACTGGTGCTCTCCTACTAATACAGTTTAATCTATATATTCCTGAGACTGGTGCTCTCCTACTAATACAGTTTAATCTATATATTCCTGAGACTGGTGCTCTCCAACTAATACAGTTCAACTCTGCACTAAACTCACACAATTCTTTACACATCAAGCGCGTTTTGTTTAGTATTAGAATACAGCCGGTTAGGACAGAGGATTCAGGTTTGAATTGGAATACAGCCGTTAAGGACAGTGGATGTAGGTTAGTATTGGGACACAGACATGTTAAAAACTCCTGTCATTATATTTAAAACCCTGTATTCACAGTATCTGTAACCATCAGACACACAGCAGTAACATTCACTAATCAGATTCACAAAGGTTACAAGTTAATGATCTTAACCAAAGCATTGATACTTAAGAATCACACTATAAATACTGAAATGTAAATAATGGTAAATATGATTTTTATCAATTAATTTCATTATCCTCGGTAATATGTGTGAAACAGACAGACCCACAGACAGATAGAGCCCAGATAGCGGTCATGCTGACTCCAGTGACTTTGTTTACATTCTGTGTTTATGCGACGCAATGTCGCCACCACGGACCGTGATAACAAACGGTACTTATATAACTCATATCTAATAAACTGCATGTGAGTCATGTCGTATTAGATTAATAATTCAGTCTCCAACACACACACATACCTCCATGTAGCTCATGTCATGTTTGGAGGGGATTAACTATAGCCAACAGACAGCTAGTTACAACTGACCCCAGCACAGCAACTTAGTTCAGAGTATGTGCCATAATGTCAACATTATACCGCATTATATATATATAACTGGCAATGTAGATTTAATGTAAATGGCTTATTCTTAGAGGAGTCCGTTTCCTCTCGGATTGGATGGCTGTTGTTTATTTAAGCATTTGGCTGATGTTAGCACCATTAGCATGCTATATGCTAAAGTAACTTACTATATATATATTTGGCTGATGTTAGCACCATTAGCATGCTATATGCTAAAGTAACTTACTATATATATATTTGGCTGATGTTAGCACCATTAGCATGCTATATGCTAAAGTAACTTACTATATATATATTTGGCTGATGTTAGCACCATTAGCATGCTATATGCTACAGTAACTTACTATATATTTGGCTGATGTTAGCACCATTAGCATCCTATGTGCTACATGCTACAGTAACTCATATATATATATATATTTGGCTGATGTTAGCACCATTAGCATGCTATATGCTACAGTAACTTACTCCCTGGGTAGTACCATCGGCGGGGCCCCTCTCCTCTGAAACACGCCGTCCACGAACACGCCGTTCTTGCCGAGGCAGCGCAGTGAAAACCCGCACGGCTCCTCGAAACTGATCTGCAGGTGTCGCCGGGATATGAAGCTGGAGTGGCCCATGTTTATGTCCACCGAGCCGTGGGACGAGTTCCGGCCTACCGTCACTGTCCTCTGCCGCATGACGAACTCAAAGTCCCGGCCTTCTAGTCTGGCCAGGGCCCGAGGCGGAGACGCGAGGCGAGGGGAGATCCCACAGCCCCGAACCAGCACCGCGGAGCCCGGGAGCGCGAGGGAAGGAGGGAACGGGTGCGAGGTCACACCGACCCGAACCGGGCTGCACGGGGCGGACTGCAGGGCCAGCAGGGCTCGAGCTCCGGTGTCGTCCCGAAAATCTGCCATCTTCTTTTTAGGGGGAAAGGGGTGAACACAAACACACACAGTGTACTCTCACACGCACGGTGCACGGACACGTATAGGCTGGTTGGACAGGCCAGTGGCTGGTGCTGAGACTGTCTGAGACTGAAACAACATGGATCCTGGGCGCGGGGAAGACCCGGAGTGGAACTAGGAAATACTCTGGGAATGTGGTTCTGTGTGTCATTCAATACAGACACCTACTACCCCAGTCAAACGGGGCTTCCTCCTATAATTGTACCGGTAGCTATGAACATGAATGATCTTGGTGGAAATAAATATACCCGCCCATGTAACAACTATTTATTCATGCATTGTTACGATGCAAAGTAATCGCGAACACCAGGCGGGTCAAAACTATATTGCGGAAGCAATTACTAACACCAGTTCTGTTTTCTTAAAGGTAAACAGAGGACGCACTTGGACGGGAGAGGGTTAAATCTCTGTTCCAGGAACCGGACGACACGTGCGTTACATGTGGCATTGGTTCCGGGCCAGGATGAGACATATGTGTTAGTTGGACGGTAACTGTTTTGGTTTCCTACTGTCCCCAACTGTTTTAGCTATTTTTGGATATATAAGTGACACGTTTGTCCGTGTGATGGATCGCACGACCAGAGATCAAGAGGTTTACCTCGCTCTGTTTATAAACAGGTAAAGTACAAGAGAGCCCAAAAGCATGGAGTGGTTTGGAATGGACCCAGGAATATGCACCTACACCCAATGGCCAGAAGAGGGGGCGAAAGAAACGCATGCGTATTAAACTTCACTTAGGCCATAGATAAACAGAAAAGTGCCTGGGTCATCGAGATAACTTTCATAGAGCTACTTCTGGCTTCCCATCTAGGTATTACTCATCTCCTCAGATGTCCACAAGCACACAGCGTAGAGATTAGAAAATGTTCCTGAGCCTGCTGGGGCGGGTAAGTAGAGATGGACTTGGGTTGGGCCATACTGAAATGAACCAAAATCAATGTACACAGGATGGACTTGACCAATATTATATGAGTATGGAGACATAATATTAATCATTATATGAGTATGGAGACATAATATTATTAATTTAATGAGTATGGAGACATAATATTATTAATTATATAAGTATGGAGACATAATATTATTAATTATATAAGTATGGAGACATAATATTATTAATTATATGAGTATGGAGACATAATATTAATCATTATATGAGTATGGAGACATAATATTAATCATTATATGAGTATGGAGACATAATATTATTAATTTAATGAGTATGGAGTAGGGGTGGGCGATATGGGAAAAATATCATATCACGATTTTTTCAGGAAAAATCACGATTCACGATTTTATCACGATTCTTTTTCATGTTGCTTTTTAAGACTATTTTGCTAATTACTGAGCTGCAATACAAACAAATTATATCTCCATTTAAAGAATATAGCGTTACAAGGTAACAAAACATAAAAGGGAAAAAAAATTAAAGTAGCATATTTTAATCACGTGTATATTTAAAGGAAGTGCAATGGTGCAAAGAAGCACCTTCATTCTCATCCGCAGCTTCACCATCCATTCACTGTGTAACCTGCCATCCATCTACAGCATCAGATGATCTACTGTGTTATCATCCTGAATTAAATGAATTGTGAATTATGCAGTAAAACATTTTACTAAAATAGTATGTAGCCTATTTATTGTCTTATGTAGCCATACAATACAAAATTAAAACCATGATTTTAAAATGCACAGGCTATGATATTTAAATTTCTAAAGATCGAATAAATTAAAATCAATCAAACTGTATGTCCTATTTTGATGTAATAAATGCTAAAACATTTTAGATCACAAGCGACGCGCAATCAAATGATTTGCGCATGATTGGCCGTATATATTGCAACACAGACTGTTGAAATAAAAACATTAGGCTACAGTGTATAATCTGATCATTTACATTTGTAAAATGTATTATAGTAATTACAGCCCAGTAACTAAGGCACTATAGACAATGAAACACGTATTTTACAACACAGTTTGTATATTGGTCACGGTCGGGTATATTCTGCTGTTACCCGGTAGATACATTAATCAATTTCGTTTTATATTTTCGTTCTGTTTATTTAGTAAAACATATATTTCTTTATAAACGTAGGCCTACCTCTTTTTTCTAGTTCATTCAAATTCAACCAAGCCAATCAATCTATTATCTATGTATATCTCGCAGCTTTTGTCTGCCTGAGCAGGACACGCATACTAACCGGTTGCACTGCGCAGAGTGTTCATTAGTGATGTTATGAGTGCACATGAGACCGCAGCAAATTAATCGGTTACATATATCCAGTTTCATATAGATCGGACCAAAACGCGTCAAGTTTCATGTAGACCAGACCAAAACGCGTCAAGTTTCATGTAGACCAGACCAAAACGCGTCAAGTTTCATGTAGACCAGACCAAAACGCATCCAGTTTTATATAGACCAGACCAAAACGGATCCAGTTTTATATAGACCAGACCAAAACGGTGTCCAATATAGATCGGACCAAAACGAGATCAGACCAAAACGCATCCAGTTTCTGAAAACGGGACAAGGTAAAATGCACGTATTTAGGAAAAGTCATGGAAGAACGAGGCTGTAGCTTTTCAACATTATATATTTATTTTAATTACTAACTGCAACGCCCGGGGCATGGGCTGTTGGCGCTTCTAGTGTTAACACGCTGACATCTAGCGCACCGCGCATTGCATGTTGATACGTAGCTGAAAAAACGCCATAGATCTGCATCTAATTGAACGTGCACTGGAGCGCGATTCTACGATATTTCCGAAAAAGTGAATCGTGGAGACATTTTAATCGTCCACGATTAAATATCGTCATATCGCACACCCCTAGTATGGAGACATAATATTATTAATTATATGAGTATGGAGACATAATATTATTAATTATATGAGTATGGAGACATAATATTATTCATTTAATGAGTATGGAGACATAATATTATTAATTATATAAGTATGGAGACATAATATTAATCATTATATGAGTATGGAGACATAATATTAATCATTATATGAGTATGGAGACATAATATTATTAATTTAATGAGTATGGAGACATAATATTATTCATTATATAAGTATGGAGACATAATATTAATCATTATATGAGTATGGAGACATAATATTAATCATTATATGAGTATGGAGACATAATATTATTAATTTAATGAGTATGGAGACATAATATTATTCATTATATGAGTATGGAGACATAGTTGGAATCAAGTTGTTTTTATGTATTTTGCTTTACTCTTGATAATAAATACACAACTTTGTGCACTTCGGTTTATTGATTTTTATTGGTTTGTTTGTGTTAAATATAAAATAAAGAAGCTACAGGAATCATTTCACTCGTAAGGAAGGAAGATCTACAGAGCAGAATGTCCAAACCAAAGTTGATATTCTTGGCTGATTTTATTACAGCTTACTCTAAAATTGCTATCTCCGATCTGGTAAAAAGTCTCACTGGGCTTAAAAAAAGCAAAAACATTGTTGTGTCTTGCTAAAAACAGTAAGTGATGTATCTGTATTTTAAGCCAAGTAAGATTGGGTTGTTTGTAATATATATATATATATATATATTTATATTATATATATATACATATATATTATTAACATTATAATACATACATGATTATATTACAGACATTGATATAATCTAAAGAACATTCAATATAGGTGTTGGAGACAGCCAATTACAGCCAGCTGGTTTTTGAGACAGCAAATGACAGCCAGATAAATACAGCCAGCTAGAGTTAGAGACAGCTAAATACAGCCAGCTAGAGTTATAGACATGTCTATAACTCTAGCTGGCTGTATTTAGCTGTCTCTAACTCTAGCTGGCTGTATTTAGCTGTCTCTAACTCTAGCTGGCTGTATTTAGCTGTCTCTAACTCTAGCTGGCTGTATTTAGCTGCATTATGGTTGTTTTGTGGTTGTAGACACACTACACATTATATTATGGTTGTAGACACACTACACATATTATGGTTGTTTTGTGGTTGTAGACACACTACACATTATATTATGGTTGTAGACACACTACACATTATATTATGGTTGTTTTGTGGTTGTAGACACACTACACATTATAGTATGGTTGTTTTGTGGTTGTAGACACACTACACATTATATTATGGTTGTAGACACACTACACATTCTATTATGGTTGTTTTGTGGTTGTAGACACACTACACATTATATTATGGTTGTTTTGTGGTTGTAGACACACTACACATTCTATTATGCTTGTTTTGTGGTTGTAGACAGACTACACATTATATTATGGTTGTTTTGTGGTTGTAGACACACTACACATTATATTATGGTTGTAGACAGACTACACATTATATTATGGTTGTTTTGTGGTTGTAGAAACACTACACATTCTATTATGCTTGTTTTGTGGTTGTAGACAGACTACACATTATATTATGGTTGTTTTGTGGTTGTAGACACACTACACATTATATTATGGTTGTAGACACACTACGCATTATATTATGGATGTTTTGTGGTTGTAGACACACTACACATTCAATTATGGTTGTTTTTTGGTTGTAGACAGACTACACATTCTATTATGGTTGTTTTGTGGTTGTAGACACACTACACATTATATTATGGTTGTTTTGTGGTTGTAGACACACTACACATTATATTATGGTTGTTTTGTGGTTGTAGACACACTACACATTATATTATGGTTGTTTTGAGGTTGTAGACACACTACACATTAAATTATGGTTGTTTTGTGGTTGTAGACACACTACACATTCTATTATGGTTGTTTTGTGGTTGTAGACAGACTACACATTATATTATGGTTGTTTTGTGGTTGTAGACACACTACACATTATATTATGGTTGTTTTGTGGTTGTAGACACATTACACATTATATTATGGTTGTTTTGTGGTTGTAGACAGACTACACATTATATTATGGTTGTTTTGTGGTTGTAGACACACTACACATTATATTATGGTTGTAGACACACTACACATTATATAATGGTTGTTTTGTGGTTGTAGACACACTACACATTATATAATGGTTGTTTTGTGGTTGTAGACACACTACACATTATATTATGGTTGTAGACACACTACACATTATATTATGGTTGTTTTGTGGTTGTAGACACACTACACATTATATTATGGTTGTAGACACACTACACATTATATTATGGTTGTTTTGTGGTTGTAGACACACTACACATTATATTATGGTTGTTTTGTGGTTGTAGACACACTACACATTATATTATGGTTGTAGACACACTACACATTATATTATGGTTGTCTTGTGGTTGTAGACGCACTATACATTGTATTATGGTTGTTTTGTGGTTGTAGACACACTACACATTATATAATGGTTGTTTTGTGGTTGTAGACACACTACACATTATATTATGGTTGTAGACACACTACACATTATATTATGGTTGTTTTGTGGTTGTAGACACACTACACATTATATTATGGTTGTAGACACACTACACATTATATTATGGTTGTTTTGTGGTTGTAGACACACTACACATTATATTATGGTTGTTTTGTGGTTGTAGACACACTACACATTATATTATGGTTGTAGACACACTACACATTATATTATGGTTGTCTTGTGGTTGTAGACGCACTATACATTGTATTATGGTTGTTTTGTGGTTGTAGACACACTACACATTATATTATGGTTGTTTTGTGGTTGTAGACACACTACACATTATATTATGGTTGTTTTGTGGTTGTAGACACACTACACATTCTATTATGGTTGTTTTGTGGTTGTAGACAGACTACACATTATATTATGGTTGTTTTGTGGTTGTAGACACATTAAACATTCTATTATGGTTGTTTTGTGGTTGTAGACACATTACACATTATATTATGGTTGTTTTGTGGTTGTAGACACACTACACATTATATTATGGTTGTTTTGTGGTTGTAGACACACTACACATTCTATTATGGTTGTTTTGTGGTTGTAGACAGACTACACATTATATTATGGTTGTTTTGTGGTTGTAGACACACTACACATTATATTATGGTTGTTTTGTGGTTGTAGACACACTACACATTATATTATGGTTGTAGACACACTACACATTATATAATGGTTGTTTTGTGGTTGTAGACACACTACACATTATATAATGGTTGTTTTGTGGTTGTAGACACACTACACATTATATTATGGTTGTAGACACACTACACATTATATTATGGTTGTTTTGTGGTTGTAGACACACTACACATTATATTATGGTTGTAGACACACTACACATTATATTATGGTTGTTGTGTGGTTGTAGACACACTACACATTATATTATGGTTGTTTTGTAGACACACTACACATTATTTTATGGTTGTAGACACACTACACATTATATAATGGTTGTTTTGTGGTTGTAGACACACTACACATTATATAATGGTTGTTTTGTGGTTGTAGACACACTACACATTATATTATGGTTGTTTTGTGGTTGTAGACACACTACACATTATATTATGGTTGTAGACACACTACACATTATATTATGGTTGTTTTGTGGTTGTAGACACACTACACATTATGTTATGGTTGTTTTGTGCTTGTAGACACACTACACATTCTATTATGGTTGTAGACACACTACACATTATATTATGGTTGTTTTGTGGTTGTAGACACACTACACATTATATTATGGTTGTTTTGTGGTTGTAGACACACTACACATTATATTATGGTTGTTTTGTGGTTGTAGACACACTACACATTATATTATGGTTGTTTTGTGGTTGTAGACACACTACACATTCTATTATGGTTGTTTTGTGGTTGTAGACAGACTACACATTATATTATGGTTGTTTTGTGGTTGTAGACACATTAAACATTCTATTATAGTTGTTTTGTGGTTGGAGTTCTGACACATTATACACTATATTATAGCTGTTTTGTGGTTGGAGTTCAGACACATTATACACTATACTATAGCTGTTTTGTGGTTGGAGTTCTGACATATTATACACTATATTATAGCTGTTTTGTGGTTGGAGTTCTGACACATTATACACTATATTATAGTTGTTTTCTGGTTGGAGTTCAGACACATTATACACTATATTATAGCTGTTTTGTGGTTGGAGTTCTGACACGTTATACAATATATTATAGCTGTTTTGTGGTTGGAGTTCTGACACATTATACACTATATTATAGCTGTTTTGTGGTTGGAGTTCAGACATATTGCCCATATGTTTGAAATGTTGATGAAGTGTGGTTGAACTGAGGTTGTATTGTGGTTGGTATTTGTTATAGTGGGGCAGAACTAGGGTTGTGTTTGTGCTCTAATAGTATTCTGGTTATGGTTCAATCTAGTACCTTTCTGGTTTGAACTCCTCAGGGTCAGACCAGATTTCGGGGTCATGGTGAAGAGTCCAGGTGGGAACTATGATAACACAACCTTTAGGGATGATGATTCCATTAATCTCAACCATCTTCTTGGTGTACCTCTCCAGCCGTGGGGCAATGGGATACACTCTCAGAGACTCATTTAAAACACTGTCCAGATATTCCATCTGCATCAGAGTCTCATACTGGATAGGAGCCTGCAGAGTGAAATAAACACACACACATCAGCTCCTCAACACTGCTTGTGCCTGTGGTGTGTGTGTGTGTGTGTGTCACCTTGTTGGGGAACACAGTGTCAATCTCCTCCTGCAGTTTGGTCATGACATGGGGGTTTGTTGCCAGATTATAAGCCAGGAAACTCAATGTGCTGCTGCTGGTCTCATAGCCAGCGAAGATAAAGATCATGGCCTGAGACAAGATCTCATGATCACTCAGTCCTGTGAAGAGATGGAGAGATATTAGATTAGATAGATTAGGATTAGAATACAGAGAATGAGCGAAGAAAAAAGGAGACAGAGAAAGTGAGGTATGGCAATAAATATTTTGAAACAGTACTTTACAGTTACTTTACAATTTACAGTAGTTTACAGGTGTGTGTTTATAACAGTAGTTTACGGGTGTGTGTTTATTACAGTAGTTTACAGGTGTGTGTTTATAACAGTAGTTTACAGGTGTGTGTTTATTACAGTAGTTTACAGGTGTGTGTTTATTACAGTAGTTTACAGGTGTGTGTTTATAACAGTAGTTTACAGGTGTGTGGTTATTACAGTAGTTTACAGGTGTGTGTTTATAACAGTAGTTTACAGGTGTGTGTTTATTACAGTAGTTTACAGGTGTGTGTTTATAACAGTAGTTTACAGGTTTGTGTTTATTACAGTAGTTTACAGGTGTGTGTTTATAACAGTAGTTTACAGGTATGTGTTTATTACAGTAGTTTACAGGTGTGTGTTTATAACAGTAGTTTACGGGTGTGTGTTTATTACAGTAGTTTACAGGTGTGTGTTTATAACAGTAGTTTACAGGTGTGTGTTTATTACAGTAGTTTACAGGTGTGTGTTTATTACAGTAGTTTACAGGTGTGTGTTTATAACAGTAGTTTACAGGTGTGTGGTTATTACAGTAGTTTACAGGTGTGTGTTTATAACAGTAGTTTACAGGTGTGTGTTTATTACAGTAGTTTACAGGTGTGTGTTTATAACAGTAGTTTACAGGTTTGTGTTTATTACAGTAGTTTACAGGTGTGTGTTTATAACAGTAGTTTACAGGTGTGTGTTTATTACAGTAGTTTACAGGTGTGTGTTTATAACAGTAGTTTACAGGTGTGTGTTTATAACAGTAGTTTACATGTGTGTGTTTATAACAGTAGTTTACAGGTGTGTGTTTATTACAGTAGTTTACAGGTGTGTGTTTATAACAGTAGTTTACAGGTGTGTGTTTATTACAGTAGTTTACAGGTGTGTGTTTATAACAGTAGTTTACAGGTGTGTGTTTATAACAGTAGTTTACAGGTGTGTGTTTATAACAGTAGTTTACAGGTGTGTGTTTATTACAGTAGTTTACAGGTGTGTGTTTATAACAGTAGTTTACAGGTGTGTGTTTATTACAGTAGTTTACAGGTGTGTGTTTATAACAGTAGTTTACAGGTGTGTGTTTATTACAGTAGTTTACAGGTGTGTGTTTATTACAGTAGTTTACAGGTGTGTGTTTATAACAGTAGTTTATAGGTGTGTGTTTATTACAGTATTTTACAGGTGTGTGTTTATTACAGTAGTTTACAGGTGTGTGTTTATAACAGTAGTTTACAGGTGTGTGTTTATTACAGCAGTTTACAGGTGTGTGTTTATAACAGTAGTTTACAGGTGTGTGTTTATTACAGTAGTTTACAGGTGTGTGTTTATTACAGTAGTTTACAGTTGTGTGTTTATAACAGTAGTTTACAGGTGTGTGTTTATAACAGTAGTTTACAGGTGTGTGTTTATAACAGTAGTTTACGGGTGTGTGTTTATAACAGTAGTTTACAGGTGTGTGTTTATTACAGTAGTTTACAGGTGTGTGTTTATTACAGTAGTTTACAGGTGTGTGTTTATTACAGTAGTTTACAGGTGTGTGTTTATTACAGTAGTTTACAGGTGTGTGTTTATAACAGTAGTTTACAGGTGTGTGTTTATTACAGTAGTTTACAGGTGTGTGTTTATTACAGTAGTTTACAGGTGTGTGTTTATTACAGTAGTTTACAGGTGTGTGTTTATAATAGGCACCTTTATTCTCTTCACCTGGCTTCGTATTGCCGTCTTTCTGAGAGTCGATCATCAACTGTAAGAAATCCACTCTACTCTGGTAGAAGAAATAAACAAACCACTGGATGTTGGATACACAATGTGATACAGTATCGACGGCATAAATTCTCGTCCAATCAGCACAAACATAATTGGGAGAAAATATTAATGTTCTCTACCTTTGTGTTCCCAGATATACGAGCTGCTTTGATCTTTGCCAGTGAAGCGTAAAAGAACTTCAACACAGCCACTGGGAAAAACGCAAAATTCATCTTCTCCAAAATACGACCGGTGAAGGGGAATAGTGCTGAAGGAGTGGAGAAGATATGTTAGTTTATTTGAAGTATAATGTGGGTGTGGGAATGTATTTCTGCAGGTGTGTGTTAGTTTATTGGAAGTGTAATTGGGCGTGTATAATGTGGGCGTGTATCGTGTATAATGTGGGTGTGTATAATGTGGGCGTGTATCGTGTATAATGTGGGCGTGTATAATGTGAGCGTGTATAATGTGGGCGTGTATGTGGGCGTGTATAATGTGGGCGTGTATAATGTGGGCGTGTATAATGTGGCGTGTATAATGTGGGCGTGTATAATGTGGGCGTGTATCGTGTATAATGTGGGCGTGTATAATGTGGGCGTGTATAATGTGGGTATGTATAATGTGGGCTTGTATAATGTGGGATTGTATAATGTGGGTGTGTATAATGTGGGATTGTATAATGTGGGCGTGTATAATGTGGGCGTGTATAATGTGGGATTGTATAATGTGGGCGTGTATCATGTGGGATTGTATAATGTGGGCGTGTATAATGTGGGCGTGTATAATGTGGGCGTGTATAATGTGGGCGTGTATAATGTGGGCGTGTATAATGTGGCGTGTATAATGTGGGTGTGTATAATGTGGCGTGTATAATGTGGGGGTGTATAATGTGAGCGTGTATAATGTGGGCGTGTATAATGTGGGCGTGTATAATGTGGGCGTGTGTAATGTGGGTGTGTATAATGTGGGCGTGTATAATGTGGGCGTGTATAATGTGGGCGTGTATCGTGTATTATGTGGGCGTGTATAATGTGGGCGTGTATAATGTGGGTGTGTATAATGTGGGCTTGTATAATGTATTGTATAATGTGGGTGTATAATGTATAATGTGGGATTGTGTATAATGTGGGCGTGTATAATGTGGGATTGTATAATGTGGGCGTGTATAATGTGGCGTGTATAATGTGGGCGTGTATAATGTGGGCGTGTATAATGTGGGCGTGTATAATGTGGGCGTGTATAATGTGGGCTTGTATAATGTGGGATTGTATAATGTGGGATTGTATAATGTGGGATTGTATAATGTGGCGTGTATAATGTATAATGTGGGCGTGTATAATGTGGGATTGTATAATGTGGGCGTGTATAATGTGGGATTGTATAATGTGGGCGTGTATAATGTGGGCGTGTATAATGTGGGATTGTATAATGTGGGCGTGTATCATGTGGGATTGTATAATGTGGGCGTGTATAATGTGGGGATTGTATAATGTGGGCGTGTATAATGTGGGCGTGTATAATGTGGCGTGTATAATGTGGCGTGTATAATGTGGGATTGTATAACGTGGGCGTGTATAATGTGGGTGTGTATAATGTGGGCGTGTATAATGTGGGCGTGTATAATGTGGCGTGTATAATGTATAATGTGGGCGTGTATAATGTGGGTGTATAATGTGGGCGTGTATGTATAATGTGGCGTGTATAATGTGGGCGTGTATAAACGTGGGCGTGTATAATGTGGGATTGTATAATGTGGCGTGTATAATGTGGGTGTATAATGTGGGATTGTATAATGTATAATGGCGTGTATAATGTGGGTGTGTATAATGTGGCGTGTATAATGTGGCGTGTATAATGTGGGCGTGTATAATGTTGTATAATGTGGGCGTGTATAATGTGGGCGTGTATAATGTATTGTATAATGTGGGCGTGTATAATGTGGGGCGTGTATAATGTGGCGTGTATAATGTGGCGTGTATATATGTGGGATTGTATAATGTGGCGTGTATAATGTGGGCGTGTATAATGTGTATAATGTGGGATTGTATATATAATGTGGGTATAATGTGGCGTGTATAATGTGGCGTGTATAATGTGGGATTTTATAATGTGGCGTGTATAATGTGGCGTGTATAATGTGGGAGTGTATAATGTGGGCGGTATAATGTGGATGTATAATGTATAATGTGGGCGTGTATAATGTGGGACTGTATAATGTGGCGTGTATAATGTGGGATTGTATAATGTGGGCGTGTATAATGTGGGAGTGTATAATTATAATGTGGCTTGTATAATGTGGATTGTATAATGTGGCGTGTATAATGTGGCGTGTATAATGTGGCGTGTATAATGTGGGATTGTATAACGTGGGATTGTATAATGAGGCGTGTATAATGTGGCGTGTATAATGTGGGCGGGTATAATGTGGGCGTGTATAATGTGGGCGTGTATAATGTGGGAGTGTATAATGTTGGCGTGTATAATGTGGGCGTGTATAATGTGGGCGTGTATAATGTGGGAGTGTATAATGTGGCGTGTATAATGTGGGTGTGTATAATGTGGGCTTGTATAATGTGGGACTGTATAATGTGGCGTGTATAATGTGGGATTGTATAATGTGGCGTGTATAATGTTTTTATAATGTGGCGTGTATAATGTGGACGTGTATAATGTGGGATTGTATAATGTGGCGGGTATAATGTGGCGTGTATAATGTGGCGTGTATAATGTGGGATTTTATAATGTGGGCGTGTGTAATGTGGGCGTGTATAATGTGGGATTGTATAATGTGGGCGTGTATAATGTGGGATTTTATAATGTGGGCGTGTATAATGTGGGCGTGTATAATGTGGCGGGTATAATGTGGGCGTGTATAATGTGGGAGTGTATAATGTGGGCGTGTATAATGTGGATTTTATAATGTGGGCGTGTATAATGTGGGCGTGTATAATGTGGGATTGTATAATGTGGCGGGTATAATGTGGCGTGTATAATGTGGCGTGTATCATGTGGGATTGTATAATGTGGGCGTGTATAATGTGGGATTTTATAATGTGGCGTGTATAATGTGGCGTGTATAATGTGGGATTGTATAATGTGGCGTGTATAATGTGGGATTGTATAATGTGGCGTGTATAATGTGGATTTTATAATGTGGGCGTGTATAATGTGGGCGTGTATCATGTGGGATTGTATAATGTGGGCGTGTATAATGTGGGCGTGTATAATGTGGGATTGTATAATGTGGGCGTGTATAATGTGGGCGTGTATAATGTGGGATTTTATAATGTGGGCGTGTATAATGTGGGCGTGTATAATGTGGGATTGTATAATGTGGGCGGGTATAATGTGGGCGTGTATAATGTGGGCATGTATGATGTGGGAGTGTATAATGTGGGCGTGTATAATGTGGGATTGCATAATGTGGGCGTGTATAATGTGGGCGTGTATAATGTGGGATTGTATAATGTGGGCGGGTATAATGTGGGCGTGTATAATGTGGGCGTGTATCATGTGGGAGTGTATAATGTGGGCGTGTATAATGTGGGATTGTATAATGTGGCGTGTATAATGTGGGCGTGTATAATGTGGGCGTGTAAAATGTGGTAGTATATAATGTGGGCGTGTATCGTGTATAATGTGGGATTGTATAATGTGGGTGTGTATAATGTGGGTGTGTATAATGTGGGCGTGTATAATGTGGGCGTGTATAATGTGGGCGTGTATAATGTGGGCGTGTATAATGTGGGATTGTATAACGTGGGATTGTATAATGAGGGCGTGTATAATGTGGGTGTGTATAATGTGGCGTGTATAATGTGGGAGTGTATAATGTGGGCGTGTATAATGTGGGCGTGTATAATGTGGGCGGGTATAATGTGGGCGGGTATAATGTGGGAGTGTATAATGTTGGCGTGTATAATGTGGGCGTGTATAATGTGGGTGTGTATAATGTGGGCGTGTATCATGTGGGAGTGTATAATGTTGGCGTGTATAATGTGGGCGTGTATAATGTGGGCTTGTATAATGTGGGATTGTATAATGTGGGTGTGTATAATGTGGGCGGGTATAATGTGGGCGTGTATAATGTGGGAGTGTATAATGTGGGCGTGTATAATGTGGGCGTGTATAATGTGGGCGTGTATCATGTGGGAGTGTATAATGTTGGCGTGTATAATGTGGGCGTGTATAATGTGGGCGTGTATAATGTGGGCGGGTATAATGTGGGCGTGTATAATGTGGGCGTGTATCATGTGGGAGTGTATAACGTTGGCGTGTATAAAGTGGGCGTGTATAATGTGGGCGTGTATAATGTGGGAGTGTATAATGTGGGCGTGTATAATGTGGGCGTGTATAATGTGGGTGTGTATAATGTGGGCTTGTATAATGTGGGATTGTATAATGTGGGTGTGTATAATGTGGGCGTGTATAATGTGGAGTGTATAATGTGGGCGTGTATAATGTGGGCGTGTATAATGTGGGTGTGTATAATGTGGCGTGTATAATGTGGGCGTGTATAATGTGGGAGTGTATAATGTGGGCGTGTATAATGTGGGATTGTATAATGTGGGCGTGTATAATGTGGGAGTGTATAATGTGGGCGTGTATAATGTGGGCGTGTATAATGTGGTTGTGTATAATGTGGGCGTGTATCATGTGGGATTGTATAATGTGGGCGTGTATAATGTGGGAGTGTATAATGTGGGCGTGTATAATGTGGATTGTATAATGTGGCGTGTATAATGTGGGTGTGTATAATGTGGCGTGTATAATGTGGCGTGTATAATGTGGGATTGTATAATGTGGGTGTGTATAATGAGGCGTGTATAATGTGGCGTGTATAATGTGGGATTGTATAATGTGGCGTGTATAATGTGGCGGGTATAATGTGGCGTGTATAATGTGGGATTGTATAATGTGGCGTGTATAATGTGGCGTGTATAATGTGGGATTGTATAATGTGGGCGTGTATAATGTGGGTGTGTATAATGTGGGATTGTATAATGTGGGCGTGTATAATGTGGGATTGTATAATGTGGGATTGTATAATGTGGGCGTGTATAATGTGGGCGTGTATAATGTGGGCGTGTATAATGTGGGATTGTATAATGTGGGATTGTATAATGTGGCGTGTATAATGTGGGATTGTATAATGTGGGCGTGTATAATGTGGGTATGTATAATGTGGGCGTGTATCATGTATAATGTGGGCGTGTATAATGTGGGCGTGTATAATGTGGGCGTGTATTTCTGCAGGTGTGTGTTCGTCTCACCAACTAGGAGGAAGAGTGGGTTAAACACGGAAAACTCAAGCATCTTCTTCACATTGGAGACGAAGGGATCTGAAGGGTTGTTCAGAGAGTCAATGTCCACACTGAATGCTGTGCTGGTGACCACATCCATACTGTATGGTCCAAAGAACCTGAAACACAGTTAACACAGTCAGGTCCAAAGAACTTGAAACACAGTCAACACAGTCAGGCCCAAAGAACCAGAAACACAGTTAACACAGTCAGGGCCAAAGGACCTGAAACACAGTCAACACACTCAGGGCCAAAGAACCTGAAACACAGTTAACACAGTCAGTGTATGCAGAGACACGAGGGAAATAAATCCTGACCTCACAAATTAGTTTCAATCGTCTGAACAGGTCCTGCAGGCACACATAAGCAAGTGGTGTTCAAATATACACACACCTGAATAATCACACACACACACACACACACCTGAATAATCACACACACACACACATACGCACACACACACACGCATGCACACACACGTACACACACACACGCATGAACACACACACATACATCAGCAGGTACACTCTGGGTCAAAGTCTCAGGTGCCACAATAACATTTATGGCCACACCTGATCCGTCTATAGGCAGGAAGTAGAATTATGGGCCTTCACACCTGGATAATCACACACACACACACACCTGGAGAATCCCACACACACCTGGAGAATCACACACACACCTGGATAATCACACACACACACACACACCTGGAGAATCACACACACACCTGGATAATCCCACACACACACAACCTGAAAAATCACACATACACCTGAATAATCACACACACACAACTAAATAATCACACACACACACACCTGAATAATCACACACACACACCTAAATAATCACACACACATCTAATTAGGTAGATGGCTGATTTTGGCTCATCTTGAATCTGAAAGGGGAAATAATATACTGGACTTGGAGTAGACAGATGTTATTAAATTAGTTTAAAGGGTGGATGGATACACAGATGTTATTAGGTGTTAGTTTAAAGGGTGGATGGATACACAGATGTTATTAAATTAGTTTAAAGGGTGGATGGATACACAGATGTTATTAGGTGTTAGTTTAAAGGGTGGATGGATACACAGATGTTATTAGGTGTTAGTTTAAAGGGTGGATGGATACACAGATGTTAATAGGTGTTAGTTTAAAGGGTGGATGGATACACAGATGTTATTAGGTGTTAGTTTAAAGGGTGGATGGATACACAGATGTTAATAGGTGTTAGTTTAAAGGGTGGATGGATACACAGATGTTATTAGGTGTTAGTTTAAAGCGTGGATGGATACACAGATGTTATTAGGTGTTAGTTTAAAGGGTGGATGGATACACAGATGTTATTAGGTGTTAGTTTAAAGCGTGGATGGGTACACAGATGTTATTAGGTGTTAGTTTAAAGGGTGGATGGATACACAGATGTTATTAGGTGTTAGTTTAAAGGGTGGATGGATACACAGATGTTATTAGGTGTTAGTTTAAAGGGTGGATGGATACACAGATGTTATTAGGTGTTAGTTTAAAGCGTGGATGGGTACACAGATGTTATTAGGTGTTAGTTTAAAGGGTGGATGGATACACAGATGTTATTAGGTGTTAGTGTGACACCCACGTTTGTGTGTTCACATTTGTGGATGATGTTGTTTTATTTTTTTATTTTAATGCACTACCAGCAACGTTTTAATGAACAATCACCTACTGTATTTTATTTGCCTTTTTTATTGAAGTCGCATAACCGAAGTAGTGGCAAAGCGGAACCTTTGTGTCATGTTGGTTGTGGCGGGGGGACCAGTATGAGTGGGGCGCTGCTGTTGTTTTACCTCAGAAACAATCTGGGAACCAACAACTGTGGCTGTGACTCATTGTTTCTCCTTTCCACCTGTTCACACAACAGGTGAATATAATCTGCCCACCGGTGCTGATTGGTACCCGTAACATTAGTTTAAAGGGTGGATGGATACACAGATGTTATTAGGTGTTAGTTTAAAGGGTGGATGGATACACAGATGTTATTAGTTGTTAGTTTAAAGGGTGGATGGATACACAGATGTTATTAGGTGTTAGTTTAAAGCGTGGATGGATACACAGATGTTATTAGGTGTTAGTTTAAAGGGTGGATGGATACACAGATGTTATTAGGTGTTAGTTTAAAGCGTGGATGGATACACAGATGTTATTAGGTGTTAGTTTAAAGGGTGGATGGATACACAGATGTTATTAGGTGTTAGTTTAAAGGGTGGATGGATACACAGATGTTATTAGGTGTTAGTTTAAAGGGTGGATGGATACACAGATGTTATTAGGTGTTAGTTTAAAGGGTGGATGGATACACAGATGTTATTAGGTGTTAGTTTAAAGGGTGGATGGATACACAGATGTTATTAGGTGTTAGTTTAAAGGGTGGATGGATACACAGATGTTATTAGGTGTTAGTTTAAAGGGTGGATGGATACACAGATGTTATCAGGTGTTAGTTTAAAGGGTGGATGGATACACAGATGTTATCAGGTGTTAGTTTAAAGGGTGGATGGATACACAGATGTTATTAGGTGTTAGTTTAAAGGGTGGATGGATACACAGATGTTATTAGGTGTTAGTTTAAAGGGTGGATGGATACACAGATGTTATTAGGTGTTAGTTTAAAGGGTGGATGGATACACAGATGTTATTAGGTGTTAGTTTAAAGGGTGGATGGATACACAGATGTTATTAGGTGTTAGTTTAAAGCGTGGATGGATACACAGATGTTATTAGGTGTTAGTTTAAAGCGTGGATGGGTACACAGATGTTATTAGGTGTTAGTTTAAAGGGTGGATGGATACACAGATGTTATTAGGTGTTAGTGTGACACCCACGTTTGTGTGTTCACATTTGTGGATGATGTTGTTTTATTTTTTTATTTTAATGCACTACCAGCAACGTTTTAATGAACAATCACCTACTGTATTTTATTTGCCTTTTTTATTGAAGTCGCATAACCGAAGTAGTGGCAAAGCGGAACCTTTGTGTCATGTTGGTTGTGGCGGGGGGACCAGTATGAGTGGGGCGCTGCTGTTGTTTTACCTCAGAAACAATCTGGGAACCAACAACTGTGGCTGTGACTCATTGTTTCTCCTTTCCACCTGTTCACACAACAGGTGAATATAATCTGCCCACCGGTGCTGATTGGTACCCGTAACATTAGTTTAAAGGGTGGATGGATACACAGATGTTATTAGGTGTTAGTTTAAAGGGTGGATGGATACACAGATGTTATTAGTTGTTAGTTTAAAGGGTGGATGGATACACAGATGTTATTAGGTGTTAGTTTAAAGCGTGGATGGATACACAGATGTTATTAGGTGTTAGTTTAAAGGGTGGATGGATACACAGATGTTATTAGGTGTTAGTTTAAAGCGTGGATGGATACACAGATGTTATTAGGTGTTAGTTTAAAGGGTGGATGGATACACAGATGTTATTAGGTGTTAAAGTTTAAAGATGGTGGATGGATACACAGATGTTATTAGGTGTTAGTTTAAAGGGTGGATGGATACACAGATGTTATTAGGTGTTAGTTTAAAGGGTGGATGGATACACAGATGTTATTAGGTTAGTTAAAGTTTAAAGATGGTGGATGGATACACAGATGTTATTAGGTGTTAGTTTAAAGCGTGGATGGATACACAGATGTTATTAGGTGTTAGTTTAAAGGGTGGATGGATACACAGATGTTATTAGGTGTTAGTTTAAAGGGTGGATGGATACACAGATGTTATTAGGTGTTAGTTTAAAGGGTGGATGGATACACAGATGTTATTAGGTGTTAGTTTAAAGGGTGGATGGATACACAGATGTTATTAGGTGTTAGTTTAAAGGGTGGATGGATACACAGATGTTATTAGGTGTTAGTGTGACACCCACGTTTGTGTGTTCACATTTGTGGATGATGTTGTTTTATTTTTTTATTTTAATGCACTACCAGCAACGTTTTAATGAACAATCACCTACTGTATTTTATTTGCCTTTTTTATTGAAGTCGCATAACCGAAGTAGTGGCAAAGCGGAACCTTTGTGTCATGTTGGTTGTGGCGGGGGGACCAGTATGAGTGGGGCGCTGCTGTTGTTTTACCTCAGAAACAATCTGGGAACCAACAACTGTGGCTGTGACTCATTGTTTCTCCTTTCCACCTGTTCACACAACAGGTTAGTAAAGTATAAAACATGTGTTCTATGAATTTTGTCTAGTTTTTTAATATTTATTAAATGTGATCTGTTAAAGTTAGGATTTGATTGTAATGAATTTCGACAATGTATAACTATAAAAGTTAAAATGTGTTAGCGAAGTTCTCTCAGCAAGGGCTACAGTTGTACCGATGGGCTCGCAAACACTGAATGCCATGATAGTTTGGGAGCTAGCTTAGAGAGTAAATAAGCCCCATTAGACAGAGTGAATGAAAGTTAAATATTCATGTTATTAAAACAGAAAGAGATCCATCTTTATAACTAAATTGTAAACTGCTATGTTTAATGTATTTTCGGTGGTTTTGACCTATGACAGACAGAAACCATAGGTTTGAGGTAAAAGTTTTCCCGCCGTGAAGGCTAGTGGCGGTCAAGTAATGACTCGCGCACCCTTTTAACACTGAATGTTGCGGTGGCTCAGTGAATGACAGGGTGGTTTGTATTGTAAGACAGGAGAGTTGTCTGGTTACTGCGGTGGCTCAGTGAATGACAGGGTGGTTTGTATAATGTGGGCGTGTATAATGACAGGAGAGTTGTCTGGTTACTGCGGTGGGTGAGTGCATGTAAAACAGAGGGGAGGTGTTGAACATTGTTTTACTGACCAAAATACAGTGTTTGTTATTTATTAACTGAATTATTTATTGATGAACTGAATTAGATAATAGTTATGTATTTAAGAATGTATGTATTGATGAACTGAATTAGATAATAGTTTTGTATTTAAGAATGTATGTATTGATGAACTGAATTAGATAATAGTTTTGTATTTAAGAATGTATTTATTGATTAACTGAATTCTATATTTGTGAAAAAAAGGTTACATTCAGTTATTTGCTATGAGATATGAGGTATTAAGAACAGCATTGTTGTGTGTTGATAGTGACATGATTGCACTGAAATGTTTTATGCAGAAAATAAACAATGTTGTTTTACCTCAGAAACAATCTGGGAACCAACAACTG
>CM055741.1:1371337-1378837 GCA_029465975.1 Dallia pectoralis
AATGTAGAAAACACACACACATCAGATTCAATAAGGTAGAAAACACACACACATCAGATTTAATAAGGTAGAACACACACACATCAGATTTAATAATGTAGAAAACACACACACATCAGATTCAATAAGGTAGAAAACACACACACATCAGATTCAATAAGGTAGAAAACACACACACATCAGATTCAATAAGGTAGAAAACACACACACATCAGATTCAATAAGGTAGAAAACACACACATCAGATTTAATAAGGTAGAACACACACACATCAGATTCAATAAGGTAGAAAACACACACACATCAGATTCAATAAGGTAGAAAACACACACACATCAGATTCAATAAGGTAGAAAACACACACACATCAGATTTAATAATGTAGAAAACACACACACATCAGATTTAAAAATGTAGAAAACACACACACATCAGATTTAATAATGTAGAAAACACACACACACATCAGATTCAATAAGGTAGAACACACACACATCAGATTTAATAAGGTAGAAAACACACACATCAGATTTAATAAGGTAGAACACACACACATCAGATTCAATAAGGTAGAACACACACACATCAGATTTAATAAGGTAGAACACACACATCAGATTCAATAAGGTAGAACACACACACATCAGATTTAATAAGGTAGAACACACACACATCAGATTTAATAAGGTAGAACACACACACATCAGATTTAATAAGGTAGAACACACACACATCAGATTTAATAAGGTAGAACACACACTCACATCAGATTTAATAATGTAGAAAACACACACATCAGATTTAATAATGTAGAACACACACACATCAGATTCAATAAGGTAGAACACACACACATCAGATTTAATAATGTAGAAAACACACACATCAGATTTAATAAGGTAGAACACACACACACACGCACACATTAGATTTAATGAGGTACAACACAGATGACTTAACCATGGAATATGGAGATAAACCAGTGCCACAATGTTTGTGAATGCTGTGTGAACTGTCAGTACTCATACAACCTGACACTGTTATATTTCCATAATAAAGTTATCAAAAAATAGACGACTACACTACAAAACACAGAAACTGATGAATAACTCCTAACACTACAAAACAGAGAAACGAAACTCTACAACACAGAGTAACTACTATAGAGGTTCTTACACTACAACATAGAGTAACTACTATATAGGTTCTTACACAACAACATAGAGTAACTACTATATAGGTTCTTACTCTACAACATAGAGTAACTACTATAGAGGTTCTTACACTACAACATAGAGTAACTACTATATAGGTTCTTACACTACAACATAGAGTAACTACTATAGAGGTTCTTACACTACAACATAGAGTAACTACTATAGAGGTTATTACACTACAACATAGAGTAACTACTATAGAGGTTCTTACACTTCAACATAGAGTAACTACTATAGAGGTTCGTACACTTCAACATAGAGTAACTACTATAGAGGTTCTTACACTACAACATAGAGTAACTACTATAGAGGTTCTTACACTACAACACAGAGTAACATAGAGTAACTACTATAGAGGTTCTTACACTACAACATAGAGTAACTACTATAGAGGTTATTACACTACAACACAGAGTAACTACTATAGAGGTTCTTACACTACAACATAGAGTAACTACTATAGAGGTTATTAGACTACAACACAGAGTAACTACTATAGAGGTTCTTACACTACAACATAGAGTAACTACTATAGAGGTTCTTACACTACAACATAGAGTAACTACTATAGAGGTTCTTACACTACAAAATAGAGTAACTACTATAGAGGTTCTTACACTACAGCACATAGTAACTACTATAGAGGTTCTCATACTACAACACATAGTAACTACTATAGAGGTTCTTACACTACAACACAGAGTAACTACTATAGAGGTTCTTACACTACAACATAGAGTAACTACTATAGAGGTTATAACACTACAACATAGAGTAACTACTATAGAGGTTCTCACACTACAACACAGAGTAACTACTATATAGGTTATTACACTACAACATAGAGTAACTACTATAGAGGTTCTTACACTACAACGCATAGTAACTACTATAGAGGTTCTTACACTACAACATAGAGTAACTACTAAAGAGGTTCTTACACTACAACGCATAGTAACTACTATAAAGGTTCTTACACTTCAACATAGAGTAACTACTATAGAGGTTATTACACTACAACATAGAGTAACTACTATAGAGGTTATTACACTACAACATAGAGTAACTACTATAGAGGTTCTTACACTACAACATAGAGTAACTACTATAGAGGTTATTACACTACAACATAGAGTAACTACTATAGAGGTTCTTACACTACAACATAGAGTAACTACTATAGAGGTTCTTACACTACAACATAGAGTAACTACTATAGAGGTTATTACACTACAACACAGAGTAACTACTATAGAGGTTATTACACTACAACATAGAGTAACTACTATATAGGTTCTTACACAACAACATAGAGTAACTACTATAGAGGTTCTTACACAACAACATAGAGTAACTACTATATAGGTTCTTACACAACAACATAGAGTAACTACTATAGAGGTTCTTACACAACAACATAGAGTAACTACTATAGAGGTTCTTACACTACAACATAGAGTAACTACTATAGAGGTTCTTACACTACAACATAGAGTAACTACTATAGAGGTTCTTACACTACAACATAGAGTAACTACTATAGAGGTTCTTACACTACAACATAGAGTAACTACTATAGAGGTTCTTACACTACAACATAGAGTAACTACTATACAGGTTCTTACACTACAACATAGAGTAACTACTATAGAGGTTCTTACACTACAACATAGAGTAACTACTATAGAGGTTCTTACACTACAACATAGAGTAACTACTATAGAGGTTCTTACACAACAACATAGAGTAACTACTATAGAGGTTCTTACACTACAACATAGAGTAACTACTATACAGGTTCTTACACTACAACATAGAGTAACTACTATAGAGGTTCTTACACTACAACATAGAGTAACTACTATATAGGTTCTTACACTACAACATAGAGTAACTACTATAGAGGTTCTTACACTACAACATAGAGTAACTACTATAGAGGTTCTTACACTACAACATAGAGTAACTACTATAAAGGTTCTTACACTACAACATAGAGTAACTACTATATAGGTTCTTACACAACAACATAGAGTAACTACTATAGAGGTTCTTACACTACAACATAGAGTAACTACTATAAAGGTTCTTACACTACAACATAGAGTAACTACTATAGAGGTTCTTACACTACAACATAGAGTAACTACTATAAAGGTTCTTACACTACAACATAGAGTAACTACTATATAGGTTCTTACACTACAACATAGAGTAACTACTATAGAGGTTCTTACACTACTATCAGTGTGATCAGGAGGACCAACAGAGTCCATGTCTCAGTGGAGAAATACGGCAGAAAGCTCATCATGTTTCCTCCAGTTCAGCTCGCTGCTTCTCCTGTAAACAAAGGCTCCGTTTTGAGTTCAACCACGGTTCACCGTGGTTCTCGTTCTCGGTGGTTCTCTGTTGTTCTTGTGTCCAGTTCTACAGACTCCTGACTGTATCCTCTTTGTATTTTGGTTGATAGTGTTGTGGGCTTTTATCTTGAAAACTGAAGGTCCTTCCTAAGGTGGGAGGGGCCGAGTCACAAATCTCCCGTATTTCCCGATTTAGTGCCCTATAAAAATGCGATTCGTTCTATTTGTTCTGTTAATACATCCATGGTTCTACTGGGCTCTTGTCTTAAGCGGTTAAATACGTTGGGGTTTATAACAGTAGTTTACAGGTGTGTGTTTATTACAGTAGTTTACAGGTGTGTGTTTATAACAGTAGTTTACAGGTGTGTGTTTATTACAGTAGTTTACAGGCGTGGGTTTATAACAGTAGTTTACAGGCGTGTGTTTATTACAGTAGTTTACAGGTGTGTGTTTATAACAGTAGTTTACAGGTGTGTGTTTATTACAGTAGTTTACAGGTGTGTGTTTATTACAGTAGTTTACAGGTGTGTTTATAATAGTCACCTTTATTCTCTTCACCTGGCTTCGTATTGCCGTCTTTCTGAGAGTCGATCATCAGCTGTAAGAAATCTACACGACCCTGGCAAATGAAGGGTCAACTTACAATTAATAAAAAATAAATAAACGGTTCTAATGCAGACATGCACATTGAGGATTTGGTTAAGGCACTAGACCTAATGAGGCTTATATCTCAAGGAATTTACTGTTCAATTGAAATGATAAAGTTGTTAGTACAAGATAATTATTATTGTATCTAGCTTGGCATACGTTGTTTATTCAGCACCAGTTGTGCCGGTAAGATCATGTTGCTACTGCCAATATTCATTGATTCAATCTGATTATTATTTAGTTGAACATTATTTGAGCTATTTCATTAAGCTCATTCAAATGAGAGACTAAGTTATTGGAATTAAATAAACATACAAATTGAACTGATATTGTTATGAACTTTAAACATTAGTGCCAATCATTAATAGTAAGGTCGTCTTCTCCTAAACATTAAAGTTTACACTGGACACACAGAATAGTACAGCATTAATACATACAGTATCTCACAACAGTGAGTACACCCCTCACATTTATTTTAAATATTTGATTATATCTTTTCATGTGACAACACTGAAGAAATACCACTTAACTACAATATAAAGTAGTGAGTGTACAGCTTGTATAAAAGTGTACATTTGCTGTCCCCTGTGAGGGTTTGTGAGAAACTTTATGTACACTTATTTTTTTAAGTATTTACTTCGGTTTTCCCAGTGCCACGTCCAGCTTTGATCTTGGCCAGCGAGGCGTAAAAGAAGTCTGTCACCTCTACCGGGAAAAAGGAGAACTTCATCTTCTCCATGATTGGACCCATGAAGGGGAAAAATGCTGAAGGATGGAAAACATTTGTAGCTTAATGAACCTATTTGTCTTTAATATTGTACGTATTGGAACAGGCCTTTGTCTCTCATTGGGTTCTAAAGTTTGAAGGTTTGCATTTGAAATCGAACAATTAAAGATTAAAGTTTAGCTTCTCAGAATTCATGTGAGTGGATTTGTGTGTAGAGGTTCACCTCACCGATGATCAGGAAAATTGGATTGAACAGGTCGAACTTGAGCATCTTCTTCACATTGAAGACGAAGGGATCTGCAGGGTTGTTCAGAGAGTCAATGTCCACACTGAATGCTGTGCTGGTGACCACATCCATACTGTATGGTCCAAAGAACCTGAAACACAGTCAACACAGTCAGGCCCAAAGAACCAGAAACACAGTTAACAAATGAAGGTCCAAAGAACCTGAAACACAGTCAGATCCAATGAACCTGAAACACAGTCAACACAGTCAGATCCAAAGAACCTGAAACACAGTCAACACAGTCAGGTCCAAAGAACCTGAAACACAGTCAGGTCCAAAAAACCTGAAACACAGTCAACACAGTCAGGTCCAAAGAACCTGAAACACAATCAACACAGTCGGGTCCAAAGAACTTGAAACACAATCAACACAGTCAGGCCCAAAGAACCAGAAACACAGTTAACAAATGAAGGTCCAAAGAACCTGAAACACAGTCAGATCCAATGAACCTGAAACACAGTCAACACAGTCAGATCCAAAGAACCTGAAACACAGTCAGGTCCAAAGAACCTGAAACACAGTGAACACAGTCAGGTCCAAAAAACCTGAAACACAGTCAACACAGTCAGGTCCAAAGAACCTGAAACACAATCAACACAGTCGGGTCCAAAGAACTTGAAACACAATCAACACAGTCAGGCCCAAAGAACCAGAAACACTGTTAACAAATGAAGGTCCAAAGAACCTGAAACACAGTCAACACAGTCAGATCCAAAGAACCTGAAACACAGTCAACACAGTCAGATCCAAAGAACCTGAAACACAGTCAACACAGTCAGGTCCAAAGAACCTGAAACACAGTCAACACAGTCAGGCCCAAAAACCAGAAACACAGTTAACAAATGAAGGTCCAAAGAACCTGAAACACAGTCAGATCCAATGAACCTGAAACACAGTCAACACAGTCAGATCCAAAGAACCTGAAACACAGTCAACACAGTCAGGTCCAAAGAACCTGAAACACAGTCAACACAGTCAGGTCCAAAAAACCTGAAACACAGTCAACACAGTCAGGTCCAAAGAACCTGAAACACAGTTAAAAAATGAAGGTCCAAAGAACCTGAAACACAGTCAACACAGTCAGATCCAAAGAACCTGAAACACAGTCAGGCACTCACCACTGCTGACCACAACCATAGATGGTAGGCACTCACCACTGCTGACCACAACCACAGATGGTCGGCACTCATCACTGCTGACCACAACCACAGATGGTAGGCACTCACCACAGCTAACTGGGAACAGACCACAACCACAGATAGTCGGCACTCACCACAGCTGACTGGGAACAGACCACAACCACAAATGGTCGGCACTCACCACAGCTGACTGGGAACAGACCACAACCACAAATGGTCGGCACTCACCACAGCTGACTGGGAACAGACCACAACCACAGATGGTCGGCACTCACCACAGCTGACTGGGAACAGACCACAACCAGAGAACCATTTGGCCTTTGAGTCACTCAGGACTTTAATCAGGCACATTTCTCATGCATCTAACCTTCGCTAACTATTTATTACATGTGTCCTATGGGTCTAAGATGGTCAACACGATTCCCTTCACCTGCAAGTGGTCATGATGTTTCGGCTTATCAGTGTTTAAATGAACAGTAATAGGAAAGACATCAGAAGTTAAAGGTGAGCAGTCTTACTCCTTCAGTTCAATAGCCTGGTCTTTGTCCACTAGCTTCTTCATTCCATTCAGCAGGTTAGAAGAATGCTGCTTCATGATGCCAAACATCTAGTGTGCCACAGAGATGGTTATAGCACATTTTAAAACCGATATGACTAGGTTAAGCTTTACATTATTTTTTACATTGTTTATAACATCTTTATAACACTGTCTATACTTAACTATAATTTGAGGAAATATCAGGTTACAACAAAAGACCCGAAATAAAAAGAAGAAACAAGATGGAGGCATGGTTCTACCTCTTTAAGTCTTCCAGAGGTGAAGGATGGCGACAGGACACTGCGGATTCTTTTCCATGCGTCATCCTCAGCAATGGACAAAGCGTCGTATAGTTCCCCATTCAGACGGAAGTTCTAGAATGGGGACAAACAATCATATAGAGTCCCATTCAGATGGATGTTCTAGAATATAAACAAGCATTCATATAGATTCCCATTCAGATGGATGTTCTAGAATATAAACAAGCATTCATATAGATTCCCATTCAGATGGAAGTTCTAGAATGGGGACAAACAATCATATAGATTCCCATTCAGATGGATGTTCTAGAATATAAACAAGCAT